>JAJLUW010000015.1:0-364835 GCA_030570115.1 Wilhelminamyces savonicus
CCACATCCACCGCCACCGCCGCATCCGCCGCCTCCGGTCCCGCCGGCGGCAGCCCAGCCCGTCAGACCGGTGCAGACGAGACCGCTGTGTCTCGCAATAGGGCCCCTCCCGTAGTATATGCCATCGTCAACCCTCACGGGGGCATATGGTGGCACAACATACACCGCATTTCTGCTGTGAACATCGTCCCAGGGGAACTTGCGGTTCAGCCGGTTCGGATTGTATCTCTTCTTGATAGTTACAAGTTCGAACTGTGACACTTGTGTGGGGATCAGAATGGCGTTGTGCACACTGATGTGACTTATACCCAACGAGCCGTTGTACACCAAGTCGTAGTCGTTTTCCTTTTTGGACCTGAATATCTTCCTGAAAGACGACTGCGAGCTGTCCTTGACAACCATACAGTACCAGCAGAAGCAGATAGTATAGTCCAGCTTGAATCTGGCCTTGTACGCCTTGGCGGTTTTCTCGTAGGCATTGCTCAAACTGGTCTCGTCCAACTTGTCGTTGTGGTCAATCAACGTGGACTTCCTTATACAAGACTCCTTAAGGTAGTAGTGGAACGACAACTGGTGCGTGTGCCAGATTAAATCGATGTCGAGTGTTGGGACCAAGAGAAGGGTGTAGCGATCCAGGAACAACTCCATAAATCTCTGATACCGCACCACGGCCTCGCTCATGCTGAGACCCACCACCGGAGAAAGAAGCCAGTCGAGGCCATTCATCTTCTCCACGAAGCGGTATTGGCGCAACACACATCCAACCAAGTCCTCAGTGATTTCCAACACGTCTGTCCGCGGAACCGTCAAGTACACCAAGTTCATTTGGAAGTACTCGCGCAAGACGACGACACTGCTCTTGTGCAAATACGTATTGTCCCTCTCGAAATTATCAATCGTCTCTTTCAAAGGCCGGGTCTTGATGCGTGAGACGAAAGATTTGAATTGCGCATCCAGATTGGACACAGTCGTGCCGTATCTTTGCCTGTTGATGTTGGAGGAGTAGCATCTGAAGATGTTGGGCATGGGCTTAACCGGTGGCTGGGCCAAGTCTGCAAAAAACTGGCGCTTTCTCAAAGTATCGTGGGAGATCTCTCTCTCAAACCCACAGGAACAGTTCTTCTCAGCATTGAGTTTGAACTCAGGATCAGAGAAGCCGTCTTTCGTTATGAAGTCGCTGAGCTTTGCTTCAAGGATCTTCTGACGACACATTGGACAATGAATCGGAAGCATAACAGTCTCTGAAATGAACGGCTCGTTGAACTCCCACTGGAGCTCCCAGTCCCACCCCTCCATAACATGGTTGCAGTTATCGACATATTCGAATGGTGGACGGTACACGAATGTGTCGTTCAGGATGGCTTTATCGATCAAATCAAGCGGGAACGGTTGGTAGAGGAACTTCAGGAAGTTGGTCCGAGAAAAAGTATCGTAGAATGCCAGTGGATTCAACAAAAATGCATGCCACACCATCAAAACGTCCAACGGAGGCAACAACTCTTTCATCTTGGACGAGAAGGTCGGATCTTTGAAGTGAGAACTGACAAACGAAGCAGCCTCAAGAGCTTCGGGACTCCTTCTTGGGACAGTAGGGTAGCAATGTCTCAAAGCACTGACAAAGACAATAAAGTTTCTCACAGCATGGGTAACAAACACTTTCCACGCGTACTCAATCTCCTCTTCTGAAGAAAGGCCATGGCAGATGTTTTTATGCAACACTTCGAACGCCTTCAAGAGCTTGAGGTGCACAATGGCCTCAGCAAGCGAAGGCAGCTTGTGGCTGGTTATGCCACTCGCAAAACGCCGGGAGGCGTAGTCCTCCTTCTTCGCCTCCTTCAATAACTGAACGAAAGCATGAGACTTACCGGTATTTTTCGGTTCAATTTCAGCATAAGCCGGTACTTCCTCCACCGAGTAATCCGGAGCGCTTTCTTTGGGGTGGGGTGCCATGAAGAAATGGACAGTAAAGAGATGAGGCTGAGATCTGGGGAGAAGGCGTGAATTTATACATTTTCAGCTATGTTCGGGTTTCCTGCACAATCTCGTAAATCGCTGCATCTCCGCATTTTACAAGCTGCCCATTTGTCACCCTCGACTGGTCGGTGACCACGAAAGACGCTTTGGGAAGGAGAAGCCGTTATCTTATGGCAGACACAGATAGAGCATGTGGTATTTCGTATGTCTACGGGGTCCTCCGAGGCCCTCCCGGAGACGCTGCCCGATTAGGAGCTAATCCGCTTATTTGAAAATTGGTCACTCGCGCACAACCAATACGTCATTGCAACGGCTACTGGCGGCAATCGCCGGAGCCAAGGGGAGATCGCTCCATCGGGAAACTCACACCGAGCCCTGTGGAAGTGCCCGTAGATAAGCTTGTGCTCTGGGAAGTATACTCCCGATAGCAACACTGTCGCCAAAGGGCTAATCAGCCGCGGTGAATGATCCTGGGAGTTTGGCTGCGCCTTAGAAATTCCTGCGTGCGCAATTAGCCGTGCTTGACCAAATCCGTGCTGACTAAGCACGTGCTAAACCCCAGGGACCGATGCGTCACCTGATTTTGGGTTGGGGGTGGTCAGTTGGTACTGATATGACGGCGGCGGGGGTCATTATCTTGACTGGATGGACCAGTGTCGCCCGATTCCCATAGAGTGGTGTTGGCGGGCAAAGCAAAGACGGTTGCAAAATCGCACCTCGTATTTTTCTCGCCAAGAAGAAGCGATGCATCTGTAAACTTTGTTAATCAGATACTACGGGGTAAAGTCCCAAACACCTTCTTTTTGTTGATTCAGAAGACATAGGTGTGCATGGGTATGAAATTCACTTTTCACTTTCACATAATTTACTGTAAATTCAGTCCATCCTCAAATTATAAGAAGATGTGGTTTTAGCCTGGAAAGTAGACTAAGATATCCTAATTTTTGCAGAAAATCTTCAAATTGTGAGAAATATGAGAAAGTCGAAAAACCGCCCTTAAAAATCGAAAAATCTACCCAAGGAGCCCAAATTAATACAGACCATTATTGAGTATCAAATCTACGTGTATACTAACTTTCAGCCCATTTAACGAATTCCACGGTTTAGTACTGGTGTTACCACTGTTATATGTGGAGAGTTCAACATGCAGGAATTTGGACCTACTACTCGCCAGGAAACGAACATTTAGCCAAAGATCTTCTTTAAAAAGTCGTTTTTCTTCAATGGCAGTAAAAAATGATGGGAAAGGAAGTCTTTCAAATGGGGTAAGGTTTTGTTTTAGAAAGGGGTTTCCCTTAAGGGTGAGTTACGCTTATTAGGAAGAACTCAGGCCATTTACTGATCTTGCGACTATTTGATAGTCTGGAAATCGCTGAGAGCCGATTACTTCTTTATGACGTACTCAGGAATCATTTTAATGGTCGAAGACTGTTAAAGCAATGTGTTGACCCCTTTCAACGAGAAATCACGTCAATTGCGTTTAGCGACTGGGACGACGCGCCATCTACATGACTTGACAAAGATACAGACCACGACGACCTGTTGTTTGGCCCCTTTAAGTCAAGTGGGAGACACATATGGAAATGGTTCTATCACGGTCACGACGTTCTTTAGCCGGCGTCGACGGTCGTGAATTGGACACGCGCAATCTTACAAGGAGTGCTTGTGAGTCGTAGATCTGAAATCTCAACTGCTTTTCATCGATTACTTGGGCAATTGCGTTCCTAGTATTACCATCACCTTGTTTTGGGACTACTACTGTAACGTCATTGACGACAAGGTGGTCTACTACGTGGATTCAGGTGCATGGACTTGCTTGGACAGGCTTGCTGGACCGTATCAGGCGGGCGATGATATCTCATGTAACTGCTTCGCTTGCTTGTTTTGATACCCCAAGTGCCCTCTTCCCATGGTCAATAGATTAAAGCTCTAGAAGTGGTGGATGAAGCCAAAAGTGGAACCAGGAGAAGCTGTTTGAGCCACTGAGAAAGCTTGTTACTCTAGTATTTTGTGTTCGCTACTTCAAAGTTTCCTCAACATGCAAGTAGATATTGGAGGTGAACCTGAGTTCCGTCTTAGACTTATAAGGATGCCAACCTAGCGTAAGCCAAGCAAAAAAGCGGAGAACGCCGGACAAGGCTCTTATCGCCCCGACAGACTTTACAACATATACTACCGATAACATCTAAATAAGAAGAATTCTCGATGCGGACAACGATCGTAAAATGGTAAGCACCACGCATACCGTTTTCTGGCTGCGAATCATCGTTTTCCTTCCACCAAAGACTACCAACCCCTTACGAGAATAGCATTCCCAACAGAGAGGTCGTAATTTTATGCATTGAATGCTATTCTATGTCTTCAAAAAAGGGGGTTGCGGCAAGGCGCCAGCTACGACGGCCATTAAAAAAGCAAAAGCTTGCCTTGGCACGTTGAACCCTGGTACTGAGTTTGCTATTGGAGGTCAAGCTTTCGTTGTGTGGACGCTCTTCCAACGTATGCCAAGGGCCACAATCAGCAGCTGTTTAACCTGTGTGTCACGTAGGATCTGAAACAACCCCTATTCTTCTCCACTGTTATCAGTCCTAACTTTAAAAGGCGGCATATCGCCGGAAACTCAGTATATAGTTCTTTAGTCCCAGAATACCATCTTATCAAGGTTCAATCGACCAAATTTTAATGAATAACCACTTATGACTCGGCCTGGAACGCCTCTTTTTCGTAGGGAGCCAAGAAATCACGACAATAACCCTGTTTTGTGCCAATAATGGACTGTGCAAGTTCTACTTAAAAACAGATTGGAAATTTCAAAGTCTATATAGTACTTCGAGCCAGTTTCGTGTACTTTAAGTCTATTTTATATAGTAAGCATTCTGGGCTGCAAAATCGTATTCCCGGAAAATGAGCAATTGCATGACTATCCGATGGGAGATAACAGCCTACTCATACTACTTAAACAATATATAAGACCAGGCTTCATGCTTTTTCAGAACCCAGACCTCCAACTATGAAGTTGTGTTCTTTAATAGTCGCAATTGGAATTGCATCTTCCGCCGCTGCACTCTCTCCTCAAGAGGAGTACGACCTGGTAAAGTCAACGTTGTATGAATGTCTTGGAAAACAAGCCACTTCAGCTAACGTTACCATGTACTCAGATGGCAGCGTCATTATCGAACCGTCAACTGACCGGGTCTTTGACTTTAATGGCGCCGATAAAATAGTGGAAGACTGCTGGCGCAAAATCAGTGGAGCAGTGATGGTTGGGTTATCTCGGGATATCAATTATGGCATTTTGCATCCCGATGGACCCTTAGAAAGCAGCAATTTGGGCCCTCTGGCGTTTCATGGCGTCGATGTTAACCGGTATACCTATTCTCCTTCCGTCAGAGATTCGCCCGAAAAGGGTATTTACATTACTCAAAGCCCCTGGTGGGGGTGTTCTTTAGAGCGTAACAACGCTACATTTACCAAGGGAGAATGCTTTACAATGGAGGGCCTGATATACCTGTTATCAATACAGCACAGTGGTGCGTGTACTCCCCCCGTGGAGGTTACGTTTTGTCTGGATGCTAGATGTACTAACCGGTTGGTCAGCCACATATTCTCAAGCGGGCGATGGGGGTGCATTGTGAGGTCGTCATCCCATTTTCTCATCTCGGACGATGTTGAGTGTGACTGCTGTGACCCGAATAATTCTTGCCCGGGATGCAAGCCGCATCACTCACCGATACGGTTGGCAAAAACCACGGGGTCCCATACTCGTAGCTGAGACCTGACTTTGTACAAGACTTTCATGAAGAGAAATAATCCACGATTCCTAGTGTAGTCTGTAACACGAAAGCAATGTTTCTGGAAGTCGAGCTCTGCCATATTCAATAAGAGTAGCGCATTTCGTCCAGCACTTCATACCTCGATATAGGCAATGACGGGAATCATTTCCCCAGTAGTGTACCACTATAACCTTCTCTCGTCTTTAATTTCGATAACTGTGATGTCAAGAACTACCTGCTTCCAAAACACACTTGGACGAATTGCTCTACGTCAAGACGTTCGTAGCTCTGATATAATCTGATAAGGACCAAAAGAGGGGGCCGTCCAATAATGGGTCTACGCAATTAATTTGTCTCCACATTTTACCACCAGTCCTTGAATCCTTTAAGTATTCCCGCACGAACACCGCCGGTGTGGAGCTGCCATGTTCGGAATGGCCTGCTAAAGGCGGTGCCCCCAAATCATGCTGTGGTGGCTGTTTGCGGTGAAGAACTGCCCAATCGGGGTCTTATGCATCACGTGACTTTCATATGCTTATGTGGATTGTGGCGGCTTATCTTTCTCGGCTAAATTAGGTGGTTGGATGCAAAATTCGCGTTGCTGCCCCTGAGAAAGTTTCTTGGGAGTACAGCGGTAATGAAGCCGCCGGGCAAAAAGAGAACGTCCCAGACTCACTGGAAAACCTATTCAACAGGATCGAATGTTGGCTGACAAGGCTGGTTCAAATACCGCTTTTGTGCTGTGACCACAGTATTCTAACACCCCCGCTAGCCGCCAGGTGTGGACTATGGCAGCTCGTAAATCCCAATTAGGAGTAGAGTGTGTGTATGGTGAGGTTTGCGGTGAGTCTGAAATTGCGTCAAAACGGCTATTTAAGACCCTCCTTGTCCTTAGTTTTCGGACTCGCCAAGATGAGTCTCCGTAATAGTATCTCCAACGAGAAGGGCAACGCCGTCATTTCAGTGGCTCAGGCCGACTACAACTCCGAAGAAAATGTGAATACGGCACCGTTCGGAGAAGTCGTCAAGATCTCCGAGTATGTGGATGAGGCGATGCAGATTGCAGTGGAAAATGCCGACCAGCACCTTGAAATCGACGAGAAGGCGTTCAAGAAGATCAGGCGCAAGATCGACTTCTACATTCTTCCTGTCATCTGTATTCTCTACAGCTTGCAATTCATGGACAAGCTGACCAACTCTTATGCGGCGATTCTTGGACTCAGAACAGATTTGAAAATGAAAGGCGACATGTACGCCTGGACAGGCTCTGCGTTTTACCTCGGCTATTTGGTGTTTGAGTTGCCATCGGTATATCTTTTACAGCGGTTTCCGGTTGCGAAAACCGTACTGGTGTTCATCATCTTGTGGGGAATAATTCTCTGTTTGCATTCGGTACCGCAGTATGCCGGGTTCATCACCCTTCGGACGATTTTGGGCATGCTTGAGAGTGCTGTGACGCCAGCATTTGTGATAATCACTGCTCAATGGTACAGAAAAGAAGAGGTCTTCTTTAGAACCGGTCTTTGGTTCTCCTTCAATGGCGTCGGCACCATCCTTGGAAGTGGGGCCATTGCCTATACCGTGTACAACGACGCGCTGTCTTTCTCTTTGCCAGCATGGAAATTGGTTTTCATCATTACTGGTGTGTTGACCATTGCGCTTGGAACCCTCATCTTCTTCCACATTCCCGATACCCCCTCACAGGCGTGGTTTTTGACGGATGTGGAGAAACGACTCGTGGTGGAACGTATAAGAGACAACCAGCAAGGGTTCGGTAACCGCCACTTCAAGAAGGAGCAGTTCAAAGAAGCCCTTTTGGATCCGCAGACCTGGATCTACTTTTTCTTTGCGCTTATTGGAAACATTCCCAATGGAGGAATGACCAATTTCACCTCCATCCTCTTGAATGAGAAGTTTGGCTTCTCGACCAAGAAAACATTATTGATCGGAATGATCAATGGTGCGATCGAGGTGGTAGGCTGTTCTTTTATCGCTTATTGCTACCGTTTCATTCAAATCCGGCATTTCTGGACCATCTTGTCTTTGTCGTTGATGCTTTTGGGTGGGTGCTTGCTTGCGTTTGGCAAGGAAAAGTCAGTACAATTTGCCGGGCTCTGCTTATACGCTTTGGGCCCCGCTGGCTTCATTTGCGTTCTTTCCAGTATTGCCTCCAACGTGACCGGCCACACCAAAAAGGTCACCGTCAACGGTATTATGCTTGTCGGATACTGTGTTGGTAACTTGATTGGCCCTCAGACGTTTGTTGCTAAGGAGGCTCCTAAGTACCAGAGCGCTATTGTGACCATTGTGGCTTGCAGCTGTGTGTCTATCTCTTTATTGGCATCGCTGTGGGTGTTGTATGCCCTCAGAAACAAGAAGAGAGATAAGCTGGGCGTCGTGGGTGACTTCAACCTTCAAAACCACGAATTTGCCGACTTGACAGATAAACAGAACCCCTTCTTTCATTACACCTTGTGAGCAATGACTCAGCTCTTAGATATTTGAATGTGATTTTCGATCCGAATTGTACTTGGCTCCTTTATAACTGATGTTCTCGTTTTTTGCCACCAGGGTTTCAAATTATGCCGCAAATGCCTAATTGGGAAAATTTCCAACATCTCGCTGCATATAAATTTGGCTGCAAGGCCGTCATTTTCTCAGTTTTATCCGTCTGTTTTCGACAGCACTGTTTTCTTGCATTTCGATGCCATTATTGGCATGGCTATTGGTGCAAAGACTGAAATCCAAGATGCATCCAAGCCATAATTGCCATTTGTGAGCGAAATGGCATCCCTCGGATACTCCGTGACCAAACCAGTGTTCCGCTATTCAAAAGACCCACGCCTGGGTGTTGCGAGATCTTTTCCGTGGCTAACGCTGATAAAGGCGCTAATCCACATCATGAGTTATTCCAGAAACTTTCCTGAGTAGATTGAGATGAGAAGAATGGTGGTGACTGCGGGATTCATGGCTGGTCCGTGGGGACCGCTAGACCCGGCAATTGAGACGAAGGTTACACTTCTACCAGAACATGAGCTTCTGATACTCAAAAAACGTGGCATTCTTCAGAGGAGGATTGCACAGCAGTTCAGAGACTTCTGGAGTGGTACGTCCGTTTCTGATGGTGTGAGTATCCAACGAAAAGAAGCCTGCAGCCAGAGATTTCAAAGCTACACTTGATTTCTAGTGCAGATATCATGAGGGCCTGCATTGGTACACTGAGAAGAAAATTGCCATGAAGGAGGTCGTGGAACTTCAACAAACTGCAGCAGGAGCTGGAGGCAGGCTTCGTGGAGGTTTTGGAAAAGGCGACCTTGATGTTGCAATTTTACAGCAATTCTCAATCACTGGCGTAGTATATATAGGCCGATTAATCAGATGTATTTTCATATTAATACGCTCATTCAGATAGCGGGGTGTTGCAGTAAGCGAGTAGACTTTTTTTTTGGGATGTTGCAAACACCGCAAGGTTTAGGATTTTCTTAATATTTTCATGTTTTTGACGAAAGCCTTCAATATTTTTAAAAGTTGTCCCGAGCAATACCTTTCTTCTTTACAGCAGAGCGGGCCCAGATCACGAATCATAGAATAAGTGAATAGATACTGCCCAATTTGCTATTGGCCTTCTTTTGATATTACTAGGAAAAGACAACGGCCTAGACCTACATGCAGTACACCTTCCACTCTAGTGGCTGCAACTCCTTTAGTAGCCCATATATTATGTACTTAGCGTTTCGTACGGGGCTGTATGCAAATAACGGTACTTCACTCCTGGGTGCCTGACAGAGACGGCTTGGCCATTTCGTGCATCTCGATCGGGTCATTTGAGTGGTCGACCTCTCCTCTTTCCTGTCTATCGAGCATGTTGTCGAAGAATGTGGTGCGCAACTCCTTCCATCTGGTCATATACGTCGACAAGGAGACCAAAAGGACGCCACTGAGCACTTGAAGACACCACCAGAGAAGCGATGTGGGGAACCGCGCCGTATAAACCCACACTACTATAAGGTTCACAATGTGAACGGTAACAGCAAAGTCCCACGCTAGTTTGGACCGGCCCACTATTATGGTAACAAAGAGAACACACAAGAGCGAGTCAAAGAGCCACATGACGAAAAGTGTGAGCCCCATGGCGTTGTCCTGGGTTACAATCTCCCACAGAAAGATCCAGTCAAGTTTGAAATCGTAGCCGTTGAGCGACGCCACCAAGTAGAATATCACCAATGCCGAAAGGTAGTAGAAGCACTGCAACACCACGATTTGGAAAAAGAGCTTGGTGGGGTTGTTGATGTCAGTGGCGTTGGCGCCATTGAATAGACGTGTGTAGCCGTCCCGGAAAAGCATGAATCGAAAAAGAATCAGTTCAGTGAGGCTATACTAGGTCAATGGAAAGAAATCCCGAAGGTATGAAGCAAAATGAATTATGCTGTGGAAAGAAGCCTCTCAGAAGCTTTAGTTAGCGTGTCGTGACAGACCCGGTACGCCCACGACTTCTCATGACTGTACTACTACAACGACCGTATGCAGTCTAACTTTTAATATACAGCCGTATGTACACCTCTTGTTCAGCGTCTCTTCTTCCCGGGCTTTCCGGCGTTTCTCTGCTTGCCCTGCGTGCCCTTTCTGTCGGCGGTGGTTTTTTTATAGGAGCGTCCGGTGTCACTCTTGACCTCAATAGCCTTTCTCTTTTTGGAGTTCACCTTTTTGCCCTGTTTGGTCAAGTTACGCATG
This sequence comes from Wilhelminamyces savonicus, assembly GCA_030570115.1. Classification (NCBI taxonomy): domain Eukaryota; kingdom Fungi; phylum Ascomycota; class Pichiomycetes; order Serinales; family Metschnikowiaceae; genus Wilhelminamyces; species Wilhelminamyces savonicus. The sequence goes on from JAJLUW010000015.1 coordinate 10,475, forward strand.
GCCGGCGTCTGCTGCGCGCGTCTGTCCTTTTCGGTGTCCATCCAAGTTCTCTTGGGCCGCGACTTGATTTCTTTTTCATGCTCGAGTAAGTTGGAAGCACGCGTCAACTGCATCTCGGCATTGAGAATTTCTTTGGCCTCCTTTTCCTCCACCAAAACCTCCTCGACAGTCTCCTCTTTGGCCTCCACCACAGCGTGTAGCGATTCCACAGCTTTCCAGTCGACGGACCGCGACACGGCCTTTCCACTTATCTCGGTGTTATCCGCCAACGACTTGATCGCCGCCTTGACAATGTTTCTGTCGCTGGCGGCCTCGCCGACAAACGTAATAGAGCGACCTTCTCTTCCAGCACGGGCGGTTCTTCCCACTCTATGAAGGTAGATTTCGTGCGACTTGGGCATATCGTAGTTGATGACAATCTCAATCTTGGGGATATCCAAACCTCTGGCCGCAAGATCCGTACAGATCAAAACCGGCACCTCCAACGTCTTGAAAGCATTGACACTGGCAAGACGCTGTTCCTGGGTAAGCGAGCCGTGCAATTCCGAAACCTTCATACCGAGCAAGCCGAGAATCACTCTCAACCGATGTGCCTGCTCCTTGCGCCCCACGAAGACCACAATTCTGTTCTGCTGGGCCGGATCCACCTCCTGCAAGAGATGGAACAACAAGGCGGGCTTCCACTGGTCACGCTTACGGATCCGGATAAACTCCTGTGTCAATTTGGCAGCCGCAGCCTTGGGGGGATCAATCATGATTCGCACCGGCTTATCGAGCGACAACTGAATCAAGTCCTGGATGCGTGTGTTCATGGTAGCGGAGAAAAGGAGCGTCTGGCGCTTGTGCTTCGGCACCAACAGAAGAATCTCTGTGAGCTCGGTCTGGAAACCTTCCTCCAACATTCTATCAGCTTCATCGATTACCAACACCTCCAAAGCGTCAATGGAGAACGAGGGCGAGTTACGGATATGGTCAATAAGACGACCAGGAGTGGCCACCACAACATCTGGGCGCGCCTTCAACTGCTGTTCCTGCTGGCGCAAGTTCAAACCACCCACTGCGAGGCCGAAGCTCAAGTTATTGACGAAACGGCCAATCTGTTTGCCCACATCACAAACTTGGATAGCCAACTCTCTTGTGGGTGCAAGCACGATCACACGCGTAGTGGCCACCTTGCTGGGCTTATAAAGAAGTCTCTCAATGATGGGGATCATATAAGCGGCAGTCTTACCGGAACCAGTGACGGCACCGGCGACAATGTCCTTGCCGAGAAGCGCTATGGGGATAGATGCCAGCTGAATTGGCGATGGTTTCGTGTAACCGAGCTGAACAAGGCCCTTCAATACAGGCCTAGAAAGCTGAAGGGTCTGGAACGTGTGAATGCTTTCGGTAGCTTTTTGAGTATCGCCAAAGAACTGGGCAATCTGCTCAGGCGAGTCTTCGTCGTCCACGTCTTCTGCTTTCTCGCCGGAGTCGCTTTCAAATCCCTCAACGGCCCCACCATCCTGGTCTTCGCCTTGTTCTTCAGCCTGTTCCTCCTCCTCTTCACCTTCGTCATCGTGTTCGACGGCTCCCATACCGAAACCGTCCAAAGCGAGTTCGTCGTCATTTTCTTCAGCTTCGCCATTTTCCTCGATTACTTCCTCTTCCCCGGCTCCTTCATCTCCCTCATCTCCTTCCTCATCGCCCCCCTCATCGCCTTCATCATCTCCTTCCACTTCCTTTGCACCGGCGAGTTTGACCAAACCACCTTTTCTGCGCAAAATCTCGTCCAAATTGACGTCCTGCTTACTCTCTTTCAGATCTCCCTTGAAATCCCAGTTCTCGAAACCGGCAGACATCTCGAATCCGTCCAACAGAAACTGGAAATCCGGATTTATATCTCCCTCAACTTCAGCGTCTGGCTTCTTCGGGGCCTCCTCATCCTCAGATTCCACTTCAACATCCTGCTGATCAGAGTCACTGTCTATGGTAAGTACAAGGTCATTGTGCCCCACCTTTTTGACGGGCTTAGCCGCTCTTGAGGTCTTTTTGGCCATGCTTGTGGAGATGCTCTTTGCGATGACCTTGCCTCAAACTGAAAAATTATATTTATTGTGGACCTGCACATAACACATGATGCCCATCCCATACCCTACTGTCCCAAACAAACCTTCTACTTCAACTTCACTGTTCCCGCCTCCGCGGCTGTATGACTATAAATTTACCAAACATAGCTGGCTGGATGAAGAAACCCCGGATTAAATAGCTGCCAGCACAGCTCCTGACCCGCGCATGTGACTACCGGTAGTGGTAGTCGTCGGCCACCGACGCCAACTCGACCATATCGTAGAACTCGTCGTCATCGTCTTCGTCCTCAACCTCCAAGGAAATCTCCACGTCGTCCGGCAACTCACCGCCGGCTTTTTTTGTCTCCAAACTCAACAACTGCGTGTTGCGACGGATGTCCACCAACAGATCAATTTGTTTCTGGGTCTCCTCCGACAACTGGCCGGGGGCCACGATACCCTTTAACATCTTCAAACCGTCCAACCAAACGTACTTGTTGACCTGAGTGTCTGTGTAGAAGGAGAGCAAACGCCGGCCGCCATCGCCCACTAAGGTTATTTTCTCGTACAGGATTGTACCGCGAATGGACACCAAGCGGTCGCTGTTCTTCTTGTCCTCCTCTCCCACGTGCTCGCCCATTTTGGCCAGGCGGAACTCTAAAATGTCGGTCAATACCACGGCCTGTGCTTCCATCTCCTCGAACAGCGGTGTGTGGATTGGCTTGTCGACAAACTCCTTGTAGTATACACTTTTGCGGTTGGGAGCGAGAAGAATGAAGTAGTAGCGGTAGTTCAGTTTGCGGTCGCGGCTCTTCAACAAGTACTCACCATGCAGCTCCGTATACACCCACAGGCCCTTAAGCAACTGAATAACACGCTGTTCACAGACAAAGTCCAACACGTCGGCCTCCAAGCTGCGGCTGAAGTCGTGGAGTCGAGGCTGCCACCGGCTCAAGTGTTTTTTCTTATGCAATTCCACCTGTTGGTGGCGCATATCGGCTCCCAGCTGGGTAGCAGTAACATCCAAGGCCTCCTCGACGGATTTAGAGCCGGACGCCAAGTCGCGTTCAAGGTTGTCAATGTGGGTTGAAACAAGTTCCAAGATTCCCAGCACATCGGTGGGGTTCTCCAACTGAGCTCTCGTTTCCTGCCACAAGATAAGACAGTTATTCATGGTGTAGTAGATCATCAACTCCCACGACAAGATGGACGCGTAGATGTGAGGGTAGCGGGTAGTCTGGTGGAAGATGCGCATCCACAACTCAGTGGCCCGCTCGATGAAGAGGTACAACGGGAAGGTGCGCGAGTGGTCGCTCATCATCAACTCTTCGTGGAAGCGTTTTTTGAAAGTAAAGTTGGGGTCCTTGAGGAAGATCTTGAGGTCCATGGCAAGCAAAACCGTGAAGTTGTCCACCACGAACTTGCGCGGGTTGTCGGTGAAGCCAGCCTTCACGTACTCCTCGGTGGTGGCAGGCGTGCCGTACTCGTTCAACGACACATCGAGGAAAATGAAGAGGTTGGTCAACATGGTCTGATGCGACTTGATCGACAAGTCGAACGTGGTATCGTTGAGGTACTCATTGAGGTTGAAGTACGCCGCCTTGAGCGCCACGATGCCGTCCAAAATGCCGCGGTCTTCGGTCTCGATGAGGTTTCCGACGGTGGAGAAGAACGTCACGTGCTTTAACCGGCCCGCCAACGTGATAATGGGATTGTGGTTGAACTTAAGAGCCCTATTGATCAAGTCCGTCACGAGCTTGATCAGATTGTAGGTGATTTTGTTATCGCTGAGGTACAACTTGGAGGTGACAATGTCAATAACGTCCAAATGCTCGATCAATGCCTCGTATAGCTGCGCGTACCGGTCGATCAGCTCGTCCTTGGTGCGGAAAACAGATCCGGAAATGGCGATCACCAGGATCTTGAGAATGGCCTTGTAAGTCTCGGTCAGCATGTTGGCGCTGACAATGGAAAACAACGTGACGAAGAGCTGGAAGTCCAACACCGCGGTGAAGTCGTTGGACACCGCATCGGGCGCTCCGCTGATGCAATCAAGAAGCTTTGCAAGTACCACAATAGAGTTGACCTTCTCCTGCTTGTCTTTGCCCAAGATGTTGGCTTTGAGCACCAGCAGGTATGCGAGTGCGGTTCCGGCGTCGAGCTTGGCCTTAGCGATGTTGTCTGGATGTTAGTACCGACATATAGGGGGACAACCGTGTGAATCAAGACAGCACGTGAGGTTATCACCGGCAGAAAACGACCGGCGCGTATGACATACTTTTGCTCAACAACTCATTAAGCTTGTGGTTGATCGTTCTGGACGATTCTACAGACATGGTGGAGGAGTTGGCCCGAAAAAGCGGCAGCTGGCGGTGGAAAATGTCCGTCTACCTCCACCGAAAATGTGCGCCAGGGGAAATGCGCCTCGTCAAAAATTACCGAGTCGAGACAAATTACCGAAACGAAGGCGGGGCCTGTGCACGACCGGGGCAAAAGCGCCCCAAACTGAAAAGACAATTTCAGAATAGACTATACATTTGAGAAACACGCCGTATTTGGAAGCCAACGGCGTGGCCGACGGTTGGGGTGCACGGTTGTGTGAAGAATAGGAAGCGGTCTTGGTGCACGGGTGTGAAAGTTTGTGATTTCCGGGCCACGCGTGCGGCCCAGGGACAGCGGGATGGCTGCTTACATCAGCAGAGCCTCAGACCGCGGGATATATGCAGGCTGTTAATTTGCAGCCTCCTACTGCAAATGGCCGCGGCGGCGCTTGGACGGGGCAGTGGCGTGCAGGGATCAGCAGTGGGCGACGAAATCGAAGCAAAGGTGCTGAAATGGGGCACTGAATTGCAGACTGGTGCAGGAGGCACCGGTGATGATGTCGTATAACAAAAGTGCAACTATTAGCGACATTTCTCCATCTCTTCGCAAGCGTCGGTGAAAAAGACAGCGTCGTGTGACGTCTTCGAAGTATATATATATATTCGCGACATCTCCACAGTCCACTGGCGCGCACAAGTGCTTCCTATTGGCCCGTAAGCCGTGGGAACCGTACTTATTACTGCAGCTTGTATAGTCTCTAAGCAACTTTTCACAGTCAAGAGACGTATATGAATGTGGGACTACAGTAAAGTTCAGAAAAAGCTGGAGTGACACTAAGTCAGGAATCAGGCACGCGTCCCCCTTTTCAGCACAGAAATCTGGATATTCTTGTTGGCGTCTGGAAGCCGAGTACCACCGTCCATTTACTGCCTCACGTCCCTGGCTCTAATCGTGCTGGAACTACGTCTCTAATCACATGGCAACAATCTGACAGGCCGATGCCGAACACTCGCATTTTGCCGCTGACAGCTCGGAATCGCATGCATAGACGCCCGATGGTTTCTGGTGCACGGGTGTGAAATACGTCTGCTGTTGGGGGCACGGGGCAAAGTCAAGGCGACGGTGCACGGGTGCAATAAAGGCTTTTCATACTATTTCTTCTGAGGCCATACCATGCTGCACACTGTAGACTCTTTTCCAAACAGGTTCCAGAGAACTGTTCCCTGACCCTCACGCGAGCTGCACGCTTTTTCTTTAACTTCTCACCGCCTTTTTACGCTGGCCAGCTCCAAGCGGAATTACCGGCCGTCCTGCAGGCAGCCCCGGTTTTCCAGCAAACTAAACCTACCCCAATCAACCAATTCCTCTGCCTCAATCTTTCGCTAGACGTCATCCCCAGCACATTTCGGCGCCAGTACCTTCCGGCGACTCCTATAGGCCGCAGCGAGAGCATCTTCTTCGGGCCAATCCCTTTCAAACCACCCAAAAAGGCCTTTTCCAGGCATCACTATGTCGTTTCTCAGAAGAGATAAGTCGAAGGCCAATCTCCGGCTGTATGGGCTCTCAGCCGCCGATGCGCCGCCCGCGGTCGAGACGCGCCCCCCTAGAAAGGCGCTGGTGTCTTCAGCCTCGCCTCTGGCGCCGTCAAAGGACCAGGAGCCCATTTTCAACCACCAATATGAGGACCACCAGCCCCCGCAAGATTACCCGCCAGCAGAGCCCCAGTCGCCAGAATATCGCGATTCCGAAAACTACAGTCCCAGGCTGCTGATAGTGCTGATGGCGCCGGCTAATAACCAGGAGCCCCACCCGCTGCAATTGAAGGATAACTACCGGGGGTTTCATGCCAACAGACGCACTCGTGGTGTCAACGTACCGCCGTTGCTGCAACCCATTAAGCCGCGGTTCAAGAAGAAAAGCAGCCTGCTTCTCGGAAAGTTCATCTATCTGACTCGCAAAGACCTGGAACTGTCGCAGGACCTGACAGCGGTCCCTGACACAGACGAGGTGCCCCATAGTCCGCATCTGGGCCTGGTCTTGGGCCAAGAGAGATCGCTGGTGGGCTCTAATAACTATACCACCGCCGGACCCCGCAAAAGCGTATCCTCGCTGGGCCTGCTGGCATCTTCAAAACACAAATTCCGTCTCCCGCTGCTTCTGGCCCATCACAGTCCCAACCAACCGCGTCCGGTGGTTCCCCGCCACTCCAGCCACGATCTGCCGGAGCGCCACCAGGTCTTTGACCTCGACATTGACCCCAACGAGATGCAGGACATCGTGCGGGCACCCGAGGGCCCCGTCACCCCCCAAAAAGAGCAGCAGCTGCCGTTTCTGCTGTCGCAGCACCTTCCGGAGACACAGCTCCGTGTTCCAAGAGCACCTCTCAGACGGCTGTTTACTTCGCTCGGTGTTCCCAGTCTCAACTCAGAACATAAGGACCAGGTTGGCGGCTGGAAGGCTCCCGACCTGTGGGATGTCAAATTCGATGCCTCCGGACCCACCAGCCCCTCCAAAGCCGATGTCTTGTCGGTTTCTTCTGATGATACCGATGACAAGGCCCCATTGCCGGACCAGGTGCGGGCAAATCATACTTATGCCTCGTCAAATAACTCGTCCTTGAGTCTGCTTACATCTACAGACGACCCCGATGTCAATTCGGCTCGCAAACATCGTCGCCACCATGAGGAACAACAACTTCCAGACTTCCTGTCGACCAGGGCCCATTTACCGCTTCTTTATGGTGTTCGCCAGCGTGTACAACATACCATTCCCGGTGAAACAACCGCCAAAAAGGGCCCAAACCACATCGTGCGGGTGTTTCGTGAGGATAACACATTCACCACCATTTTGTGCCCTTTAGAAACTACCACAGCCGAGTTGTTGGCAATAGCACAGCGCAAGTTCTTCCTCGAGTCCATTGCAAACTACCAGATCTCTGTTTACGTGGGAAAGTGCGTCAAGGTCCTCGAATCATCTGAAAGGCCTCTCAAGATCCAGATGGGTCTTTTATCGTTGAGTGGTTACTCGAACAGCGAAAACTTGAATATTATCGGTCGTGAGGATCTCTCATTTGTGTGCAAATTTGTGGTCGAGAATATCTTCCTTCGGAGCTTGACGCTTGAGGAAGAGACGATCTTATCCAAGGACTACGTGGATGTGAACATATCCGGGTTGAACTTGAAGAATATCCCTATTATTTTTCACCAGCATACATACGAGATTGAAAAGTTGAATGTGGGCGATAACCCATCCATTTACATCCCGTTAGATTTTATTCAGTCCTGCAACAATTTGACCAGCATTATCTTCTCGAAAAACGGTTGCTCTAAGTTCCCCATGAACTTCTTGGAGGCTAAGAAATTGACCCACCTTGACTTGGAGAAAAACTTTCTCGATGAGTTGCCAACTAAGTTCAGCCACTTGCGTAACTTGACTCATCTTCGCCTCAATTCCAACCAGCTTCTGACATTACCGCGGTCTTTTGGCAAGTTGAAAAACTTGATGGCGTTGAACTTGCTGTCCAACTACTTCAACACGTACCCAGATGCCCTCAGTGAGTTGACAAATTTGCGCGATCTTGACTTGTCGTACAACGACCTTCTGCATCTTCCGGAGTCTGTTGGCCGCTTGACAAAGTTATCGAAATTGAACCTTTGTACCAATAAGTTGACTAAGTCACTTCCTGAATGCTTCACCCTGTTGACATCTCTTAAGCGGTTGGATATTCGCTTTAATAAGATCTCGAATGTCGATGTTTTGGGCGCCTTGCCGAACTTGGAAGTGGCATACGCGTCTAAAAACGCCATCCTGGGATTTTCTGATAAAATGGAGAGCCTTCGGCTTCTTCATTTTGATCGCAGTCCCATCACAAACTTGCGGTTTGAGAATGTGTTACCCATGTTAACGGTGCTCGACCTTTCCAAAGCTAAAATTACCCTGGTGCCCGCCAACTTTGTCGCCAAAATACCCCATGTCGAGAAGTTAGTATTGGACAAAAATCATTTGGTGACACTCCCCGATGAGTTGGGCAATTTGAAGAAGTTGGCGTTTTTGTCGGTATACGGTAACAACTTGCAGAGTCTCCCGTCCACCATTGGCCAGTTGACCCTGTTGCAATATTTGGACTTGCACTCTAACAACGTGGAGCAATTGCCCGACGACATCTGGAATTTGAAAAACTTGCTGGTGTTAAATGCGGCCTCCAACCTTCTTAATCTGTTCCCCAAACCACCATTGGCTGTGGCCAAACGTATCCTGCTGCTGGTCAACTTCAACACTTATATGCAGCCTTCAAGACTGGATCCAACGGATGGTAAACGGCCACTGGTTCACCTGCCTAATGAGGCCGACAAAAACACCGCGGGAAACACTCCTGTGGATCTGCCATTGGAAATTCTGGAGCTGCTGCCATCTATTGCTAGCGAAGTCTTTGGCGCCTCCAACAGTAACAGTGCCAATTCATCTTCGTCGTTGGCAGACGGGTTATTGGTGTTGACTTTGGCGGATAATAGACTTACAGACGATTGCTTCGAGCTGTTGTCGCTTTTGGTGATGATAAAACTGCTTAACTTGTCGTACAATGACTTGATCGAGATTCCCGAAGGTGCACTTAGGCGGTTGACACGTTTGACAGAGTTGTACCTTTCAGGAAACGAGTTGACAACTCTTCCCGCAGACGACTTGGAGAGCAACAAGCAGCTTCGGTTGTTATTCTTGAATAACAACAAGCTTGTTTCGCTTCCAGCTGAGCTCAGTAAATTGACCCATCTTCAGCACTTGGACGTCGGTTCCAACCAGCTTAAGTACAATATTTCCAACTGGCCATATGACTGGAATTGGCACTGGAACAAAAGTCTTCGGTACCTCAATTTCTCGGGAAACAAGCGGTTTGAAATCAAGCAGAGTCATATCAAGAACCCCGACACTGGCGAGGATTTCGACAGTTTACTTGTGTTGAACCAGCTTCGTGTGTTGGGTCTCATTGATGTGACGTTGACCACCACCCTGGTGCCGGACCAGAGTGATAATATGCGCATTAGGACCACTGCATCTGAGCTCGATAATGTGGGCTATGGTGTTTCTGACCTGATGGGAATGAGAGATGTGGTTTCCAGTCGTGACATTTTCATCCAGAAGTTCCGGGGCAATGAGAAGGAGGTTCTCTTCTGTCTGTTTGACGGTCGACTGGGTGCTGCTGGTCAGGGCCACCGCATCCTGGCAATTTGTAAGAGCATGTTTGTTCCCACATTCACTGCCGAACTCGACAGGCTAAAGGCCCCTGAGACAGTCAATGATGCCATCAGAAGAACTTTCCTTTCTCTTAATAAGGATATCAACGGAGTTCTTCTGGCCCAGAAAGCTGGTGCCTTCACAGCATCCACTGTGAGACCCGAATTGGCAGAGCTCACACTTGCTGATGATGGCCAGGCTGGTTGTGCGGTGACCTTAGTGTACATCTGCGACCGTATGCTTTACACAGCCAATGTTGGTGATATCGAGGCACTTTTGCTGAAGGATAATGGTGATCATTTAGTGCTTACCACCAAGCACGATCCTACCAACCGGCCTGAATTTGAACGCATCAGGGCACTGGGAGGCTACGTTTCTGGAGATGGTGCCCTTGATGGTGAACTCCCGATCCTGAGAGCCGTGGGTTTCTTCAACTACCTCCCGCACACACATCTGGGACCCGATATCACCCAGCTTGAGTTGACTGCTGCAGACGACATGATTGTAATGGCCACCAAGGTGTTTTGGGACTACGTTTCTTACGAGTTGGCGGTGGACATTTTACGCCAGGAGAAAGACGATCCTATGATTGCCGCACAGAAGCTTCGTGATTACGCCATCTGCTACGGCGCCAGCGACAAGGTACTGGTGGTGGTGGTTACTTTGGGAGAACACAAGAACAAGAAGCTGAAGTTTGGCAACAACTCTTTGTACCATAATCTTGGTCGTGAGCTGGGAGATCTTTTCCCCAAGAAGCGCCGTGACAGAATGGTCCAGGGAGACTTGGCGTTACGGCGGTTGGAGGACGAAATCGAGCCGCCCGTCGGTGAGCTTGCATTGGTATTCACTGATATCAAGAACTCAACCTTATTGTGGGACACATACCCTGTTGCAATGCGGTCTGCTATCAAGCTCCATAACACGATTATGCGGCGGCAACTTCGAATTGTGGGTGGATATGAGGTGAAAACGGAAGGTGACGCGTTTATGGTTTCATTCCCACTGCCTACGCTGGCGCTTTTGTGGTGTTTCAACGTTCAGAATCAGTTGTTGGTTGAAGACTGGCCCCTGGAGATCTTGGAGACAGACCAGTGCTGTGCGGTGACAGATGCCGACGACAACGTGATTTTCAGAGGCCTTCTGGTCCGTATGGGTGTTCACTGGGGTTCTCCCGTGTGCGAGCTCGATATGGTGACCCGTAGAATGGACTACTTTGGACCCATGGTGAACCGTGCTTCGAGAATCCTGGCCATTGCTGATGGAGGCCAAATTGCGGCCTCTTCTGATTTCCTCGACGAAATCAAGGCTTTATACGCCATTCACGAAGACGTCAGAGCTGGCCGCCAGACTGTCAGTGATGCGTATCACGGCAACATTCGTGCTGGTGAGATTATTGAGAAGGAAATCCATCTGTTGGAAGAAAACGGATGTGAATATTTCGAGATTGGAGAAAAAAAGCTCAAGGGCCTTGAGGCGCCTGAGTTGGTGACGCTCGCGTATCCACAGCGACTCGCCATTCGGTTCGAGCTTTTCAAAAAGAGGCTCTCTCGCGAGATCGAAGGTGCCAGTACCAGAGTGGTGGGAACGCTTCCAGTGGATGCCATTTATGGATTGAGAACAGTGCTGTTACGGTTGGAGAACATCTGTCTGGCTATTGGCACTGGAGGTCACGTAACGGAAGACTTCCAGCAGAACTCGCTGGGGATTATTTCTCACCGTGTGGAGCAGGACTTCAAGGAAAACGACATTATTGCCATGTTGAGTCATATCGTGACCCGAATTGAGAGTTTTGCGGCGGCTTTGGAAGTTCGCCAAACTCTTCGGCAGTATGGGGGCAATGGGCTCATCAATTATGGCGACCCCACGCCGCTATTCGGAGCGGTGGACGAGATCAAGGCTCTATTGGCCGAGCACCGGCTGTTGACAGCTGAATTGGCTGCGTTAAAAAATGGAAATTGATGAGCATACACAGAACGTGCCAGGGACCAAGCTCGTTGCCTGCCTTAACCAAAGAGAGAATTAGACGATGCAATGTGGTAGATGGAGCTAAAAAAGCAGAAGAGACCTAAAGAGAGGAGAACGGATGCGGGAAAGAGCGAATTGGGAAGAGTGAACTAGGAGGGAGGATGTATGGAATATTTCAATGCAGGAAGAAAAGTGACGAAGTGTAGCAGTCCGAAAACGACCTGGTGAAATTCGACGATGAAGGGTTACATGCCGAAAACGGCACGGCGTTAAGCACGGCGTTAAGCCGAGAAGGTATCAATGTAACGTGCAGAGTTCTGGAAAAGTCCATGCCTGAGAAGAGATGAAGGTGAAATGGTGCGGTCTGATAAGAGCCCTACTAGTCAGAAAACTTACTGGAGGAGAGGTCTTATGAAAAGCTCTTCCCCTTTGTCGCCTATATTACTCAGGTTATTAGCCAGCTTACAAGGATTGGTGGATGCATTTCGTATATGGGGCTTATATGCCAGACAGAACAATTAACCTGCAGGAAACCGTTTACACGACACTTGATACTCAATCTGCAGTCCCTCGAGTTAGATATAGGTCGTTAATCAAGGAGTAAAAGATGTTAGTTGGTAGAGTGGGAATACTGCTGCATGATTATTATGTGACCTTTCTCTTTATTCAATCAGATAGTTGTTGGTTACCGGTTTCGTTTTTTGTGGGGAGTGCGCGAGCTAAAGGTCGCTTTTTGCAGCAACTACAGACGCCAATAAGGAGAACTTACCGCGTCTTTTCTGCTTTAGTGATGACATGTGGTAGTTTTGGGAGTGTTTTATATCGAAAAACATATTCTGAAAGGGCAGACGCTCAGGGAAAGCTCGCTGAAACACGTCCTCTGAGGGTGAGTGAGCCAGTCCCTTTAGAACAAGATAACCTGATTCTATGCCCTAACGCAGCCAGTAATCGAGCATATCGCCAGCCAGACTACCCGAGGAGCCAGTTTTTGGAAGCTTTAAATACTGAAGGGCAGTAAGGTGATTGCCTGGGACAGGTTTCGGTCCAAATGGCTGCTTCAAAGAACGTCGAACAAACGGCGGGAGGAAAGATGATATGTAGAGAAGGGCCTCTTATCAGACGGAACGCCCGCCTTCTGGACGTCGACCACGGGGTCCCTGATTTCAGGCCGATTTGGAGTATATCTTCGCCAATTGCTGCATTATTGAGCAGGGTTCTTTCGGGCCGCATTCTTGGTGTAGTCGCAGCACATGAACTCAAATTCACCAAGAGATCCGCCTAGACTCGGACGTGCATTGGTTAGTGGACTGGCGTGCCTGATTATATAGATCTAGCCTGATTGGGTCTAATGCAGGGGTTGGTGAATAAGGCATTGTACTGATAGGGACAGAACGCTGGAGTTTTTTTACGCCCCGTTTTTGCAACGATTTTTGCAGCCCCTGCGGGTCCAACGAGACGGTATTAGACCATAAGTAACATGGGCTCACCTTCAAAAGGGTTCATTTCTCAAAATGGATACAGCCAAATATCTGATGCAAGCCTCTGCGGTGGCAATGCACAGCCATCTCAAAGAAAGCATTTACCCGAAGGGCCACATTCTTGCCTCTATCAAGTCTTCAATTCAGGACCGTGAAACGGAAATAGACAAGAAATAGTAACCTACAGCTCTACCGGTGGTTGCCTTGAAAGGATGCGGTTGCTTTGCCGATTTGTGCAACACAACAGTGCAGTTTTTCCTGCCACTGTATTTCTGCGTTTTCCCGCCTTAGTGTTCTAGCGCCAAGCACTGCGCAAAATGCATAATAGTAAAACATCCACACACTAATCGCTATTCGCACAGTAACTATTACTCTTGATTTACACGGTAATAACAAGTAGTTCGTCTATCTACATGATGACTACCCAAGTCCTAATCAAGAGCTCTGATAACCATACGCGTACTGCACTCTAGCCAGTTGTGTACTCTCTTTACTTGATTTCCCCTATATCGCTTCTCCTTTCTAACACCAATTGTATTGGGCCACCCATAGGGCGGTCATCCATACGTGACGGCACCAATGGCCAGTGATCCGCCTTATTTCTTCTTACTAAGTACCACTACTCCAGCGGCCTGTAGATCCCCCGTATATGAACATGCATGGTAAAGCAACCCTGACAGATTCATGATTCAGCACTCTGAAGCCAGGCTGGCCGAAGCGGCCCCAAAAGCCTTCAAACCGCCTGTAAACTCCATCGTAGCCATCTTGGCCTCAGCGAATACCCCACACCGCGCCAATGCCCCCCAAATACCCAAATCGGCCCTCTTCCTCGAATCCTCACTTCTCGCTCTTTTCTCCAACTTCCACATCACTTCTCACCACTACCACCAAAGGGCCTCCAGAAACGCCTCCAGCTCATGAGCGACCCTCTACGCAGGCATCTGCGGTCAAAGCTGGCGCTGTCCATTCTCCTGGCCCCAGCCACGGCCCCGGTCCCGGCTCCGGCTCCGGCTTGGAGCCCCACTTCTCCGACAGTCCCGTGGCTTCGAGAGGCCACATTTGGAGCAGCTCTCGGCAACAGAAGCCGAGCGCTAGCCGATCCGGAAACAGCTGGCCCGGGTCCTCCCGATCTCTGCCATTGGGGCCGCTACTACGGGCCCCGGAGCCAGACTTACACCACCAATAACTTCTCCTCTTTGCTGGCAAATGCTTCCCGTAAGGACGACGACGGCTACGTGGGCTTCTTCCACCACCTCAATGGCCTAGTGTACCGTGACTCCTCGGCAATTGATGCCTACGTGTGCGAATTGGTGCGTTTGAACTGCGAACAAGGACTCGAGGGAACCGCCCCCATATACCTGTGGAAACCAGATGTGTCAGCCGATGACGTTGCCCTAGCCAAAAAGGAGATGGTGGTCACGATATGTGTTCATAACACCTTCCATAGACTGGATTTAAGGGCCAGGTATATCATCCATGCTCCACAGTCACGCAAGGGGCCTGTTTCCGTGGATAAAACTTTCCAGGTGATCCAGGCTCTGACGGACCCCAAAAACGGGAAAACATACGGCTTCCTGGCCGCTACCATTGGCGAATTGCTGCCGTCCTATTGGGAGGAACTCACAGTTCTGAGTGTCATTCGTCTGTTCACGCAATTGGACCATCCAGCACTTCAACTCACGGGTCTTGTGACCTACGGAGGATGCGCCAGCAATCACAATGCCGTAATTGAAACGGCTCGGCTTCTCGTGAAGTATTTACCAAGAGGAGCCCTCGCGGGATCAGATATGGCCCATGGAACCGCTTCCGCATGTGGCCACCATGACCCCAGGAAAACAAGTGCATATAGAAACCGTCTTGTGGACGTTCTTGCTAGGGTAGTGGAGATTGATGGATCTGGGTCCGCGGCTGACACGGCCATAGCGGAAATACGGCGCCTTTTCTACCTGGGATCCCAGACCGGTGACTGGGATGCCATCATTCTACGTCTTTTGAGAGCTCTGCCGTCCCGCAACAGCGAACAGGAGTACTTGCAACTCATACACGGTCATCTTTCGCGCGAAATCTATACCACTCAGCTGGCAGTGGTTCTTGTGGACCAGGCAAAGTACTTGCTCACCAAAGGGCAACCAAAGCTAGCGCTCCAGGTGGCCCAGAGGAGTGTAAGAGTGCTTCCGCTAGACTTTGACTGCTGGTATTACTTAGCACTCAGTTACATCATGACTCGCGACTTTGAAAGGGCCCTTTTGGTCATGAATGTGCTCCCAGTGGTTCTCAATAGCCATAAAAGCCGGAATACGGCTATAGATGTCGTTGCAGGAATGAAGGACTTCTACGTGTCGACATTTGCCGAGCGGCTCAATGGATCAAATCTGGAGGTGGTGATTGACGACCGCACTTTTGCCCAGTACTTCCCTCTTCCTGAGGGCCAGCCAACGCCAGCACCCGGAGCTAGAAATCCGCAAAGACTCGCATCAACTGCATCCAAAACCAGTATTGGGGCATCCACCTCCTCCAAAATCAATCTTGCGATCTACAAAGGTGGTACCAACGCCTCCAAAAGTAGCGTTGGTGGGTCTCGAAATAGCCCCAACGCTTCTCAAACAAGCCTTAATGCGTCCCGCACCAGCCTTGCCAATCCCTCGTCATATTCCCTCAATTTGGCGCGCACAAACTCCGTAACTAGTGAAGACGGAAACAACGCTTTTGATCGTCTTTCCCAGAACGGAAGCGTGGCCAAGATCTGGACCGATCTCTTTCTTTTCAACCCGCATCTCCGCCATCCCCTTTCAGGAAACCAGTTTTACCAGTCTCCATTGGTCAATGCATCGACACGCCAGCTTTCGCTGGTAGACCGCAATTTGATACGGTTATGTGGTCCTTCGGCGGCAAAAATCGCCTTCTCCGCCCAATCCAGCAGTGCGCCCATGGCCTCTATTGCAGATTTCGATCGTAGTTCCACTTGGGGCAGGGCTTACGACCTTTTATCGCTATTGGTAGCGATAATAGGATGGGACGAACTTGTACGGCTGAAGGAACGGATCTTTCGGTCTTCACAGCCGCTAAAGAGTTCAAAAGACTATGTTGTCGACCACTCTTTGGGAGCCCAAGTCAATGTGGTGTGCGAGCCGTGGCTTGACCAGCTCTTCCTCGTGGTTTATGAGGACCTCAGGTCGCTCATGGTGATGGCTTCCAACGACACAGAGCAGCACCATAGTGCCCTCGAGTGGGAAATGCTCGGGTTACTTGGGTGGTCAGTCAAATACAACGTTCGAGAATCCATTAGTGCCCTTATCACCAGTGTTATGGGTGTTTCTCTCGAGGGAGATGCTGCTTTTGACTACTTTGGCACCGTCAAGTTACTTGAGATTTATAACGAGTTCGTGCTCCTGGACGTGGCAGACTCGGCTCTCAACAGTTTAACTGACGCCTACATCGAGACCAAGCTCTTCAGCAACAAGTTGGTTTTGCAGGCATTATTTCCAGACGGCTATAGTGGCTTTATTCGTACTTTGGAGACCGAGTATCTCACGCTTGACTTCGTGTTGTTACACTTGATGAAATTGATGAGCTGGAATCTTCGCTGGTATCAGTACACACCCAGTCGCTTAGTGGTGCAGACATTGAACAAGCTATGCGTGAAGTACGATCCGGTGTTTATTCGAGGCAAGTTTCGGGTAGTTTTCGAGCTGAACAAGAAGAACAGTGCCTTGAACACCCGGCCAAAATCGTCAGCGTTTTCGTTGGGGGGATTATTCAGTGGACAGAAAGCACCCGAGCAAAAACCCTTCGAATTCGTGGAGACGGACACCATAATTGACTATGTGGAGGCGGTCTTGCAGTGGATGGACGAGGTAAAGGCGAACTAGTGCCCATATGCAATATCGGGAAGAGAAGAGAAGAACACACGAGATGTGACTCCCAGTTAGTAACTGGATGAGACAAGCTCTGCTCTCTGAACTTTGCTTAGAGAAGCATGTTTGCCATCGGCTATGGCCGCAGCCTTCAATCGGTATGATTCAGCAGTCTACAAGAGAGATCCCAAACCGTACTTTCGCTGATTCAGGCATATCCCTGCAGCCTTCCGATGGCAGCTGTATATACAAAGTCAACAAGGGCCCATGGGCCCATACCACTAAGAGATCGTCGTGTTACGGTCATCTCAGCTCCTCAACCGAGAACTGATTTGATGGTGGCTACATTTAGGTTAATAACGCTTACATTGAAGCTGATACGAAATATCATGTCTCAATCAGCACTTACTCCTTCCCCTAGTGCTAGTTCGCTACTGGTCCTTCTTCTCTGTCTCTGTCTTCTTGACGGCCTTTCCCAACACCTTCTTGCGCTGCTTGATCATGTAGGTGTACAACGCGTAAAATCCGGGAGCGTACGTGGCCACGACGACCACCAAGGCCCATTTCAACCAGGTACCATAGACACGCTCGGCCTCGCCCAAAGACAACACAATCATGGAGATCTCACTGGCCACGCCGGTAGGGTATAACACCCAGAAAGTGGAGTATCTCAACCACGTCAAATAGTAAGGAACCGCATCAGGGCCCTGCAAATTGGCAGCGTAGTAGGAGTAGCGAATGACCTCAGTAATTGACCACAGCAAGTTCAACGTAATGTAAGCCCAATGACGGTTGGCCGGGGAGTCCGGCAAAAACTGCATCACGCCCCACACAATAAGCAACCGCGAGAGCACCTGGGTTACTGTAGTAACTAAAGGCGACTTCACCACTCCAGTGGCAGCATTGATGATTTCCACCACGGCAAGAGTCTGAACCACCGTGAGAAAGACATTGGTCTTTTCAAAAACGAACGGCTGGCCAAGGGACAGAGCCAAAAACACAGTGTTGAAGAGCACCACCAGCCACAACGAGGCAGAGATGGAGTTGTAGGCTATGAGCCAGCGCTTTGGGGCGGGCTGTTCAGCGGCAGGCATATTTAGATGGTAACGGAAAGTCTTGCAATTGGTCTTCGGCCTATAGAAGGACAGCTACTTCAGCAATGGTGAATAACGAAGACGTGAGTTGGTGTTTTCGCACTAATAAAATTTCCCTGGTGGAAATGTTGTGAGTTTGCCTGTGAATTTTGGGCTTATTGCCGCTACATATTGAATTTCCGTCACTAAATCAGAGGACTTTCCTGGCGAAAAAATTGAGCGTTTGTCGCCAATATCCCCATTTTCTCACTAAATACTGTTTTGTCACTAAAATATCTTCCCGCTACGGTCTCTTTGACCCCAATACCTTCTTTCTTTGCTTGAGCATATACCCGTACAAGATCACAAATCCCGGTAAGTACAGCACCAACCCAAACACGAGAAACCAGCGATAGGCGTCTCCAGCAGCCTCTAGCGACAGATACGCAATGGTCAGCTCGCTTAATAGGCCCACTGGGTACAACACCAAAAACGCCAGGTACCGTAACCAAAGGGCCCATTTGGGCACGTGACCTAGAGTCTTATACCCGTAAAACCCAAACCGAATAAGCTCTGTGACGGCCCATGCTGTTGTCATGGTGGCGTAGGCGCCCACAAGCGAGTTTCCCCGTGATTTGGGAATGGCATAAGAGACTCCCAAAGTGATGAACAACCGAGCGCTGGCCTGCAAGATCTGCGCGGCCAAAGGCAGCCGGACAAGGCCCAAGACGGAGTGGAGAATTTCCAAGCTGGAGCTGAAGACTTGGACGTAGACTAGGGTCCTGTGGGGAAAGCCATAGTAGGCGTGGGGATTGTAGTATATGTTACTAAGCTTCTGTGCGGGGGAGCCATATGAGTAGATCCACACTTCAACAGCAGTTTCCGCGAGAACCGCGCCCCAGAGAACAAACGAAAGTCCGTTATAAGCAGTGAGATAAGACATGATAGGGGGCTTGCTTTAAGTGTGGTCTCTGTTTCATTCGTCAAGTAGCATGTGATGCGTTTGAATGCAGGAGGTGGACAGGGTCCTACTACACAAACGCAGTATGGGAAAAGGCCCAACACTAATCTTTGGAAGCTCAATTGGTTCGTGATCATTATAATAAATAGGTATATGCAATGGCCGTGGTATTTGGCCCGTCAAAATCAGCCTAGGCTGGCAGAAGACTCTCCTCCACACCAGAGCGGTACTTGCTCAATATGGCCATCACGCCCTCCTCAGAAGCGGCAAGAAGGTTCTGATCCCAATCCACCACAAGCGGAGCAGCAAAAATGTCCTCCGGCTTCAACTCCGGGTCGTTGGCCTCCACTGCATGGTTGAACGCCTCGTGCACCATCTGGTACTCGGCCTCGGAGAAGATGTTGAGGTTGGAGTTGATGGGCGACGCGATCGTGACAGAAGATCCGCCGTTTTGCAATCTTTTGTTGGACAAGAACGGATAGCACTCTCTAAGGATGTTCTTCTCGGCGCTGTTGTGAGTAAACTGGCGCGAAAGCAACCGAAACTGGTCGTAGGTGGGCATCTGGTTCTTGGCCAAGTCCAACACAAAGTGGGTGTCGCTGTCGTTAATCTGGTAACTGGCATTCTGAACCAACTTGTAGAGCCGGGCCAGTGCCGGCACGTTGGGGTTGTGGAAAATGGAGATGGTAGCAGGCGAGCTTTGAAGCGTTCTGAAAAGCGACATCGTAAGAGAAGTGAGTGGGGAGTAGGTGAGACGTAGGCTAGTGGAACTAGAAATTGATGGACTCAAAGAGAAGAGAAACTCGCTGGGCAGAAACAGTTCAGGATAGTTGCCACCTTTATATACAAGAGCCGCAGCTATCAGTAACTGGCGATGTCTGGACTTGTATCCCCGGAGTCCGGGTGAAGGGAGCGACATGACTCAATGTCGCGCATATCAAGGAGTGGGGTTCCTGCACAACGCACAAATGTCGTGCCGCCGTATCCGCCGCACCGTCACGTCGCAAATATCCTCGGGTATACGGATCCGGCACGTGACCGGACTCATACCTCCGGGAGGGTGGTTTCGTGGGCTGAAGTGGTGTGATCGGAAGCTGGGCCCGTAGCTTAGATCTCTGGATTGTTATCGCCGCATACAAGGCTCAAATCGGAGGTTCACTGAAATGGCCTGATGGCTCCGGTTGTCGCACGTATTCAGGTGATATTCGCAGCTCCACACTTTTAGCCTGAGTCACCGTCTTTTGCCGCCACCATGTGCCGCTTCATGATCTACAAGGGCCGTGAGCCCATGGTGCTTTCGGACCTTCTCACCAAGCCTGCACATTCCATCATCAACCAGAGTTTTGACCTGCGGCTCCGGCTAGACATGCGCAACCCCATAAATGGAGACGGGTTCGGAGTAGGCTACTATTCCTCCAACGACCAGCCGTGCATTTTCAAGGCCATTACGCCAGCGTGGAACAATGTCAACCTTAACAATCTATCCAAATGCACCCAACTGCATCTTGTTTTCGGCCATGTGAGGGCGTCCACCCAGGGTGTTTTGGCAGAGACAAACTGCCATCCTTTCTCATACGGACGCATTATGTTCATGCACAACGGTGGTATTCTGCATTTCGATCGCATGAAGAAACGTCTTGTCAACCACATAGATGACGAATACTTTCTTCTCATCCAGGGCTCCACCGACTCGGAGTGCTGCTTTGCTCTCTTTCTCGATACCCTTCGCAAAATGGGCCACAACCCGGCGGACCCGGAAGCGGAATTCTCGCATACTGAGTTGCGTACTGCCCTCTTACGCACCATAGAGTTGATTAAGGAGTGGCAGACGGCCTTAACTGACGAGCCTCTGCTTATAAATCTCGCAGTCACCGATGGCCAGTCAGTAGTGGTCAGTCGCTACATCACGTCTAAGACCGATGAGGCTGCATCGCTCCACTTTAGTACCGGTCTGCGTTTCTTCGAATACGAGCCGGGCTTGTTCAAGATGGAGCGGCTCAACAGGCTGCAAGACGTTATCTTCGTGGCCAGCGAGCCTCTTACGTTCGAAAGAGGAGATTGGATCTGTGTTCCCACCAATACCATGATCACAATCAGCAAAAACAATACGGTCTTGATGCACCCAATCGAGGATGAGTTCTACGATGGCGGTGCAGCTGAGAGGTCGTCGGGATTGGCAATGAGCAAAGGTCTCATGGGTGGAGTGCCTACTAAAAAGGCCACTGGAGATTTACAGGTGGCCGAGGTGCCACCCTTGGAACTCGAGGGCCGCAAGGTTGCCGATGAGGCCGTCTATTGATGCGAACACTCATTATAAACTGGACATTTTGAAGCGGGAGTGGGGAACTAGAGGATCACCAAAGCCCACCTCATAGAATCGAGTTTTTTTCCATGTGGACTCCGGCAGAGCAGCTTTATGGAAACGAGAATGCCGATATTAGTGCTACGAACAGGATCCGTAGAAGCTCGTCATAGCAGCTTGTCGAGACACGTATTCAAGGCAGTCGTTCGTTGAGTGTTTCTGAAGCGCTGAAGTGCTTTAATAGTGTTCTCTTCTGACAAGTTCACTTTTCATTAAGGTCAATTTGCTACTAAACTCCTTTCCACAAATAATCATTTCTCAAGCACTTTTCTGTATAAAGTACGCTTATTCTCCAAAAAGCTTTAAAGTTCTATTCACATATTGACAACATCGAAAAATCACCTTCTTTTGATATCGTCAGTTATCTGAACAACTACCTTCTCCTGAGAACTCCTTTGTTCACCCCGTCAGCTCAATTCTACAAATGTTCAAATGTACGTGTATTAGTCGTGATTTTGAGGCCAGGGGCGGCCGGACATGGTAGCATCCATGATATTAAAAATTCGTCCTTTGCGACCACAGTGGCGACTGTCCAGTAAATCATCCGACGGTAAAGGAAATGAGGGAACAGGAAACTGGGCTTGTAAACGAGCCAGCCAACGGGAGGCCGACCAAGCCAACAGGCGGCCACAAGCCGCTATAATACAGAAGAGAGCTGGCCCACAGATTAGCTCTTGCTAGCAGCGCGTGTTAAACTGTTGTCGGTCTTTGGGATTCCGTCTGTGCTCTCATCAAGTGCAACATCGGGGTCTTCATCTTCGTTTTCTGAGGAGCTAGAGCTAGATTCCTCACTAGAGTACTCCTCGCCGATGTCGTGGTAGAAGCGGTCCTTCAACAAGCCTTGGGCATCATACAACGAGTTTTTGTTCTTATACGACATACCATCATCGTTGGGATCGATGTATTCGTCATCTTCATGCCCCACAGTTTCGTCCTTGGTCTCAGTCTTGGTCTGGTAGTCCGATGGCTCGAGTTCCTCGTCACTGGACTCATCATGCTCATCGCTCTTGGACCCACTTGCGGGAGACGGCACAATGTCGGTGGACGCCGTGCTCGTGAGCTGCTGCGACATGTAGTTAGTGAAGTGATCGTCGTCGTCAGACTCAGACTCGTCGCTGGAGTTGGACTTGATAGTGACAGACGTATCAGTGCGCTGCTCCTTCTCGTCAGCCGCGTCTTCGTTAGTGTCTTCGACGAGCTCTTCATGGTCCTCGTAGCCGCTACCAGTGATGTCATGGTCAACGTTAGGGTCGAGAGCTAGGCCCAGTTTTGTGTCTGAGTCGTCGGCGTCGGCACCGTCGTCGAACGTATTGGAGGATTCCTCTTCCTCGTCGTCATCGTCACCGTCACCACCGCCAAGTATGGCGTTGTACTTCTCTCTGGTATCATACAAGACGTGACTCACGTAGTCCTCCCACACTTCGTCTTCAATTTTGGCGTCAATGGCCGCCGAGAGTGTGTTGACAGGATACAACTGAATGAACTTCACCACTTCTTCGGCGATCAAAGTCAAGTGGCCCATGAATCCAAGTCTTAAACCGTTGTGGTCGGCCTCGTACTGGGTACAAAGACGCTGACCCTCCACGATTCTCTTGGTGATGTCACCACGACTGAACAAGTCGATGGCCAAGTACTTGTTGAATCCAATGTCCATGGACCCGTTCAACACCTGCTGCACGATATCAAAGACGACATTGTGCAAAAAGTTGTTCCACGGGAACTTGAAGAACATTGACAAGATGTTGGTGATGATCTGGGTGTCGAACAACGAGATCTTCAAGAAATCACCAATCACGGGCTTAGCCCTGATTTGGTCCTCCGATAAATTGGCATTGGCGTGGGGCTCTTCTTCGTCATCGTCATTTGTCATGGTGTTGTTGTGCTGGATAACTGAATTTTCATCCTGCTGTACCCGAGAGTTGAACGAATCAATGGTGTCATTGGCGTAGTCATCGTCACTGCCTCTAGCAACAGAGCCTTCGTTATCCTTTTGCTCTTCAGTGCCAATGCTATTATCGCTGTCATTCGCATCCTTGTTAGGCAACACGATAACCTCGTTGTATTTGAAACTGACCGGGTCGAACTCTTTCATTTTGTTTCTGAGAATATCGCGGTCCTTAACCACGTCGTATCCCTTATTATCATTCAACAACGCCATGTTGGAACAATGCAAAAGCTCTGCGATCAACTCACAGATTTTGAATCTCTCGAAGCCCAAAGGCTCGATTTCGCCAAATGGGGTCTTTAAAGACGGTTCGGCCTTTCCCTCGTGGTTCATCAAGAGTTTGTTGAACTTGTCGATGTTGCTAGCAAACACTTTTAGTAAATGGCCCAAGTAAATGGGGTCTCTGCCAGTGGGTGGATGGCTCTCAAGGGTGATATACAACACTGGCAACACGTCATAGTCCGAGTTGTTCTTGCGAATGATTTCGATGATAATACCAACACCGTTGGCCAATGCATAACCTCCCTTCAACATGATGTTGCACAAGCGTGAAATCTGGTGGTACGATACCAATTCTCTGGTCAACTCGTTGGGTCCAATAGTGGAGTTGTCGGTGGTTGAGTTGGCAGATATGGTGATCAACGCTTTCAAGATATCGGCAGCGGAAGACTGCCTGACGAGAAGCACGTCGTAATTGTCGGAGCCTTCAGTGATGTCCGTGTGTGCCACGTCTTCAGAGCTATTGAGCAGGTCCTTCCCCTCCGGGGCACTGGCAGCTGTTTCTATGTCAAGAGAGTCTATCAAGTGAGTGATGAGATGCTGATTCTGTAAGAAGTCAATGATTCCAGTAGAATTGTCGGGCTTATCGGTGGATATCAACTTCAACAAGAAGTCCATGAGGGGCGGGTTTGACAAGTGGTTGATGAACTTGTGCACCAAAGCCGGCTGGTTGTCGATGAGATAGGTGATCATCTCGTCACACTTCATGTCCAACAAATGCTCCATGATTTTCATGAAGTAGGTCGACAAGTTGATGGAGAGGGGCGTTTTGGAGTCTAGCACCGCCCACAACCGGTTCAAATTAGCGGCAGACTCCATCACGGTGTCTGTGAGAGACCAAACGTCGGCCGATAAGATCTCGGCCGCAAGGGTCGCGTGACGGGTGCGTTTTTCATCATCAGTCTCGGACTCGTTGTCACCAGTGGAAGGGTTATCGTAGGAAGTGCTATAGTCCTCAAAGGTGTCGTCTGTCGTGTCTAAGTCGACGCCGTCTTCGTCGTCGTCGTCATCACTTGCCGTCTTTTCGGGGGCAGCGGAATCCAGGTCATTTTCGAGATGCAACTGATCAAGGTCCTCCGAAAGGTTATTTTCCGGCATACCCTCGTTGATAACGATAGAGAACAACATCTCTAACACTTCGTCATCGCGGAGGAACTCGAGCAACACTGAGTTATTGGACAAAAGCTCTTGCAAGAGGTCGTTTTCGTCCAAAAGTTTGGTCAATGTCTCGCGGCGGGCCGCAGACTCGCCGTCTGACGGAATGGAATGATTTTCCAAAATGGTAGACACGTTAGAAAGCGACGTGAATCCATTCGAAAACTTCCAGAATGGTCCTGACATGGTGGAGTATTAGGGAATGTGGCCTATGAAAGGCAAGGAAAACAGCCCAAAGGCACAGAAAAAGAGACAAAATGGGCCCTGGGGCGAATATTTACCTTGGAATGAAGCACTTTCCGTGGAAAAGTTAACCCAGGTCTGTGCAATTACCGGTTCTAGCCAGGAGGTGTTGGCTCAACGGATGCGCCTGAAACGGACGCTAGAAGGTCGCTAAAAAGGTGCAGAAAACGACCGAGTGGCGTGTGGTGGCGAAGCGTCCTTTCAGGCCGGCGGATAGCGTCGGCACAGGAAGAAAAAGGGGCTTTTGCCAGTACTCTGCTAGTGCCTCTGACGTCTAAAGCCTGAGATCAATTTTGTTGGTGGTGAACGAGCACCTGCACATAGCCATGGCACAAAACGACATTTTTAGGGTGCACACGCCGAAAATCTTTCACGAGAGACAGTTTTAAATCCCAAATCATATGTTCCGTGGCATACCTAGAATCGCCCGGCAGGTGCCGGTGCTTACAAGAGGCGTTTCCACGGTCCCCACTTTGCCACGTCCGGATTTTTCCGCGTTGAAATTCGACTCCAACGCGTCAAACTCGCTCTACGCCATCTTCCGTCTCCACAACATCCCATATTTGGTTACTAAGGGAGACAAGGTCATTCTTCCTTTCAAGTTGAAGGACGCCGAAATCGGCGACAAGCTTGTCTTGAACGATGTCACCACCTTGGGCTCACCAGAATTCACGTATAACGACAACAGCGGAGTTCCCACCGATGCCTTCGAGTTGACGGCCCGGGTGACGGAAATAACCCGTGAGCCGTACTACGAGGTTTACCGGAAAAGGCAGCGTTGCCGGCGGTTGAAAACCTACAAGGTGGAGACGCACCAGACGGTGTTGACGATCAACGAGTTGCGGTTGACCTAGCATGTACATAGCATCTGTAAATATAACGAACAAGAAAGCAGTAGAGAGATGAGAGAATTGGTAGGGAGAAGAGGAGGAGAAGAAAAGCAGCGAGGCCCTTCAAACGAGTTGTTGAGTACCAGTGCATGGCACCCAAGAGCCCATGACAAAGATAGGACGGCTGAGAACAGTTTTTGAGGCGTATGACTGCTGACCTGCGTATTTCAGCTGCACCATTAGTGCATCTACCTGCATTCGTTTGACTAGAGATCCAACATAGCATTTCATATCGTTGCTACAATTTCACAGTACAACCACCACCACGTCCTCCATTTCTGCCTAGGTGCAAAATCAACTACCGGTCACGTGACCTACTTCCGTACCGGGTCATAGGCAAAGAATGGGCCTAGACCCCAGGGCACGCTTATGCCTTTTTCATGGCCCTGCGCGCATTGTACCTGATCATTTGGCCCACGCGGGTGTTTTCAAAAGCAAAAGACACATCGGCCCGAAGAAAGTCGTGTTTCAAAAGCTCTCTTGCCGTAGGCCTTTGGTTGGAGTCGATGGTGAAGCACTTATCGATGAAATTGCGCGCGTCCACCGACACCACCGCCATCACATCAGCGGGAATGGGTGGCGCCAATTTCGTCTTTCCAATCTTGTAGATAGCACTCACCACCGCCTCGTTAGACCACGGTCTTCTGCCTGCAAACATCTCAAGAACAACACATCCCAAGGACCAAATATCGATCTTGGCGGAGTAGCCCTGCTTCTTATCCTCCACGATGCTGTCAATAACTTCAGGAGCCATCCAGAAAACGGTTCCTTGCATAGACATTTCAGCATTATTGGCGTAGATATCCTGGGACTTTTTAGAGATACCGAAGTCCAGGATCTTGCAGGTGCCGTCCATCTCCAACAAAAGGTTATCAGCCTTTAAGTCACGATGCAAAATGCCGTTGGAATGTAAGTACTCCAAGCCCAGCAAAATCTGGCGGGTAATAAACCGGATTAGCGGCTCCTCAAACCGCCCGAACAGCTTCATGCACATGGAAATGCTGCCACCAGCCACGTATTCTAGAAACAAACTGCAAGTGGTCTTGTTTTGCTCAAAGCCCAAGTATTGGACAATGTTGAGGTGGTTGAGGTCCTTCATGGTTTCCACTTCCTTATAAAAGGCATCGATTCCTTCAGTATTGCGGGCCACCCGTACCTGTTTGACAGCGAGCATCTCACCGGTAGTGACGTTTAACGCCAAGTATACTGAACCAAAAGATCCACGGCCAATAAGCTCACCCTTGATCCACGCGAACTCGGCAAAAGTGCCATCGCTGCTGCGGATCTTGCTAACAACACCTTTTTCAATCTCCTTGGAAGTCACCTCCACCACTTTCTGGCCCCACATTTTGGTGTTTGTGCGATGGAGCTGGCCAGTGCTTTTGGAAAGATCGGGAACGACGGTTTTACCAGGATTCCGGCGGCCGGTGCTACCAATCTGACGTTTTCTGCGGGCCTCGTTGGCAACAACTCTAATGGTCTTCATTCTTCCGCGCGAAAGAAGCAGGCCACTATTCTCCGCGTAGAAGACCTCATCTCCAGGGTCCATTTGGGGGTTGACAGGGGAGATGTTTGCACTCGAAAAAGTGCGGGATATGGTCAGCGTTCGCAGCGGCTGTGCTGATTCAGTAGAATTCCTCACCTCCTCAGCATTAGCGGGAGTGTCATCGATAATGGGCTTGTCCAAGTCGGTGTTGGGGAAATACTTCTCAAGATTTTCGTACACCTCTTCAACAGGTGGGCGTACACTCATAATGGTGTGGGCGCTGGTGTCAGTAAGAGTTACTCTCTTGACCAGATCACCAGCAAGCTTATCCCGTGAAGTAGAACCCGATAAGGTTTTGGGATCCAGAAGCGTCTTGGATCCATCCAGAGGTACCGGGGAACTTTCCAGAGGGGTCCGTGCACTGTTTGGTCCTGAAACAGGTTTCATGAAGAACTCATCCTCGTCATCTTTGTCTGCTCGAGCAGGCTTAACGAAGAAATCGTCATCACTATCGCTGCTGTTGCATACCAAAGCAGGAACATTGGCAAAAGAGATATCGTTTTCCTTGAAGGCATTGGTGTCTTTTGTGATAGTGGAGCGACGACTTAGGCTCGTACTTTTAGTGATACTAAGTCCCCGTCTCAACGAAAACGACCTGTCACTGGAGGATGACTTGCTGGAGAAGGAAAGCTCTTCCGAGTTGGTAGACGCTGCCGGCAGCGGATCCACGGGTGGTTTTCGAGCTATTAGCAGACTATTCGACCGCAGTTTGATACTTGGAGGAGGTGGAGGCGCCCTCTTCGCCACAATATTCGTCATTCTCTCCTTCTCGGAGGTTGTCATCGACGGTGTGGGTGAAATAGATTTTGCAACTAAGTCCCTGGCATTGTCTCGGAAGGTTTGAACGGTGGTGGCCGAAACCGGCGACCTCAAAGAGTTGGAGACAGACGAAGAGTAGATATTAGGAATGAGTTTTGGTGGCTTGGCCTCGTATGGCGAGTTGCGGCGTTTGTCAAAGTCAATCTCGCGACCTTCTTTTCGCAAGACTTTGAAAGAGGGTGTTCTCTCGGCTGCTTCAGATGTGTTTATCTGGGGAAGCAGTTTCTGGGCCGCCTCTCTCCGCGATGAGAACGGAAGTTTCAACGGGAAGTGAGCCTGCTGAGCCGGGGTCTCGTGGATGCGATTCAACTTATCGTTGCGAAGGGTATCTTTGAAACTCAAATAGTCAACCTTGGCATCCTGCTGAAGCAAATACTGGGGAGTGACAGGGTACATGCGCTCCCCACTGTTATCGCCCACGTACTCAAAAGACTTTGAGTCCGAGGATGTGGTAGAAAACGTATGGACCAGCGGAGACAGAAGTTCCTGATGCACACATAGTTTGAGACAGCCATCATCGCCTAAAGCCCCAAAAAGAACTCGAAAAAACACGTCATCCGTCAAGGCTATGCCCTTCATGGCGCCAAAATCGGTGAGATGAAAGCTTATGAGGCCTATATCGATAAGTCCAAGCACCAGAATGATCTTATTTTTGACGGCCCCCACATCTGCAATCTCATCTGTGGTGAATGACACTGGGACAAACAGCTGATTATCCTTTGACACCAAAATATAGCGAGTGCCTGCCACAGTGGATCCAAGTACAGGCAAGTACTTGCTATCAATAGCATCCTCTTGTGTGGTAGGAGAAGGCGGGGGTGGGAGCTCCAACGGCGTCAGTGGCCCCAATTCCTCAGGAATAGCGCTTTCAGGAGTGCCCGGATGGTCCAATGACAGTCTCTGGATTGCTTGAGCCACCGCATAGTAGCTGGGAGTAAGAGATTCCCGCGCAGGATAGCCCTGGAGGTACTTGGTGGGCGCCTTAGGGCCGTTGTTCTTACTAGAATGACCTTTTTGCGAGGAAACCATTGAGGCAGAAGAAGATCCTACCTGTTTCACAATCTCCACTGCTTTATCGCCACCGAACTTGCGGAAGGTGTTGAATATGCCGCTTCTTCGCGAGCCAGGGGTAATTTCTGGTGGTCCAGACGAAGCTGAGGGCACGTTTTGTAAAGACAGGGTGGTCTTTAAGAGAGGCGAACCTTTGCTGCTGCTGCTGCCCGAACCATTATATTCGTCATTAAGTGACGTGCTCGTCGAGCGACTATTCTGGGTTGGTTTTTTCGGAAGCTGTGCTGCCGGGGAATTGCTCAGGGCCGTCGTTGGCGTTTCTCGTGATTCAGAAGACAGCTGGCGGTAGTGCTTGCGCAAGAATTTATGTGAAGGGCTGTCCTTGGGGGCGTTCTTGTACGGCACGGGGTCCACATAGGAATAAGGACGTGGTTTAGCCAGAGAAGGAGACGGATCAGGTGTTGCCGAAGGCACTTTGGTAAGAATGGGATTAGACTTGCGGTTTTCCATTTTGACATTGCTGGATGTGCCTACAGGCGTCGCAATGCTGGTGGCACTATTGGAGTTGCTGGAACTGTTTCCTGAGCCTCCTATTACCGGTATTGGCGAAGCCAGCGAGTCGCTAGAGGCCCTCAGGTGGGCATGCACTCCGTCGCTAAACTCGGTCTCGTACCGGAGAAGGTCAATGAACCGCTCCACCGTATTGTTGTCGTTATCAAGGCGGAGAAACTTGGAGAATTGTCTCCATATCACCAGGTCTGGAGGATAATTGCAGAGTTCCAAAAAGCGGTTTCCCGAAATCTCGTTTCTCCGAAACGTGTCAGTCCACGACAGGTTGAAGCCGTGGATCTCCAACCACCGGAGAACTATGGCCATTTCCCATACATTGGTTTGTGCAGCAGCTGACGCTTTTGCCAGGTTGTTCATGGCGTACCGCACAAAGCGCTTGTTTTTGCTATTACTCGTGCTGGCAGTAGTTAGCGTGGAAGTGGCCAGCGCCGTCAGCACCGTCAGCGAGGCTGAACCATTGCGGTGATGGCCAACAGGCCGTGGTGGTTGTGTCTCGTGCTCGTAATGGGCGTTTTCCCGAACCGTAAAGCGCCTGTGGAGATCTTCTGCCTTGGCCCTTTCCATGGATTCCAGGAAACTGCGTCCATAGACCTTGGGAGGAGACACGGCAGGGATCTCGGGTGCAATATCCTTCAGGGGTGACACCTGGAATTCCTGGATCAGGTCGTTATGCTCAGAGAAGCTGAATGCCTGGGTTCCCAGCGTATTAACCGTGAGAGACTGCACTTTCAGCGGGGTAGACGTTCTGTCAGGAGTGAAAAAGACGAAGGTGGAGTCGTCCTGCACTGGAAAATAGGGCTCACCGTAGGCACTATCGTTGGGAATCTTGTGGGGAAGAGGAGGTCCTCTTTCGTGGACTTGGGCCCTGGGATCTATCATCTGGTTCCTTTGGTTGATTATCTGGTTCCTTTGGTCAATACTAAGGTTTCTCTGGTTGGGATTATTTGCCCTCAAGTTGCTTGAAAGTGGCTCTGGATCTGTGACCAGGCCCCTTGGATCCACATTGTAGTTTCTGGAATCGTATGACGGTGGTCTGGCCCCCGAATTCGGGGTATAATATGTTCTTTGTTCAGGGCCCTGACGCATTCCGCCATCGGAAGCCACTCTCTGGCCAGCCAGGACTTGATCACGTGCTATTTGAATGCTTTGTGGGTCATAGCTCACGGACCTTTGGTGTATGCCTGGGTCTGGACCCGAGGTTAGATGGTTGGAAGGGTACATTAGCAGGGGTTGCCAAAAGACAGTGTAACTTTCCCAAAAATGGGTTCTGTAAGATGAAACTCGGCCGCGGCGCTATATTGTCAAGAAACTATTGTAAAAGTCCAACTGTCCCTTATAGCACGTTTTGGTGTTCTTGTGGGCGCTTCGTGTTCAGTAGTAGAAACCCTGAAGTCTCACTATACCACCGTCAATGGCCGTAAAACAGTCGCTCAAAAAGCAGCTTCGTCAAGTAATGAGCCTCCAGCCACTGTACCAGTAGATCAGCAGCAAGCAGCCGTTTCAAGCGTTATTGGCTGCCTCTTCACAAGAAGTCTTCCTCTTTCAGAGCTATTAATATCACATCGTTCTGCATATAGCTCTCACCGTTTATCGCATCGTTCTGCACACAACTCTTACGCTATTTGGACTTCTCCAGACCATCAAAACACGTCCCATGCTGGCCGAGGAAGAGCTCCAGGCGGCTCTTCGTGCGCTCCATGCGCTCCGCAGTCTGGGAGGGACCGATTCAGCCGCAACAACGGTCGCAAACCGTGCAATATCGACCGTGTTGGCCCTACTAGGTTACTCCAACAAACAGTTTCGTGTGGTGACCCTATCTGCGGGCCGGAGCACCTCCATAGCGCCCATTAGGGTGATTTGCTATAGTAGGAGGGACGGGCCGGGGCCACAACTGCTATTGAACATTTTGAATATTCCGAATAGCGCTCCGGAGGCTAACGGAAGGTCTCATGTGGCCTCATTACTATTGGATATGCTCATGGCGCCGCCCTCTGAGGGCGAGAGAAGACCCGTAAGGATACGAGATGCCTACCATGATATTGTTCTCTCTCTTCTGGACCTTGTCAGTTTTTTTGCTGGCCTTCACGCAAACGCAGAGGAGGCGATGGTGGAGTTTATCGGCCGTTGTTTCCACCACGAGCTCCGGTTCATTTCCTCCCTTCAGGGCCAGTTGGAAACCCAAGCTGATGATGACGAAACCGAAAAAATGGCCCTGGTACTCGATAGCTTTTTGGGACCTGAAAAGGGACATTCTGATGATTCCCTCTTCGATTACGGGGTGTCTGACTCCACCCCATTAAATTTCGAATGCGACGACCCGGTGCTCATGCATTTATACCGCACCTTTCTTCAAGTGTGCAATTTCAAGGGACTCTCTTCTCCGCGGGACTATACACCCTACATTCGGCTTATGCTAAGCTTCTTCAAGAGACAAAGTGCTTTCGAGAGCATCGAATTGGACACATTTGAGTGCAAAGAGGCAAAATTCAACGCCTTATATGACTTCTTTGTGGATAGTGCAGCTGCCGAGTCTGTTATAAAACACACCATTGCATCCATGTCGTTGTTCCCGGAGTCTGATCCCAAGAACGGCCACGACTATGTCCCACCTGCGGCAGCGTTGCCAGCAAATATCCCTCCAGTCAGCAGTGCTGGCACTATAGAAGCGCACCAACAATACTCCAAGCAAGATCAGACCAATCTTTTCTACACGTTGCGCCACATCGTGCCCTTGCTAAATGAATTCAACCTCAACTTCAACACCTCCTTTCCCGCCATTCTCAGACACTACATGGACCTCATGTACGGCGAGTTTTCTGAGGCCACCGAACAAGCAGATTATGAGTATGTGGAGAGCGTCGTCAGTTTGACCAACACCATCACCGATTTTGAGAATGAGGACGCTAACGTCGATGAACATAGTATACGAGACACCGTGCTTACTTTCTACAGCCTACACCATCGATTAAGCATTGAATCTATTAGCAGACATGGTACTAACAGTACTCTTTTGATGAGACTAGCAGTGCAAGAGTTTCACGTTCAGTTCGATCTCAAGAAGGCCTTCGTCCAAGACTGGAACTTCAAAATCCATACCATCGGCCAACTTGAGTATAATGCTGAAACAACTATGATCCCCCTCATTGAAGCCAATCTCAAAAGACGTCATTTGAAGCACTGGTATGGCAAGTTCTTGAAGAGTCAGGATCTTCTTGTTGCTACCACGAACTACTACAACAAAAAACTCATTAGCAAAGTCATGAAGGACTCGTGGGTGGCTCCTATGATTGAGCATGAAATGCAAAGGACCAAAGCCGAAGTATTTCCTTTGAAAAAAATCGTCAACTATTGGCACCATAAAACCGCCAGTACCCTCCAATTGGAATTAAAAGCCGTCGAATTTTACAAGACCAATTTAACAAAACGCTTCTTCCATCAATTATTGGTGGTGCATGAAAAGATTGATGACCTTCTGGCCCTTGCGTTCAAAAAAAACGAAGAGTTCTCTTTCGAAGACAACCTGCGGATCGTGGAGTCCGTTTGGAAATTGTGGTACGGCAAAATGAACTCCAGCATAAATGTTGCTAGCCATCCCAAATCCCAGTCAAGGAGGGTTGAAGAACTTGACTCCGCATTCTCGAAAATTGTTCCTTTAAGAGCCACCAACACTTTGGTGCCGCCATCGAACCTTAGTGAGAAACTACATGGGCTTATTGCTGTTGAGAAGTATTTCATCATTAGAAAGTTTCTCACTTCATGGAAGATCGCATTGTCTCATCGTTTGGCTTTTCAGCGTGTCAAACAAAAAAACGACAGTATTTTGCTTAACTATGTTTTAAAGGAATTGTGGATGAGAAAGTGGCGATTGACAGCTGCCGCCAACAAACTCACGTCGATCAGAGATTATACTTTGCAGCTGAACACCTATAATTTTTGGAAAGACTCGACAGATTCAAGAAAGCACGCTGATACGCTCCGGAGACAAAGCATTCTCGCTCGTTCTTTGAAAAAGTGGTCGCTTGCACATCGTCTTGCCAAAACACAAAGGACAAAGTCTTCCAAGCTATCCAACAATTCTAGATTGCAACAATTCTTCAGCAAATGGAAACTTGCTGTCGCGCAAAAACTGTTCCAAGCAGATACACATAGAAAGACATTGCAGTCACATTGTTCCAAATGGATAGTCAAGCTCAATGTTCTCAATGAGAAGGTCGATGTTGCCGTTACTTTTGATAATACTCTTCTATCAAAGCTTCTCCTTCGAAGATGGATCGCCATTTTCAATGAGCAAGGGGAGCTAGATGAGATAGCTGATCTCAACTACCAGCGAAAGTTCTTCAAAAAGATGCTAGCTCTTTCGCATCGGTACCAGAATGAGCTACCGCGTAGAGCGGAAGATTTTAATGGAAAGACCACCAGATTGTACCAAAAAGTGCTTTTAGGAGCCTCTCTTCACAAATGGCGCAGTGGCTATGATGACAGGTTCGAGGAGACTTCGAGGCATAAGCTTGATGCCTTCACTTCCAATGTCTTACATCGCAATCTCAAGGCAAAAGTACTCCGGCACTGGGTCACCAAATACAACACCTCAATGGAGAGAGAAGCTGATCTTGGCGATATGTGCAATCGTTTCCTCAATAAGTCGCCTCTGTTGGTGAAAATAATGCGTTTATGGCAGCGACAAACCTCTAACGTCCAGGCATTGTACCACGAATCCGTGGCATTGGAAGCCAATTTCTTGCACAAGAAGTATACGCTTATCTGGTACAGCCAGTTTGTGAACAAAGGGGCCCACTTGAACAGCATTGCTGACGACATTGTTGGGCAAAAGGACGTCGACCGGGCCAGGGAAGTCCTCAGTCGCTGGCTGATGAAATATATCAAGAATATTCGTCTCAGCCAGCAGACTGGAGACATGTTCGTTCAAAAATGGCAAGCCGCAAAGGCCAAAAGCATTTTAGAGCTATGGGTCTACAAAGCTAAAGAAAGGCGCAATAGAGTTCTCAATCAGAACAGCGATGATGAAGACGATGGTGATGACGACGAATACGTGGAGGCTAATACCAGCATCTTCAGCAACCTGTCGCCATTGGCCAAGAAGGTTAAGAAGTTCAATTCCCAGGAGAGCTACTTGTACACTCCCTTAAAGCTGCAAGTTTCACGGCCTCCATTGACGCCTTTCGTGAAGCCAGGTCAGGTTAGTCCCAGTCGTCTACAGGAGACCAGTATGAGGATGAAAACCGAACGGATGGATGCTTTACGAAAACACTTCAGCAGGGCCAAGGCCACTTCGTCTCCCTCTAATCCCGCCAAAAGGCCCGAATCGCGACCTGGGCCCTCTGTGGGGAGTCGACAGTCACTTTCGAATTCAAGTTCCAGACTCATTAGACTTTCTCCACCAAAACCTGCTCCTGCTTATGGTACAATAATACCCCCTCGTCCACCCAACTTCAATGTCGCTAGAGGACAAGAGGATCCTTCCACGGAACCTTTAAGGCTCAGTTCTCTGGAAATGTCTTCACAGGGAACCACCATCATAGATACAGAGGCGTCCGTTATCGACACGGCTAAGAAACTCCGCAGAATCACCCCTATTTTCGTGCCTGGAGATGAAGATATTGGCGAACCCCGGTTCTCGCCTATTAACAAGCTTAAGGAAAGAATGAGTGTGAGTGGAACGGGCTCATTAGTCAGTGGTTCCAACGTGTTTGGAAGCTGATGTATATTAGTGTAATATAAACAAACGGATGGGATAGAGGAAATATTAAGAATCCAGAAATGCCATCGTAATCACTCCTCCTTGATCTGCTCCTCAATAGCGTCCTCCAATTTGTCAACTTGGCGGTTCACCTCTTCGCGCAATTCGCTCGGATCAGGTTCCCGCAAAGCACTTTCAACCGCATGCACAAGGTCAACGGATGGTATCTCCTCTGGGACCTTTTTCTCGTAGTCCGCAATGAGAGATTCCAGAATCTCGTCCGGGTTCAATCTCTCGTAGACAAACAAGTAATCCTTTTTGACGATCAACGAGCGGAGAATAGAGCGGAGAACTGCAGTGTTGCCCTTCCTGATCTCCTCATATAACTTATAGAGGTAGTTGGGGATTGCGCTTCTGTCATACGACTGTTGCTGAGCCAAATACACAAATGGCAACAACGAGATGCTATCAAACTTGGGCACAATCTCAATTATACGCCAGGATTTGGTGTTGTAGGGAACAAGGGAGTCTTCAGTCAACATTTCACCAATGTAGACGGTGATATCATTCCAGTGGTTCAAAATCTCTGCTTTATCTTCGGTCTTGTCGTACACCACTGTCCCATTCTGCAATTCCATAAAGCGGCTGACTCCCGACATACAGGCAGCAGCGTCCATGTATACGAAGCCCAGGCTGTTGTGGTTAGAAACCACGTAATCGTTGACAAACTCAATGGCTGCGGCACCAGGGTAATTGTAACTGGAGGCATAGCCGGAGAAGAGCGAAAGGGCAGTTCCAGCGAGGGAAAGTGACACCACAATGGCCAATAACACCTTATTGGCG
Organism: Wilhelminamyces savonicus; assembly: GCA_030570115.1. Lineage (NCBI taxonomy): Eukaryota > Fungi > Ascomycota > Pichiomycetes > Serinales > Metschnikowiaceae > Wilhelminamyces > Wilhelminamyces savonicus. The sequence goes on from JAJLUW010000015.1 coordinate 46,766, forward strand.
AAAGAAAACGCCCATTTCATATTGATATTGGCGAGTCCATTGGCAGCCTGTAGGGTGAAAACCGGTACCACGTAGACAATAAAGCGCCACTCTTTGTGAGGCTGGAACGACATAGCGGCCACAAACAACACACTGGCCACGAAAAGCGCATGGAGGCTGTGGCGAGCAGGATGGCGCACCACATTGACGCGCTTTCCACTTTCCTCAAGCTTATAGACGCCGTCATCTGCCGGGTCGGTCAGAAAGCCAGGCAACAAGAGAGCCAACACCACTGGCGGTCTGAAGAGCTGAGGAAGGTACTTTGTGAAGTAGTTCTGCAACGGTTCGACTCCCCATTCGGACGAGTGGCCCTCCACCACGTTGAACATGAAAGAAGCCAATTCTGGCACCACCCAGCGGCCCCAGAAATACGAGTCCACAATCAAAGAGAGACCAAAGCCAGCACCTGCGCCTGCAGCCAAAAAGAAGATGTTTTGAAACAAGTTGGACTGGCCAAAACCGAGCGAAGACACAAGTGCAATGAGACCACCAAATAAGCCCACCTCGAGTCTAAAGACAGCGCCAGCAGCACCAAGCAAAACGAGCCCACGTAAATCGCCCACAACGAGTCTTCCCACAGCATAGGTCACAACCGGAAGAGCCACCATATTGGGCAAAGTACGAGATGCGTAGTACAACAAGTGGAACTGGGAAAGAAGCAAGAACGAGAACCAGAAGCCCACAAGGCCACGCACACCGTTTTTGGCCGTCTTGTCACGCAACGTGACCTTGTTGATGGCGTTTCTCAAGCTGATAAGCGCCCAAACATTGGCCAACCCCAAAAGAGCCCTCACCAAGAATTGAACGTGGAATTGAGTGGGTTGGGACAAGTCCACACCAAAGAGTTCTGCGAGCCACAAAAGCGGCTTGGCAGTAGTTGCAAGCGCCAATGCTCCCACGAACGTCCTTGGAACCGCTCCAGGGAATTGCACGTGGTCAAAAGAGGCTACTGAAGAAACCCCATATTTGAGTATATCGTGCACCGCCTGAAGCGTGAACAGCTCCTCCACCTTATTATAGGGCGCTAAGATGAGATGGTAGGCCACCAGGGCCACGAGCGCCGCGTCAAGAAGACGGCTGGCAAGAAACATGTGGTCTTTGAGTGTCCTTTTGAAGAGTATGGGGCGGTGAAAAGTTGAGGTTTTTCGGTGTGCGGCACTGGAACGCCCCGCAAAATGAGGTCCATAGCCAACGTGATAAGAGAAAATAGCCACGGTTGCCAAAAAGACAGATAACTACATCAGCAAGCCAATTGACTTAGTCAAATACACATTCTTCATTTTTGACCGGGTGTTGGTGTATTACGGTTGTCTCCTTACTTTCCATGCCGCTGCGTTATCACGTGCATTGTTCGCAGCCACTCCAATATACGGCTACACCGTTACCATACAACACCGGTCTGGCCAAACCAAAATTTGGTGGCCTGAAATACCATTGACATTCACCGTGCTTGTATTCATTACGGTTCTTGACTTCCTACAACCGATGCAGCTCATGTCATATATTGTGGAAATGTATTTATTGCATACCGTAGCCTCTCAAAGTCACTTCTCTACATATACTGGGCGATAGTGTCCACCACCAGCGTCTCAAGAGGAACGTAGGTCATATCCAAGACCTTTTTGGACTTGGCATTGGACACTTCGACCTCGTCGTTGCCAATGTACGTACCAAACTTCCATTCGTGGGGAAGCTTCTTCTCCACCATTGCCTGAAGAGAGTTGAGGTCTGCCTTGGCACCACTAATGATGATGCGCTGGTTTCCCTCCACCAGCAGATCCAATGCTTTCACATGGGCCATTGCAGCGTCCTTGATGTCAATAAAGTAGCTCACGCCGTTTCCAAGCTTCACAGGGCCTCCCAGAACCGCCCACAACCAAATGAGGATGTTGGTACCCACAGGTGGCGCGTCGGGCTCTCTGATCAACACCTTTCCAATAACAATGGACGGAAGAAGGGCGACCACGTCGAAGTGGGGCTTGTGGGTGTCGATGAACGACCAAATGGCCTTTTCCGAAATGGTCTTTGCAGCAAAGTAAGCACCAAACATATCCTCCTTGGCCTGGAGACCAGAAAGATCGTCAGTAGCCTCATACTTCTCCCAGTTAGACTCATCAAAAGTGCCTTTCTCCAAAAAATCGCAAATGGTGCCGACTGTGGAGGTAACCACTATCCGTCTGAGCCTCGGTGCGCTTAAGGCGGCTTTGAGGAGGCTTAGAGTGGTTTCAATCGCAGGGCGAATAATTTGCTTTTGGTAGTCCTCACAGGGCTGAGCCAATGGTGCAGCAAGGTGGATCGCAAGCTCCACATCCTGCAAAAGCGGCTCGAAAGTGGCCGGATCAGAGAAACTGGTGGTCACAAGAACCGGCTCGAAGTTGGAGTTCTTGAAAAACTCAGTGAACTTGTCAATCTGATCCTGGCGGCGGAACGAGGCCTTAACAGTATACTTCTGCTGCAATAAAAGATCAATCACATGCTGGCCGATGAAGCCAGAGCCCCCGGTCACGAAAACCTTCATTGGCGTTCACAGCACGGAAATACTGCTCCTTAAATACCCCAGAACAATTAGCGCATAAGCCCCGACTTTGAGGAGAACTGTCCCCGTGCTACATGATCAGACTAAGCCCAAGCCGCATAAACCTGTATGTGGAACGAAACCGTTCTTTCGGTTGGTCACCCCCCTTCTCAATTGTGTATGTCTTAATAGGCGCCTAAAGGTGTGTTTTTCGCCACTCAGTAAACCATCTCGAAATGGACGACATCCCCGATTTGGTGACCGATATAGGGGCCAATCAGCCGGTTGCTGTAAGTTCTGCCGCTTCAGTTCAGACAGCAAGTGGCTTAGCCCCGTCTGCCCCCCCTGGCACGAAGATCCCTATTACGATCATCACGGGCTACCTCGGCTCAGGTAAGTCTACCCTTCTAGATCGAATCGGCAAAATCTCCAATAAGCGGCTCGCCATCATTCTCAACGAGTTTGGCGATACATCTGCCATCGAAAAGGCAATTACCATTCAGGACAAGAACGAGTCTGTTCAGGAATGGCTCGATCTCGGGAACGGCTGTCTCTGTTGCACCGTCAAGGATAACGGTGTCACCGCCATAGAGAACCTTGTGGAGAACTCCAGGGGGAAAATTGACTACATTTTACTCGAGACAACTGGAGTGGCAGACCCGGCTCCCATAGCCAAAATGTTCTGGTTGGACGATGCCCTCTCCTCCTCCGTGTATATTGACGGGGTGGTGACAGTGGTGGATGCTGAACACATCGTCACGTGTTTGGAGGACGTAGGAGGGCACTGGCACCGTGAACACAGTCATTTGAAGCAGCTGCAGACGACCAATGCGGCTGATTTGACGGAGGAGGAACTCCAGCAGGAGGCGGACCAGCTCTCCGAGGGCCTTACCACGGCCCATTTGCAGATCGCATTGGCCGATTGCGTGTTAGTCAATAAGCTGGACCGCATCGAGGGCGACTCCTCCAAATTGGCAGCCATTGAGAAGAAAATTCATGCCATCAACCAATCACTGCCTGTCTATACCACCAGTTTCGGTGACATTGCATTGGACAAGATCTTGGATTTGCACGCGTTCGAGGCCGACCCGCAAAAGCTCGTGCAGTCCCTCAACTACGCCACGCAGACGGTTTATCACGACGACCGCATTTCCACCGTAAGTATCGACTTTCCGTTCTTCTCGCTGCCCCTGGGCTTCGAGAAGGTGGAGTCTTTCTTGCAGTATGTGTTGTGGGAGAACCAGGCCAACGGTCAGGAGGTAGAGGTGCATCGTACCAAGGGCATAATGGTTTGTGGGGACGATGTGCGGGTGATCCAGGGCGTAAGAGAGACTTACGACGTGATTACTGGTGGTCGGTTGACCGAGGACATTAAAAGTAACAAGATTGTCATGATTGGCAAGGGCCTCAAATTGGAGGGTTTAAAGGCGGAGTTGGCCAAGTACGTTGATATAGTTTAGGTTAGGTGGAGTTTGAGATTACAACGGGGTAGAATGACGAGCCAAAACCTCAGTAGTGCGAGTACTTGCAAGGTACAGTAACCAACAGTAAAGTGTTTGATATAAGAGATATCAGCAAAGGGGATGATAAAACTATCATCAAAGCCGATTGTTCTTTAAAATTCACACCCTTTAGATTTTTGGAACCAATTTGTAGTAATTTGTTGTTTCAAGGCTGCAAATCACAGAAAAGACCAAATTTTAACCCCAAACATAACATCAACTCATCAGAAACCAACACCACCCAAAACCCCGAACACAACCAATAACACCAACACATTCAAATAACCAGTTTCGTCACCAACATCTTAAACCCGCTATTCCACAGCCCCAATACCACCCCCATAGTGAACATTCTCTCCCGCACGACTTTCGAAAATTTTCGCCAACACCCTAAACTACGCAACCTGCACCGTGGCCCTTTCCACCACAACAAGATGTCCAAAGAGACGCCCAAAAAAGGGTGGTCCAACCCGGCGTTGCGGATGATGGGAATACCGCGCATTGCACTTCCGTCCCGCAACTGGATGATTTTTCTCTCCATCGTGGGTGCCATTGGTGGAGGCATAGGCTACGATAAGTACCAGCAAAGACAAATTCGCCAGAAATACGTGGAGAAGGTTGAAAAGCTTGGTTTGGAGCAATACGCCTCCGACAGAGTACCGCGCAAATTGTCGATTTTCATTGCGCCGCCGCCAGACGACTTTTTGGAGTCCTCTTTGGTGTACTTTAGGCGGTGGATAAAGCCCATCTTGAACAGTGCGGCCATCGACTACGACATTTATACCGAGAATCGCCAAGGCGAAATTCGTTCTCAGGTAGCGGAGAAGATTCGCCAGTTGCGTAGACAGAAGAGAGACGAGAAGAGTGCTTCAGAGGAGGCCAAAAAGGAGAAAAAGACCGTCAAATCGGGCGTGGACGAGGAAGAACTAGTGGCCCGCCACGAATTGTACAAACCACAGGATGTTCTTGGGCTTTACCGCATATTTACACCTTTCCAGCCCAAGCGTGACGATGAAGAGAACGATGAGTTGGCGGGAGGTGTTATCTGCGTTGGACGTGGTGCCTATAAGGAGTACATCAGTGGCGTCCACGAAGGTTTGCTCGGGCCCTTGGATGCACCTGAGCCCACCCCGGAGCCGGAGGCTCCCACTCTCGTCGAGCCTGAGGACGGCACCGTGAAGACTTTGGACGAAAAAACAATAGAAACGGACCCCAAGACCACCCCCGAACCCGAAAAGAAGGAGGAGGACGAGGAACCCGAAATACCCATCCCCAAACCATACATTTTGCCGGCACAGTACCCAGAGGCCGCATTGGCGCCCGAGTTGGACATGCTCCACACCATAAAAAACGAGAAGAACGTGCCGGTACTCTTCGAGCAGGCCGTTTACGTTTTTCCCGTTCACAATCTTTTGGGGTTCCTGAACTTCCCCAAGAAAATCTACCGTTACTTCAACCGCAGGACTGTCGCGGAGGATTTCGGACACAGGACCATGGCCATCGTGGACAATACCACGCGCGCGTTCGAGTTTCGGGACCAGTTGCAGGCAAAGGAGGAGGAGTTGGACTGGCCCAAAAAGTGGGTTGAGAAGGGCAAGACTAAAGGCAGCGAGTGGGTGCAGGAGTTGGAGGTTGACGAGCGCATCACTCGGCGGATGCGTGTATTTGAAGTGAGAGGAAAGGACGAGGAGCGGGACGAAAAATAGTGTACATAGTAGACAGAGTCATCAGCATAGAGAAGAGCGTAGAAGGGGAAAACATGTAGAGATTTTGGCAAGTCTTAGATGCCAAGCAGTTACTGAGATAGCCTCGCACTATATCGACGCTACTAGGGTGTCTGGAGCTATAGTCAGGGAACCGACATCGGTGATTTCAGAATACACGATCTCAACATGAAAATAACCGTTGCTAGGAAAACCAATACCAAGTCCCATATTCCGTGTTGCAATACGGCTGCAAAAGTGTTGCAAAATAGGACGTATTTCCGACTGGCTTGCGGCAAAGTACCCCTAGGCGTACTGCATCTGCACTTCCCGAGAAATGGCTGCCAATTGTTGTTATTCCGTAATGCAAATGCAGATTCCTCACTGTCACCGCCTCATGCTGCAACCTGGTGGTATTTGGCCGGCCGGTACCGGCCCGCCGCCACTGATGGAATCGATAAAACGGGGCTTAGTCAGCACTAGCGACATGAGTCATCGGCCCGCGCTTATCGGGCCGAGACTGCACATGCCAATGTACTGCCTCTACCAGGGCCCAAGCCATAACGTGGTTTACAAGAGGGTGGCTACACAGGACGTCTGTCGAACGATACATTAGACAATATCATGACGGATTAGATCCCACAGTAGGTATTGATACCGATTCGCAATATGGATACGTAGGGCTCCCATTCGCTAACTACAAATCCCCGTACACTTTACATCCGTACACCATGGGCGCCTCCAAGACGCCCGCTGGACGAAAACCGGACATCGATTGGTCCGATTGTTGTTGCATTCAGAGCCTACGGCCCGCCGCGAACCCTCCATAATAGCCAGGTGCCCCCGACAGTGGGGCCCCCACTGGCCGTGAACAGAGGCATTTGCAAAATGCCGGTACCGGCGCCGGTTTTCGCCGTTGCGCGTCCGGTGCCTGATTGGCCAGAGATGGCCCTGCACCAATGCCCATAACCGGATCTTACCGAATGCGGCCGATAAGCCCAAGAGCTACTGATTTGCCTATGGCATTTGCAGCAGATGGGCCGATGGCTGCCGATGGATGCCAGCATAAATAACAGAAAGTTCGCCCGTCATGTGCTAAGAAATTATCCCTAACTAATAGCAAAATGGTCCTTCCTCACGAACCCGAATTCCAGCAGGCGTACGACGAGCTTGTCTCCGCTCTTGAAGACTCTACCCTCTTCACCCAGCACCCCAAGTATAAGAAGGTGATCCCCGTGGTTTCTGTCCCTGAGCGTATTATCCAGTTCCGCGTGGCCTGGGAAAACGACAAGGGCGAGGTTGAGGTCAACAACGGTTTCCGTGTGCAGTTCAACTCGGCCCTCGGCCCTTACAAGGGTGGATTGCGTTTCCACCCTTCCGTCAACTTGTCCATCCTCAAGTTCCTCGGATTCGAGCAGATTTTCAAAAACGCCCTTACCGGGCTCTCCATGGGTGGAGGAAAGGGTGGCTGTGACTTCAACCCCAAGGGGCGCTCCGATGCTGAGATCAGACGCTTCTGCCAGGCGTTCATGCGCCAGCTCGCCAGATACATTGGTCAGGACACCGATGTTCCTGCGGGAGACATTGGTGTTGGTGGCAGAGAGGTCGGTTACCTCTTCGGTGCCTACAAGCAGATGCAGAACAACTGGTCCGGTGTTATCACCGGCAAGGGTCTCAACTGGGGTGGATCTCTTATCAGACCGGAGGCTACCGGTTACGGTGTCGTGTACTATGTGGAGAAGATGATTGAGAGAGCCACCAACGGTAAGGAGTCTTTCAAGGGAAAGAGAGTTGCCATTTCCGGCTCCGGTAACGTTGCCCAGTACGCGGCTTTGAAAGTGATTGAGTTGGGCGGAACCGTCCTCTCTCTTTCCGACTCCAAGGGTTCCATCATTGCTTCCAAGGGTGGTATCACAGCCGAGCAGATCTACATCATCCAGCTGGCCAAGGTCCAGTTCAAGTCTTTGGAGCAGATCATTGCCGAGCCCTCCACCTCCGCCTTCTCTGGCGCTAACAAGGTTGAGTACATTGCCGGTGCTCGCCCATGGGTTCACGTTGGCCAGGTCGACGTTGCTCTTCCTTCTGCTACTCAGAACGAGATCTCCGGCGAGGAGGCCAAGGCTTTGGTTGAGGCCGGCGTCAAGTTCGTTGCTGAGGGTTCCAACATGGGTTCCACCAAGGAGGCCATCGACGTGTTCGAGGCCAACAGACTGGGCTCGCAGGTCTGGTACGCGCCCGGAAAGGCCGCCAACGCGGGTGGTGTTGCCGTTTCTGGTTTGGAGATGGCCCAGAACTCCCACAGAGTGACTTGGACCGCCGAGGAGGTGGACGACAAGTTGAAGAACATTATGTACACTGCTTTCGAGAACTGCTACGAGACTGCGGTTAAGTACTCCACCGAGAAGAGCGCTGCGGGCTTGCCCTCTTTGTTGAAGGGTGCCAACATTGCCGGTTTCATCAAGGTGGCTGACGCCATGTTTGACCACGGCGACGTGTTCTAGCTTCACTTCTATATATACGATTCATGAATACTAAGGTGCGGTTCACATAGTGTAGACTTGGTAGATTTGCAGCAGCCCTGAACTATAGGTATATATGCAGGCACCAATGTTTTCTATTTACTATGTGGGCGCGTGCAGAAAGTCTAGCTACTTCTTATAAATACTACTCAGGCTCACCCTGTTCATAGAAAGGTGTTGTCAGAATGGCTGCTGTTCCAGAAAACATAGAAGACCAGCAAGACCTCAAAATCCCCCTTTACCACCCTCTTCACATCGACCATGTTCGTACTTTCGACAAGGTTACCAGGCTCCCCAACGACTTATTTGAGGTGCTTGACGACGGCATAAAGTCGGTGATTGCTTCCACGGAGAGGTATCTCACATTCATCTTGGAAAACGCTTCTCTAGATATTCCTGTGAAAGAGAGCGAGGCATTCTTGAACAAGCAGCTCCAGCTGCTTTACGTGCTTCTCAAACAGAAGTTTGATATGAACAACTTCCTGACGTCCATAGACAATACCAAGAAGGAGATCAATTCTATTCGGAGTCATGAACCGCCCCTATCCGTGGAGACGTTGGATCATTACGCGAATGCCGCCGATGACGTTTTTGCCACCCACCTCATCAAGAACTACGAAAGAGACGCTCGCGACACCTCCGACGCGTCCTCCTTCACTACGATTCTCAAAACCATTGCCTCGTACCAGTACATCAAGAACGCAGCATTTATAATACAAAACCCCGACGAGCCTCTTCCCGAAGACTCCAAAGACTCCGAGGATATCGAAATCTCCGGCGGCAAGGTATCGTTGAAGGATCCATTGTCGATGAACTACTTTAAAAAACCCTACAAATCGCGAAAATGCGATCACGTCTACGAATCCGAATACATCATGAATGCATTGAACGATGGGTTAAAAAACTGTCCCGTCGATGGCTGCAGCGCCACGTTGGCCAGAAACGACTTGAAGCAAGATCTTATGATGGAATTAAGAGTCAAGGCCTTCTTGTATCAAGAGAGGACCCGAACCACCAATTCTAATTTGGACAGGTTGTAAGTCTACTGTATGATGGAATGATATCATTTATAAAGGAAATTTCAAAACAGTTAAGCACAGAGGCATAAAATGAAAAAAAGAAGGCCATTTGATGAAGAATGAAATAAAAAACACAACGAATATTCAGCTCTGACACCGATTAAGCAGCATCTTCGACCTCTCTCTTCGAGCCAGGCTCGTAAGTGCCATATCTGCTCCAGTGCCAGCCTCTCTTCTCATTCTCCTCGGCAAGCTCTCTCTTGGAACCAGGCTCATAAGTGCCATATCTGCTCCAGTGCCATCCTCTCTTCTCATTCTCCTCGGCAAGCTCTCTCTTGGAACCAGGCTCATAAGTGCCATATCTGCTCCAGTGCCATCCTCTCTTTTCGTTCTCCTCGGCAAGCTCCCTCTTGGAACCAGGCTCATAAGTGCCATATCTGCTCCAGTGCCATCCTCTCTTTTCGTTCTCCTCGGCAAGCTCCCTCTTGGAGCCAGGCTCATAAGTGCCATATCTGCTCCAGTGCCATCCTCTCTTTTCGTTCTCCTCGGCAAGCTCCCTCTTGGAGCCAGGCTCATAAGTGCCATAACTGCTCCAGTGCCATCCTCTCTTTTCAACGGAGTCTTTGTTGAGGATCTCCTCGGCCAAGGTGGTGTTGAATACCACAAGGACCTGCTGACCGTCGACAGTCGCAACAAAGGCGGACTCGTCGTTGTCGAGTGGGAACTGGGCCTCGACAGCCTGGTCCGGCAAAGGAAGCTCTTCAGCCTCAACAGGAGCGACAGTCGGAGCAGAAGCTTCCAGAGCCTCTGAGCTAGTAGGAACAGCAGCAGCTCTGACAGAGGCAGCAGTCAAAAGGGCAGACAAAGTGATAGTGGCAAGTTTCATTGCTGGCTAGATGCTTTTGGAAGTGAGTGGATTGAGAGTGGTGGTGAAATTATTTGAAAGATGGGCCGTCAATGGGGTATTTATACCGCTTCTGAAGAGTTCGGTTTCCCCTAGACGGTGCTCCACTGTGGTGTGAAGAGGGTGTTTCCAGTGCTCCTTTGCGACCCAGATTGGGAAGTTCATGCATACTCTATGCAAGTAATGAGCACAGATCGGCCTGTGCAGGGGGATATAACAGATGCAACTCAAAGTTTTGTGGCGTTCTGAAACTTTTGCCATAATATTTCCAGGAACCGCCTTCGAGTGTTGTTTGAGGCAGTTCCTTTGTGGGCCGAATTGGGAAATTTTTTGCACCCAAATGCCCACACTCGGCGGACCGCCATGCACGCAATTAAACCCCAAAATGCAGCATGGCCGAGTCATTGAGTAGTAACAGTAAGTGGCAGTCTTGGCCGGTTGGAGAAGCGCCACTTAGGCGACCGGAATGACGTGGATCATGGCCGCTTTGGGACAAATTGTGTTGTGAAAGGAGTCGAAATGTGGTGTAACCGCGACGTCAACAATAAGATATCGCTGAGGTTTGCAGACGAGTACCACGAGGTGTTTCCACATTCAGGAGGTAGATGTTTGGTCTAGAATAGCCGGCCAATACGTTCGTATATGGCCCGCCACACCCATGCCCGTACCCTGTGACCCCCCCTAATGGACCAGGTGCACAGAAAGGGTAGTTGCATCATGCGGATCCCAACGGAAGTACGGGTTACTCGTAGTCGAGAAATTTACGTCCTTTCTCCCAACATCACGACTCAGTCCTCCAGTAGCTTGATGTCCTGCTCCATCGGTAGGCGCACGATAAAGAATGAGATTCCACTAGTAGCCAAAACTCCTCTACTGATAAGCGCCATGTCCGTGAATTACGGTACTCCACACGCTGTGGATGTTCCTGTGACCGATCTCGACGATGCTGAGGATGACATGCTTTTTGCGGAGCGTGCGAACGAGGGGGACATCAATAACCTTGATTTCGACCACCACGAGGCGCCCACGGGCTTCTTATCCAAAGTGCGTGATTACTTCAATAGCGAGCCGCAGACGCCTTCCACAGATAGCTACGAGATGCTAGATCCCATGGTAGGTTCCTTTGAGGTCCAGGAAGAGGATCCAGAGCTGGAAGAGGCACACAGGGCTGTTGATCTCCGTGACTACAAGATCAAGAGGCTTAACGAGAAGCTCAACCGCACTATCGGGTTGGCGGCTTTAGCGTTGATGGTGATAGTCACAGTGTTCTTATTCAGAAAAGGGACTGGCGTGGCTGAGTTCGTGACAGCCTCTTCCTCCAAAACTGTCCTCAACAATGGCACCCACAACTTCCACCCTACCACGATCGTCATTTCCCTTGACGGTTTCCATCCACACTATATCAGCGCAAAGCTAACTCCCACATTGCACAACTTGCTTGTGCACGACTACGGCGCGCCGTATATGGTGCCGTCGTTTCCTTCGTCCACGTTCCCTAATCACTGGACGTTGGTCACGGGCCTTTATCCGTCGGAACACGGCATAGTGGGCAACACGTTCTTTGATCCTGTTCTCGAAAAGCAGTTTATCAATACCGACCCGAAAACGGGCGGTCTCGACCCCGATTTCTGGCGGGGTGGCGAGCCTGTATGGACCACCGCATTCAAGCAGGGCGTCAACTCCGCTATCCATATGTGGCCCGGAAGCGAGGTTCCTGGCGTGGGAATCGACGGCGGGGGACCCTTGGAGGTGGACAGATACAACGGATCAGAGTTGTTGAGCTCCAAGGTGGACCGTGTGATGCGGTGGATTGATACCGGCAACATCGAGGAGCGGCCTGAGTTGATCTTAACCTACGTGCCCACCATCGACCAGTTTGGCCACAAGTACGGTATCAGTGGGCTGAACTTGACGGATGCGTTGACATACGTGGACGACTTTGTTCGTCTCATGCAGTTGGAGCTTCAAAAACGCCATCTCTCCAATATCGCCAACTTAATCATCGTGCTGGATCACGGCATGGCTCCTACCTCCGACGAAAGGCTTCTCTTCTTGGACGACATTATTGATATGTCGAAGATTGAACACACAGACGGCTGGCCCTTGGTTGGCATGCGGCCCATTGAAGGGGTGTCAGTGGATGAATTGTACGGAGAGCTTTCGCGCAACTTGAAAAATGTCAACTTTGAGGTCTTCAAAGTAGAGGATTTACCGGCAGAGTGGAATTTTGGTGGCCAAATCAATGACCATCGCTTCAACTACAGACTAGCTCCAGTATGGATTGTTCCCAAAGTCGGCTACTCCGTGACCACTCATAAGCAGTTTGAGGCCAATGGCAACACATACACGCCGAAAGGAGTCCATGGCTACAACAATACTGAGGTGTTGATGCGTGCCATCTTCTTGGGCACTGGCCCCTACTTTGAGGAGCGGCTCTCATCCTCTAACAGAAAGGTTAGACCCTTTGCTAATACCGAGGTCTATAACATGATATGCGAGTCCTTGAAAATACAACCCGCTGCAAACAATGGGTCAGAGGTTGGAGTGTTGTCTCTTGGAAACAGCTTGCCGGATGGCTGGACCGACAATGTGGAGTACCCAGACCTTCCATATGAAGTGGAGCACATTATCAAAGGTGCGACCTACGATCTTCTCTGGAAGAGACCGAATAGGGCGCACCCTACGACTGTTTCGGCAAGCACCAATGATAATCCTTATCAGTCTCTTGTTTCGGAGGAGTCTTCGTTATCGGAGATGCAGACCGAGAAGTTGCCTAAGCCCACAGATTTCTCGGAGGCAACCGACGACGAGACCGTCCCATCTGGTGGGATTTTCCAGGATATCGGTGAGCAGTTCGATGAAATTTTGGACAATGCAGAGGAAATTATAGAAGAATCGCTGCAAACATTGGGTGACTCATTGAAGGGAAGCTACGACCGCATTCACGGTTGGTTAGGCGGCTTTTTTGGCGGAGATGACGATTGAATTAATTATGCATAGGTTGGGAAAGCGAGTCTAATACACACTATACCCGTATCATGGTTTCATACACGTACGTTGCTCGGCAACCACAAACCCGAGTAGAAGCTCGTACAAGCTTTTTTGATGCGGTAGATGACATCAGATTAGTTGATGACATCAGATTAGTTGCGCGATGGCGCCACAATACACGTGCTACAAACGCGGTAGAAGAATGTATTGCCTTACCTATGTTGAGGTACATTCATTTCTTGGAGTACCAAGATGTTTTTACCAAGGAAAATCCGGTTTTTTTGTAGACGCGTTTAGATCCGGACTCGGCCTAAGCTTATTGAATCCTTTCAATGCTTTCGGTTAACGCGTTTGAGAGATATTGTAGGGCTGGAAATTGTCCCTGGACCGAGGGTACTTCGAGTGATTCCCTATCCTGAACTGACGGCAGGAGTTCGTGGTTCACGATGCGCAAAAATGGCGAGTTGGAGTGGGCGTTTCGTGCGGCAACATGGCTACCATTTGGGGTTTGTGGCAGCGCTGAAGCAGAGTCAATTGAGCTTGTCTTTGAGTGATCCATGCTGGTGATGGCAGCGTTCTTAATAGTAAGCTCGTCAACACAATCCTGACATAACCGAATGATTAAATGTTTCGGAAGAGACAGGAACAGCTTTGATCTCGTGACAGTTGACCAGTTGTTTTTGATGATTTCGATCATTTTCGAAACAAATACACTCTCGTTGGAAACTATGGAGTTCTTCCAAACCTGAAGAACCAACCCGATAGTATAGTCCAGATCAGCTAATGCGGATGAAAACTGCAAAAGTACGTTGAGCGACTTGAAAAGCTGAAATAACGTCTGAGCTCTTAAGTCGGCCAACTCATACAAATTGGAGAGAATAAGCAAGCCTGAGTAATCAACGATAGTAAAAGCTGGAGTGATGAAATCACTGAAGTCGATGGACCCCGTGTAGAGGTAGAATACGAGGCCCTTGACACACGAATAAGGCTCAGGAATGAACATGCGGTTGGAAACAGTCTCATTCATCCCGCTACTTATCACTCTTTGGAAATGGGGCCATCTGGCGAGTAATATCGATTTGTGCACCCGTATTCTGGAGAAGCTTTGACCATCGTAAGCATTTCCAGTCATGAAAGCGCTGACCATTTCGTCCAACTTGTCCGGGCTATCATTATACTCGTCTTTTATGGAATCGTTCTTCAAGGTAATGATCTCGAAGTCTGTGAACTCCTCCTTGATAAGCATATTTTTGAAGTCATTCACAAGAGCAAGACTTCCGTATTGAAGGACCTTCTCTGCCTTCGGCACCAAACCTGTTGGTATGCCCAAATCTGCAAGTTGCACTTGAAGAATCACCGAAAGGTTAGAGTTTACCGACAAGGGTTCATCCTCGAGAGCCGACAAAGAAGACGGCTTTTCATAACCTAAAACGTACAACAGACCAGTGCACGAAACAAAGCTGTGCTTCCACGCGAACCGCTCGGTGGTTTGCTGGTTCGTGCGTTGAAGACTAAGGTCTATATTGCGCAGGTTGATCAAGGAGATGTGCTGAAACTCAGCGAGATCGTGATATGAGATGGTGATGCCCTTTTTGTTATTTTCAAAACCCCACAGAGGCAAAGCCACCTCAATTTTTAGCAGTGAGTTGATCACTGCATCTGCGTAAACCCTTTCGCAGTTGCCTGCAAGGAAAGCATCTGTTTGGGTCAGGTGGTCATTATCTATGTTTGGACGCAGTAGCAAGGATACCTCGCCTATGCTTTGGTCGTTGAAGTTGAAGTATACGATAGAGCTGTCGACATGGTTCATGTCAGTGTCCAACCCCCCAAATGAGAACAACTTTCCCTCATAAACGGTAATAAAGTGGTCGAAACGAGCAGCAAAGTCAATGGGACCATGCCAAACACCCGTGGCGAGATTATAGCAGTACAATTCGTTCAACGGAATGGAGTTGACTAGGCCCCCCGATATGTAGATTTTCGTTCCGTCCGGAGACAAGCAGCATGCGTGGCGGGATCTCAGCGACGGGGCATTCTGCATTGCGAATTGCGGCGCTGCAATCCATTTGCGGTCGAAAATGTTATAGACCATCATGAGACTGTCTTTTCGAAAAGTGCTGTCGCTGGAAGCCGGGGCCGAGATATCCGGGAACTCATCGTGCGGTACTCCTCCAAAGACAAAGATATTGCCCTGGCCAATATATACAGCCAGATGACCTTCGCGATAAAGTCCTGTATGACGGTCGTCTACCTCCCAGGTCATCGTCTTGGTGTTGAGGAGATAGACGCAGTGGTCCAAGTTGTCGTTCTCATCGAAACCTCCAAAGAGGAAGACCCAATCTGTTCCTGTACAAGGTACAAGGGTCAGTTTGACATTATAGCGCGGCCCAGAGGTGCTTGTAGTTGTTAAGTGTATACCACCGAAGGTGGAACCCATGATGGCTGCCAAATATCTGAAAACTGGAGAAGAGTGGGTGATGAGATAAGAGCCGGTTAAGGCACGCCAATTGGTGATAAGAACTATGTGCAGGATAGACATTAACATGGGTCTCTTGGAAATGCTAGAAGCTGGGTAATGGAGCTTGAAGAGTCTTAATACAGGAATTCAGATAGATCGGATGGGATGTTTGTTACGTACTTCAATAAGAAAAAAGCTTCTTCAGGTGCGGTCTTTATTCACCACGTCTCGAATGGGTCTCTGTCGGTTTTACTCACCACAACTTCACTACCAGCAGGCAAAGACTCTTCCAATTGTTTCTTGATTACCTTTAAAAATGCTCTTTCGGTGTTTGAGTGATTACAAGCAATCACAGAGGAGCCGTTTTCTGCAAAGTAGAGTGCTTCGTGGTGAGACAACTCACCAGTGTAGAACAAATCGGCATTGACTCCCTTGAAAACCGAGCCTCCAGACCCGGCGCAGATCGCCACTGTGCTAATAGGCTGCTCCTTAGCGTGGTTTCTGCCAGTGGCCACCTGCACATACGACAAGCCCAAGCTCTTCTTGACATTCAGCACAAGTGTGGAAAGTGGGACAGGCGACTTGAAAGTGACCAAGCGGCCCATTCCACAGTCTGCTTCCAGCTCATGTGGCTCAATGGGGGTCTTACTTTGTATGTCGTGGCCGTCAGCAATGCCGTCCACGAGGAAATCGTTAACGCCTCCATTGGCACTGTCCACAGCAGTGTGCGGCGAGTAAACACTGACACCGTTCTGTATAAGTTTGATGAGAGAACGCTGTTGAGGGTCCTTAGTAGTGATCAGCTTGAGTCCACGGAAGATAAAGGGATGGTACGCCAAAATCACGTTAGATTTATTGGTGATGGCCTCTTCTGCCACCGATTGGGTGAGATCAATTGTCAAAAGCACTTTGCAAGTGTCGGAACCGCTTTCAGAACTGGCATCAACTAGCAACCCCGTGTTGTCCCATGATTTGTCTGCAAGTCTTATGGGGTAGAATTTTTGGACTATCGTTAGAAAGAGAAGTTGACGGAGTAAGCGAAGAACATACCTGCATTGACAACAGTCTTGACAGCTGTTTTGGACATGCCCTAATGAATGAAACCTCGAATTCAACTGGCCGAGAACGGATCAATAATGAACTTTTCAACGATGGACCGGAATGGAAAAAGACAGCAATTGGTATAGAAGCGGTGCAAAAAAGGACTGCGCGAACCAGGAATCGAACCAGGGGCTCATCGATGGCAACGATGAATTTTACCACTAAACCATTCGCGCCGGCGAATTGCCTCCTGCCAGAATTGAACTAGCGACCTTTGCATTACGAGTGCAACGCTCTACCACTAAGCTAAGAAGGCATTTCTGACGTCGGAAATTTCGGATTCCGCTGCAGCATGCTTTATGGTGTGGCGCCGTGGACCATGTTTTACCCTGCGCTCGTTTCATGCTGGTGCAGATCAGCGCAGCAAACAATGCTCTATATCAGCGTCATGTCCGTGCAGGCGCTAAACTCGTAAGGGTAACCAGCTTGCGGCTGTGCATTCCGCCCTGCGACCCAGCTTTTTGGGGGCTGTACCGGTTGAGGCTGGTGTTATTCAACAGCGACTTTCGTGACTTATGGCGTGGTTGCAAACCGAAGGCTGACGGTCCAAGAACTGCTGCGGCTGTATGCAGGCATGACGACACGGAAAAATATGCCCTCGTGGACAAATTGTAGCCGTGAGGCGTTCATGTGAGTCCCTATGTTTTTAACCGCTAATGTCCTCCACCGTTATTTTGCTCCTATTACCTAGACGAGCGGCAGTTTGGGACTGTGGATGCACACATTTGTTTTGTGTTGTGCATGTCATGCAGTCGCCAAGCCCAGAACGGAAGTAAAGTTTCTGCTTTTGTCGAAAACAATCTGCGGCCTCATGCAAGCTGCGGCGCGTTGGATTTGCGTCCCGGCCTCGGCTGCCCTCGTCTTTTTCCGCCTGTGCTCACGGCCAATAGCTGCCACGAGCACAGGGGACCGTTTCTCAATGATTTTGCAGCCCCAAGGGGGCTGGTAGCCAGCAGAACCGGTTTCAACCGCTGGACATGCTCCGGATGCTTGCCAATGTTTAGAAACGAGGCTTATGGCGCTAAAGCTTACCGGTCATCGGTGAAAACTTTTCCCGGAAACTGCATATCAGTTCATATTAAAAAACGCATGCATAAAAAATAATCCCGTACTATGATTTCCAAATAAAAAGGAACGGCAACTTTTGCAGACTCGGCCCTTTCCATTCCAGTTGGCGGAAAGACTATAAAAACCCTCCGCCGGGCCCTTTATTTTTACTTCTTCTTTAACCCACAAGTTCTTCCAACTACCTACCTTCGTTACAATGCAGTTCTCCACCTTCGCTACCATCGCCGCCGTTGTCGCTTCCGTCAACGCTTCCACCCTCACCAAGACCGAGTCTACCTCCACCTTGGTTACCATCACCTCTTGCGGCCCTGACGTGACCAGCTGCCCTGCTAAGCAGGTGTCTTCCGTGGCCCCTGTCTCCACCTCTGCTCACTCCAACTACACTGCTCCTGCTAACATCTCCTCTGCTTACCAGGGTGCTGGTGCTAGAGTTGCCGTCGGTGGTGTTGCCTTGGCTGCCGGTGCTTTGTTGGCTTTGTAAATGTGTTAACTTTTGTTGACTCGTTTCTACGCTAATTTTTATACCTAATAAAACTTTTTCTTCGGATTCACGTAGACTACTGCTTCCATACGACCCGTAGAAGAGGGTGAGTTTCTGAGCTTACAGCAAGCATAGGGAAGAAAAACATAGATAAGGCGATAGAAAGCCCACTTTAGATAAGAGCCATGCTGCATACCGGGCGGCTGAATTTTGGGCCACCGCATATCTAGTTTCGAACCGAACGGGGCTTTAACATGGCCGTTTTTGGCGGGTAGTCCCCGCTTTTAATCAACTGAGGCAAAAGCTCCTGGATTAACAACGCAACTCCATGGCGTGTAGTGGGGTCCTCCACAGACTGCTTAACAACATCAACAGCCAAGCCGCTATCTTTCAATGCCGTAAACACTTCCTCCCACGGAATGGCCCCTGACTCTAGCAAGTCCACAGTGATTTGGGTAATGGACTCTCTGACCTCATCGTCGGTCAAAGACATCTTGATGACGTCGTTGATGAGCCCAGACTCCTTCAAACCAACGAAGAGTCTCACGGTGACGTCGGCGACGGTCTCGCTCTGAAGCCCCGCGCGGAGAAGCTTTCCAGCACGGCTTTTGGCCTTCTCCACAAGCGACTCCGACGGCTCCTCGTATTGGCCCATGTTGGTAAGCTTCTTCAAGTCCTCATTAATGGACTTCAAGAAGCCACTTCCAGGAAGACCCCGGGGGGTTAACTCAATCGTAGAAACGGCGGTATCGCTGCCACCGTGAGGAGCGGTACGGTTCCAGGGCTGAGCACTCACACCAAGAATGGCCGAGGCCAAAGTAACCAAAATGGGGACACTGAACTTCATACCTGATAACGGATAGAGGCCTACATAGAGAAAAGCGGCTACTGTCTCTTAAATACTACTTTAAGCAGAGCACATCGCTGAAGATCCAGCCCATGAGCTTCCTTGTGGGTTTTGTTGTATCTGCTTGTTTACTCCATTTACCGAAAAGGTCTACCATTTCTAAATTATAAGCAGGCTAGTCGCACCCCATTTGCAGCAATTTTCATCAAAAATGCGAAAATGTAAGGGACAAGGTGCATTACGGACTTCCCCTCTTGAAGTATATCATTTCGGAACTGGACTATTGGCTGAGGTGATCGTCTAAGGTCTCGACCAGACGATCCCTGCATGGAGTTTAAGGTTTCGTCACATGTTTCACCCAGTGTCTCATCTAGTGTTTCACATCGCAGGTAACGCACAGGAAGTGAAACAAGCCCCTATATACGCAATGGTCTCATTGATATATAAGGGCGGCGTTTTCCCTGGTTTTGGTATATTCTCTAGTCTCAGAATTCCATATTACTAAGGTTATAGAAGCCAAACCCTAACAGAAACTGCAAAAAAGATGAAAGGCCATAATACGAATACTAACAAAATATTTCATCTTATGTATGTACATCTAGCATTATATAAGTTGGATGCGATCCAACTAATTAGCGAACAGGCACCAGCCTTTCGTAAGCATTATATAGCGATTAGAGAGCATCCTCGGCTTTAGATGGCCCGTTTCCATGCCACCCAACAATCACCTTTTGTATCCAGACAACTTCTAGGGACTCATTGACGTATTCAACAACTCATAGCCGCCACTTCCAGGTCTGCTTAGAGTCACATTGCGACCAAATCTCTTTCTGAAGACATCCCGGGTCCGTGAAATCACCCGTAACGGTGCCATTTGGTGCTGGCGCTTAAACAAAGCAAACTCCTCTGCAGAGCCACTCAAATCGAAACCACCCTTTTCCACGTCTCGTTCATGATCTATAGCAGTATTGGGTCTCTTGAAGTTCTTCAACATCAAAGAATTGACTACCACACTCACCGAGCTAAAGGCCATGGCACCACCCGCCGCAATGGGCGGTAACATCACATTCAACGGCAAAAAGCAGCCCATTGCAAACGGGAGCATCACCAAGTTGTAAATAGTGGCCCAAAGAAAATTCATCTTGATTCTTTGGAACGTCTCGTGGGAAACTTTCAACGCAATTGGTACTCCTGACAAGTCGTTGACATCGCCCTGCCCACCTATGAGCACGATATCAGCCGAGTCAATGGCGATATCCGTGCCGGAACTGATGGCCAAGCCAATATCCGCCTGTGCGAGTGCGGGGGCATCGTTGATACCGTCTCCAACAAAGGCAATACCAACATTTCCCTCACCTCCTAACCGCCGCTTGAGATCAACAAGAACTTTATCTTTGTTGACAGGCGAGACATCACTGAATATGTTGTTTTCCGGAATGCCAAGCTGGCGACCGACCTTGAGGGCAGCACCTCTACTGTCTCCCGTGACAATCCCAACCTGGTAGTGTTCGTGGAAACGCAAGTAGTCAATGACTTCTTTGGCGTTGGGCTTCAAGCTGTCAGTAAGCTCCATGAACCCGGAATATTCGTCGTTGATGATGACGTGGGCTAAGCTGTTCACCAGATCATGAAGTTCCTTCTGGTATCCTGCCACGGCACTTTGCAAGTTCTGGAAATGCCTGTCGATCATCCGATTGTTCCCGATAGATACCTTGAAGGAGCATCCGTTTTGGAGCTCAACAATGGCCTTGATACCCAATCCTGTCAAGACCTTGAAGTCACGGATGGAAGTAGTGAAATTATCCTCGTCGAATGCCAAACCGGCTCTTTTGCGAGCTGCCTTTGTGATGGCACGGCCAATGGGGTGCTCAGAATTGCACTCCACTGATCCCACCAAGCTCCACCAATCGCTTTCACTGAGTCCACTGGCTGGCAAAATAGTCTTCGAATTGACGACCGCCATGTCTCCAGTTGTCAATGTGCCCGTTTTATCAAATAAGATAACGTTTATATGACTGGCCTTTTCGAGAACATCTCCTCCTTTGATAAGAACTCCGTTAGAGGCACCCACTCCAGTTCCAACCATGACAGCCGTGGGTGCTGCCAAGCCCAAGGCACAAGGACATGCCACCACAATGACCGAGATGCCCAATTTCAAGCAAACGTAGAGCTTTCCGTTTTCCTCCATCTTAAATGCCAGGGGAAGCTCGTCCGAGTCGCTGTACAAAAAGTAGCAAAGAAAAAGCCAGAAGCAGAAGGTAAGCGCTGCTAGGATCAAGACCGACGGCACGAAACGAGCAGCCACGTAATCAGCAAAACGCTGCACTGGAGCTTTGTTGACCTGTGAATCTTTAACCAAGCTGATAATTTGCTGCAACTGGGATTTCTTTCCCGAGCGAGTGACCCGCATATGGAGCAAATCAGGGCCGTTGATGGATCCACCGATGACATTATCACCTTTGGTCTTGTAGACAGGCATGGACTCACCGGTTATGATGGACTCGTCTATTTCTGACTCACCAAAGACAATGACCCCATCAGCGGGAATTTTGCCTCCAGGTATGACAACCGCAATATCGCCCATCTGGATCAAGTCAATGGAGATCTCCCTAGTTCGAAATTCTGGAATAGCGCCTTTCTTTTCTTGAGATTGTTCGTTAGCGTGAGCCTCGTATTCCTCCGAATTCTCCACGATAGTGCAGCTAGAAGGGGTCAAGGAGAGCAATTTCGACAACGCGGTGGAGGTGGCACCTTTAGCCTTGTTTTCAAACCATTTCCCCATGGAAATGAATGCTATCAACATCGAGCTGGTCTCGAACAAAAGCTTGGGTGGCTTGTCAGTCTGACCATACCACACGCTCAACGCTATACACAACACCGAAAAGAAGTATGATATCAGTGTTGAGATGCAGACGAGCACATCCATATTGGCATTTCTGCCTCCACGTTTCACAAAATGGAAAAACTTCTTGAAGAAAACAGACCCAAGGTTGAACTGAATGTGAGTAGTGATAAGAAGCTGAAGAAGTGACACGAGGTAAAGGCCCGGGAAGAGCATGAGGTCTTTCCAGAACAGCATCTTCTGGGTGTGGCTCATAAACACTACCGGAGCACCAAACATCAAAGTTTGCAAAAAGTTCCAACGCCAGTATTGGATGTCCTTCACTCTCGATAGCAATTTGAGCTGTGAGGCCAGCGACTGGTCAACGGAATTTACGACGAGGAATTGCACATCATCAGCGATGTTATTGAGGGAGTCCACCAAGACACGAATGCCAATATGGGACGAGCTGTAGGTGACAAACAACTCGTCTATGAGGTTGCCTCCTTCGTCTAGGTCTTCTGAGCGCATGGCCTGAATGCTGGAGGAGTTGGCATCCGTCAAAACTGGATCTCCTGTTGAGTGGCCCTTGAAGGCCAAGTTGTAGCTGTAGATGCCCGGTAAAGAGCCCAAAAGAGCCTCGATGTTGTACTGTAAAGAAGAGAGGTCAGTACTGTCGTTGATACCAAAGATCTGTAGGCATGTTTCGTCCTCATCGCCCGCCGCCACCTGAGCAGAAGAGAGAGTAGCTTCAAACCCGCAATCCTCTATGGCCTCGCGGATCTGTTCTTGAGAGACCAAATCTTGCTCATATCTCACCTGAGCTTCCTCCGTGATAAGAGATACCGACACATCTGTTACACCAGCAAGGACTTGCAAAGCAGCAGAAATCGAGGCGGAGCACGCCCCGCAGGTCATACCTTTAACAGAAAAGACGACCCTTTGACTGTCCTTTCTCTTGAGAGGACTGGAGGATTCCACCTTCGCATCGAAACCGCAGTCTTCTATAGCCCCTATTATCTCCTCCGAGGAGACACTTGTCGTGTGGTTGATGGAGCCACTAGCTGTTATGAGCGAGATGGAGGCCAGCGATACGCCGTCAAGCTTTTCTAAAGCATCTGTTATGGAGGCAGAGCACGCGCCGCATGTCATGCCTGTAATGGAAACGGTAGTGACGTAGTCATTACTAGAGTGGTGGTCTTCAGCAGCTAAGCTGCGTATCAACTGGGCGTCGAAACCGCAGTTTTCAATAGCTTCCACTATGGCAGTTGCAGACGTCTTGCTTTCATCGAAGACCACCTTGGCTTCCTCAGTAATGAGCGACACAGAAATAGTGGATACGCCCTCAATACCACTGACAGCTTCATTGATTGAGGCTGTGCATGCCCCACACGTCATCCCCGAAATTGAGACCAACGCCAGCGACATCTCAGGATGAATTATGAAATCTGTGAAAGGCAGTTATGTTTTGAGTAGTAGCGCCTGGACCACAGCTGGCTAGTTAATTGGTGGAAGTCGAAAAGGATGATTATAAATTACTATTTTTACGCACCTATTAGACAAAAGATTTTATCTTTTTCATCGCCGGTCCGAACTCGGCAACTCGGAAATGGTGGGGTTTGATAAATGGCCGCATTTTTCTAGGTAAACTGGTGCCCGGTCGATTCTGGTCCCGGCTTACCACACTAATTTGGGCTTGTTGGAGATCCAACTGCCTTGCTGGTTTGACCCTTCCATCTGTTCAATTAGACTGACATTAGTCACTGCATATACTATCATCTCTTGAGGCATGGCTGTGCATACAACTCTATCTTTGTGCTGCAGCTAAAGCTGGCTCATAACTGGCCAACAACAAGATCTATACATTTTGCCGTAGGTTTCCCATTCATGCCCCGCCTGTCCATTTGTTGACGTACTTTATTGTGCTCAACAACACCTAGCTAGCCCAGAACCTGCAACGCAGCTTTATAGCACGTCGTGAACGGTTTGACCGTTCTTTTGCTCCTCTTTCTCTCTACGAAGCCGTTTCTCCACCTTGGCCCTTCCCGGACCCAGTCCATGAAACAGGTGCGAAAGGTGCTTGAACGCCTCCTTGGTGTTGAGTTCACGTCCACTATCATCTCTGTAGATGAGCTTCACTTCAGGCTTGAAGTTGGCGAGTTTATCGGGAACCCGTTTCAGCCGTCTATTCCTGCTGCCATTAGCCACCACATTCTCGTCAACGAGACCTTGTTCTCGTAAACGATGATCCAAGTGCTCGCTCACAACTTGTTCTCGCTCATCGCGGGGAAGCGCCATGAAGGTCTTATCAGTGGCCAAGTTCTCACGGACGAACCGTTCTTCGATAGAAATCTTAAGCGAGAGGAGCTCTGCATCGCGTTTGGCTTGCCTCTGGATACGTGATTGTTCCTTCTGCTCCTCGCTGACTGTGCCAATGATGTTACGGGACTGAAGAAATTTGAGTGTTGAGGAGATGCCCTGGTTAAATACCGGAGTGCTGGATTCCTCTTCCGTTGGAGCAGGAAACAGGCCCGAATCTTCCTCCTCTTTGATTTCTTGCTTGATGTGGTCTGACAGCGGCTCCTCCTTGACTTGATTCAACAAGCCTTCCTTCTCGACTTCGGTCGCAGCTGGCTCTTCGCTCTTGATGAAGTCTGAAATGTTTTCTTCAGACTTGATTGATCTGCCCGCCGAACGCTCTAGTATAGCCGAATCTAGGTTTTCAAGGAAACCGGCAGTGTCGTCGAAAGTGATATGCTGATTTGTTTGGCTCTCGATTTCATTGGTGGACTCCCAATGCTTGTTTAATTTGATCTCAGCAGCAATCTGCTCTGGAGTCAAAGTCTTCCGTTTCTGTTGCTTGAGACGTCTTTTAGAGGCGATTAATTTCAGTAGCTCTTCGTCCTCGGCAGCGAATTCGTCTGCACCAACCGACTCAAGTGGTACCGCCTGGAGCGGCAAGTCTGTTTCGTCTTCTTGTAGAATTCTGCGGCTCAGCGTCTTCTTTTTGACCTTTTTCATTTTGAGGGGCTTCTTTTTGGTATAGTCAGATGTGGAATTACCTTCATCTTCGTCAAACAACGAGGCTATCTGTAGATTGCTGGCGGGTTCCTTTGAAGATGTGTCAGTAAGAGCTGGTAGTGTGATTGTGTTCCCGGTCAAAATCACATCCTCTGCGAAGTCATTGGTACTTTCTTCTTGATCATCGTCTTGCGGGCGGTATTGTCTCCCGTTGTATTTTATCTTCTCCACTTCAGCAGCTTCTGCCAACTCCTTATCGAGCTTTGCTTTTTGAAACAACCTATCGTTTTGGAGCTGATCGTTTTCGTCATCCAACAGATTTGTGTCCTGCAATGTAAAAATTTCATCTCCTTCAATGGTGCCCAACTCTTTGAGACTATGTCCTATTTTGATATCGGCGGCCTCCTGCGGTTTCTTCGCAATTTTCTGCTTCTTGACAGGAGCCTTAGCCTTGGGTTTTCCAAGACCAGCGAGCCAGTCGTCCATGGGTTTCTCCTCCTCCTCATACATTAAAGGCTTCGGTGCCTGTCTCCGCTTAGCGGCCCGGTCGTTGGCCTCTTCTATGCGTCGTTTGAGATCGAAAGTACTATTCCCTTCACCAGAGGAGCCTGGATCTTGTATCTGGTCTCTGTTGGCGGGCCCATTTTCGCTAATGGCTGCTCCAAGCTGCAGAGATTGTGTAGTCTTAGCACTGGATTCTTCCTCCGCTTTATGCAGTTTTCCACTCTTCTTCACGCCAGCATCCTCTACGGGAATTGGCGCTAGCCCTATACTGATTCTGAGCCTATTGGTCTCTTCTAGCGAAAGAGAGATTTCCTCAGCCATTCTGGTGGCTTCTTTTATTCCATCCCATCAGCGTTGCGTTTCGCTATCATCGCATCTTTCCTGCACACCGTTTTCTGTTATCCGGTTTGTTGACACTTCTTATACTATAGAAAGGGTCTTCAAAAACACGCTTTCTTGTCTTAAAGAGGCCAAAACTCCCTTCAGGCCTAGCGATGCATGACACTGACCTCTGTGGTAGCTCGCTGCCCCGGAAACTCCAAATCAGCCACACTGTGGGCACTTCGGCCAGATCACACAACCACGTCTCCCAAGTGGACAATCTTCTAGCGTATTCTGCTAGTGGCGGAGTCGTTGTTAGCCAATTGGACAGAGTAACGGGAGCTGTTCTCACACAGAGGTTTTTCTGCGCGAATACAAGCAGCTCCGGCTCAAATAGTTTTCCTACTACCTCAGAAGAACAGGAATCAAGAAAAGATGACTACGGCTTTCCCATAACAAATGAGCCTATTACTGCGGGAAGCGGCTTGGCCGATGGCAGTCCCAGCAAATCTGCTTTTTCAGAAATAGAGGCCACTACAAACGCGTCCCCGTCCAAATTGAAGGACCGCGTTAGGTCCATCAGTTGCATCGCCTTGTCACCCAACAAACGAGTACTTGCAGTGGGCGAGTCGGGATACCAACCACGCATTCTTCTCTTTTCCCTAGCATCCAACCTGACAGGTGGTCCGTTCGCTCAGGTGTACGAACATTCATTCGGAATCAATTCCATTACATTTATGCAAGATCTGAGACACTTCTGCTCGCTCGGATTGGTGAATGACGGCTTCTTGAACGTGTGGCGATACTCAAGTACCGCAGTGACGCTTTTGGCTGGTAATCGCTGCTCTTCGGTTATCAATCAGGTGATCGCCCATGAAAACTACATCATTACTTTGGGTCTTCGTTTGGTAAAAGTGTGGAACTTTTCTGAAGAGACAATCATCAACAAGGTACTAAAAGGAAAAAACGTGCTCTTGGGCCCGCTTCTCAACTTGAACTTCACTGCAGGAGCTGTGCTCAACAACGACGAGTTGCTTGTCACTGCCAATAATTCAAACTTACTCTTACTTAAGGTGAATTATGATGCCTTGAAATTGGTACCGTTACAATTCTCGGGTGCCAATTTGGGCACCATGGCCATTGACTATGACCTGGACACGATCTGGTTCGCATCAAAAGACGGCATTGACAGCATGAAAACTTTTGAATTAGACGTCACGGAAAATGCCCCAAGTGATACAACCGACTGGAACTCAGGCATCCTCAAAATTTATGATTACAACGACTCCAACCTCCTATATCTCACACTGTCAGAGGAGATAATATTATACGACAAAGAGTCTGCGAAAACCACCAAGATAGTGTACTCGCTTATAAACCGCTTGGCCGGTATCAAAGAGACCTTTCTGAATGAACTACTTGTCTTCTCACACGATGGTCTCATCAAAAAGATTCAAAAACCCTTGGTCGATAAAAAACTTCAGCTCACCCTACCAAACGTGGAAGTCGTCCAGAACTCTCTCACGGCAATTGATTGTGCTAAGGAAGTTTTCGTGGGAGACAAACATGGAAATCTCTCTGTACTAGATGTCCGGGATCCAGAATCTTACGACATTGTTTACTCTCTCAAGGCACATTCTTCAACTATAAACGATGTGATATACTTCGAGATCGATAATCACCAGTTCCTCTCCAGTATCTCTCGCGACCGCATGATTCAGGTGTACCACCAAACCAACGGTGTTTGGGACATTTTGCAAACTTTACCCACCCATACTGGCAACTTGTTGAAGATAATGTACCACAACAAAAGAATCTATGTCTGTTCCAGTGACAGGACCCTCTCTGTGCATAAGTTTGAAGTCGACGAATCGACGAAGGAAACAAAAATCCTCCAGGAAAAGATCTTGTCGTTCAAGAACAGTCCTCTCAACATGAAGATCTTTGAAAATGACTTGATAGTCGCCACGAATGATCGAACAATCATGATATACAACATTGCAGAGAATTACGAATTTTCCAGGGCTTTAAAGCTTTTCAATGAAAAGACTAATGAGTCCTTGCTCGTGGAGAACTTTCTTGTCTACGACAACCTTATTGTCGTCTCGTCTTCCGATAAGTCGTTGCGGCTGTTTTTGTACGCCAGCGGCAGACCCGTGGGCGTTAGCTGGGGTCACCTGGACAGCATCTTGAGCTTAACTTTGCAAGACAAGCAACTTCTCACTATCAGTGCCGACGCCTGCTTGTTCACTTGGCAGGTTCTGCAGGAAGAAATTAAAGGAGTTTCAAGAAGTCCTTCTTTGGAGAGTACTGAATTCTTTCTTCCTACAGCCAAGGTGACCAGAAAGATTCTTCCTGCGGCAGTGATGATTCCTTCACCTACCAAAAAAACGGAAGCTTCTCCTGAAGAGCCTCCATCTTCCCCAAGTCCTCGTCTTTCCAATGCCACTTTGAAGCGAATGGAAGCCAAGAGAAAGCTCCAGGAAGCTCCAGGGATTGTTTCTAACGGTTCACTCAGAAGCTCCAGGCCCAGCTCTCCTGTTCGTGGTGCTCCACCAAGAATAGGGTCCCCAGTTAGAAATTCGCCTGCACCGTCCTCCCCCGTAAGGCTGACTTCACCCGTGAAGTTGGGGTCTCCTTCCAGGACATCCACGGTAAACAAAAGGAGCCTGATCGACTTCCTGATGTTACCTAGTGCTTCGCTTTCTCCAGGAAGGCCCCTGCGAGCCAACGACTTCATGGAAAAGTCAATTTCGTATTTGACAATAATTAAGTCGCAATTGGCCAAAGAGACTTTGGCTGCAGAGGACCTGAGGA
Organism: Wilhelminamyces savonicus; assembly: GCA_030570115.1. Taxonomy (NCBI): domain Eukaryota; kingdom Fungi; phylum Ascomycota; class Pichiomycetes; order Serinales; family Metschnikowiaceae; genus Wilhelminamyces; species Wilhelminamyces savonicus. The sequence goes on from JAJLUW010000015.1 coordinate 75,397, forward strand.
AACTAAGGCAGGAAGTAGTCGAGCTTCTTCTTGTCTTGGACGGTGATGGACTCTCTGACCAGCTCAATGCGTTATCGTTGAATGACGAAAGTCTGGTTTTGGAGAAGTACAGCGACCGGTTGGTGCAAATCTTCGAGCAGAAATGGGAGCAGAGGGAGAAGGCAACTCGAACTTCATAGATGCCATCATTGCATTGAGGTGTTTGTAGTTAATGATTTACTATGTACAAATGCTACTTTCTGGGGTTAATGGATGCAGACTCAATGGGGCTTTTGCCAGAACGCGCACCTGAGTCAGCGGCCGCCCATGGGTCTTCAAGAGGGATATTCTGAGGACCATCGGAACCTTGAGTGGTTTGAGCTTCTTTGGTGGAGTTTTCAGTCTTGTCGTTGTTTTCAATAACATCTCCGTCCTTTTCAAGACCTGCTGAGGGATCTCTCTTGGCCCTGGCTAATTCCGCCGCCAAAGACTTCAGATGTTCTTCCTCCAAGCGCAATTTTTCGAGGTGCCACTTCTCGTCGGCCTGTTGGGCCAATGCTCTGATTCTCTGCTGGCGGTATTGGTCAGCCATCAACTCATCCAAAGTTGGCGGGACATTTCTGGTGCGCCGCAACCACTGTAGCCATTGAGGTGGTACAGTCAGGAAGTAGTCGGCCTTGAAAAGCTGCTGGCGGTACGGTTCAAGCTTCCGCCGGAGTCTTTGCATGTTTCCGTCGATGGTGAATTCCCAGTAGGTGTTTCCGTGAAGGTCGTATCCGATGAAAAAGCGCTTGCGAAACGGGATGTCTCGCCGTGCCTGAAACTGGTGCTTCATGCGCTGTAGATACGAGTACTTGTTTTTTATGGGGTCCATGGTGTAGGCTGTGGAAGTAACGATGGGATTGGAAACAGGGGGTAGTTGAAGCACAGATTTCGGTATGTGACCCTTAAAGAGGATACTAGTGGGGTATTAAGGACTCAGACGATCTTTTTGCGTCGTGGTTGTAGTCTTGTGCCTTCCAACAGTTCAAAAAAACGTCGTCAAACGGTGTAATAAGCACAGATATTTCAACTTCTATGCCAATTTCAGAACGCCTATAATAAAAGACGGGCTCCTCCTTTCGGTAATGCAGCCGAACTAAAACGTTTCAAGGTTTCGGATCGTGCCTCGGACTTCTTTTCGGGACCTTCGCAAAGCCTATAATTCTCCAGATGCCTTCCGCGATTTAGCGTGCACTACCTAAACTATGCGTATGGTAAATTGCTAGCCATCTGAGTTGCACCCATCCACGATAAAACCCGCCTAAATCTGGCTCCAGCGGTCATCTGCTCTATCCTAGGTCCTCTAAAACTACATCTGTGCATTTTCCTAGCCAACTTTCCAGATGGCCCCGAAACCTCATCTACAAAGGGTACTCCCCGTCCCTATTGAGCTCGATGCCCCTGCGGCCCTAAACGAACACGCCACCGTCACAGATGTGCTCGTGGGTGACCACCACGTGATCCAGGGCGATACTGGAGGCGGTTCCTATGTAGTGTGGGCCATTCGGGTGATTTTGAACGGCCTGACCCATTCTCTGATTACGCTCTATAAGCGGTACAGCGACCTAGAGAAATTCCGAAATGAACTCGTCCAGGTTTTTGGCGATGTTCCACCACTACCTCCAAAAGATAGTATAAGCTGGGCTCGGGTGGCGCTTCTGCCGCAATGGTTAGAGCATCGGCGAAAGGGCGTCCAGTGGTTCTTGTCGAATGTGTTATTGGACCCCAAATACGCCACTAACTCCCTAGTGCGGGAGTTTATTCTTCTGTAGGGGAATTTCGGTGAACGGAGCCAAATTTGTTCTCTTGATTGTGTGAGAGTACAGTGGGTGCCGAAGATCTCTTAATTTTCAATCGGAGACATCGGACCCAGTTTTAGAAGTTACGGGGGCATTTCTGACTAGGAAACCCCAGAAAGCTACAGGGCCCTGCAAACTGACGTCAAAATGGCCTGTTGCACCCAAGTTGAGTCAACGACACCCGCTCGGTAATGCATCCAATATGACTACAACCCCCGTGTTACAGCACTCTATCATGATTCAGAAAGAGCCAAAGTCACAACCAATCATACCACAGACTGGTCAGTTAGAGTCCGCATTTCTTTCGAACCGGACCCGTTTCGGAAAACTGGACCCTTTTCCGGCCCGCAGGCCACATTCAGCATCCCTCTAATTCAACGCTTATAAATTGATCACGTACCCCGAAATCTTACGCATAACTGCCATCGCAAAAGCCCGGTCATGAAAGCTCCGAGACCGGTCATCCGCCCCGTAGATAAACCTCACTCGCGTAAGCATTCTACAAATGTCCGGCTGACGTGGAAATACGAGTCTAGGCTTCCCCCTCTGACAATTGTTCCGTAAGCGCGGTGCACGGGTTTTTGTCAGCCGCGGCTCGCTACGGTTTCTTTTCACTGTGATGGACCGGTGCGCGCACGCCGATAACAAATCGCTGACTTTCTAGACTCAGGCGCACCATCGATTATAAAAGGATCGGTTTTCCCAGTGTATGTACCTCAGCAAACATATTTTCCGGTTTAGCACTTATAGAAAGTCTGTTGTTGCAGTAATATCTCACAGAATGGTCCACCACAGAGTCACTATCATTGGTTCCGGCCCCGCCGCCCACACCGCTGCTATCTACCTCTCGAGAGCCGAGGTGAAGCCTACCCTTTATGAAGGTCTTCTCGCTAACGGTATTGCTGCCGGTGGCCAATTGACCACCACTACCGATATCGAGAACTTCCCTGGTTTCCCCAAGGGTATTTCCGGTCCCGGCTTGATGGACAACATGCGTGAGCAGTCTATCCGTTTCGGCACCGAGATCATCACCGAGACCATTTCCAAGGTGGACTTCTCTCAGAGACCGTTCAAGTTGTGGACTGAGTGGAACGAGGACGCCGAGCCCATCACCACCGACGCCGTGATCATTTCCACCGGTGCGTCTGCCAAAAGAATGCACATTCCCGGCGAGGACAAGTACTGGCAGCAGGGTATCTCTGCGTGTGCTGTGTGCGACGGTGCCGTGCCTATTTTCAGAAACAAGCCTTTGGCCGTCGTTGGTGGAGGTGACCTGGCGTGCGAGGAGGCTATGTTCTTGACCAAGTACGCCTCCAAGGTGTACTTGTTGGTGAGAAGAGATGCATTGAGAGCTTCGCCCATCATGGCCAAGCGCGCTGAGGCCCACCCTCAGTTAGAGATCTTGTGGAACACCTCTGCTGTGGAGGCTAAGGGTGACGGCAAGTTGTTGAAGGAGTTGGAGATTATAAATAACAAGACCAACGAGAAGAGCTCGTTGCAGGTTAACGGCTTGTTCTACGCCATCGGTCACAACCCCGCCACGCTGATCTTCGCGTCGCAGTTGGACACGGACGAGGCTGGTTACATCAAGACTATTCCGGGCACCACCGAGACATCAGTTCCGTTCGTTTTCGCTGCTGGTGACGTCCAGGACAGCAAGTACAGACAGGCCATCACTTCTGCTGGTACTGGCTGCATGGCTGCGCTCGACGCTCTTTCCAAGTTGGATGAGGAGGCTGATGCCTAAGACTTTAGATTGGAGCACGTTAGACAGAGTTGTTAAATAGAATGATACACCAAGAAACACTAATACTTGTAATAAGGAGACTTCTGTGGAAGTGTCAGTTGGACAAAAAGTCGTTGACGGCAACCAAGTCCGAAGAGTGTAAACCCCAGTTCATGAGAGATGTTGGAGTGATTATGTGTAATTTCACGAAATTCGTGCAAAATTGTCAAAAGAGCCTAGTGGTATACTACTCTACACAAATCTACGCTTAGATCGATATATGCGCGACCACTTTTTTCTATCACTCAAATCTACTATCTAATCGCCACTATGTCTTTCAACAGCACCAAAAACCACGATTTGGAGGCCGGTCCTGGCAGTTCACGGTACCAAGACTTCCCGGAATTCGAGACTCTCTCTCAGAACATCGACAACAAGCTTTATAACGTGAACAACAACCAGCTTGTGTCTATTAAGAATTTACTACTGCAGTATGACGCCACCGACGCCACCAAAGCCGCCAGAGTGTTAGCACGGCTAGCCGAAGTGGTTTCCAAAACCACCCAAAGTTTCACGGAAATCAATGATACCACCACCAAGCTTAATGAATATCTCAAAACGTGTGAGGCCAACCATGAGGACCCGGACCAGCTCAGCTATCTCCGGCAGAAGGAGAGCATTCTCATAAAGTTGATCAAGGCAAGCATTTTGCAGTTCCAGAAGCTCCAGAAACGCTATGAGGAGATTCAAAAGAGCCCTTTACCGGAATACCTCGACGGGTCTCCCAAGGGCGCGTTGAATGAGCAGCAGCAGCAACTGCAGCAGCAGGTCCAAATCACATACGAGCCCATAAACGCCGAGGAACTAGAATCCAGAACTCTCTTTATCCAGGAGCGCGAGCGTGAGATCCATCAGATCTCCCAGGATACCATGGAAATCAACGAGATCTTTGCCAATCTCCAGGACATTGTCACCGAGCAGCAGCTTTCAGTGGATAACATCGAGGATAACATTCTCAGCTTCAGCAATGACGCCAGAGGCGCCACCACGGAGTTGAGGCGCGCTGAAAGGTACCAGAGACGGTCGGGGGGACGTATGTTCTGTTGCTTGTTGATTCTTCTAGGGGTGGTGGGAACCATCGTCTTCATAGGGCTAGTTTTCTGAGAAAAATGTCCAGAAACCAGTATATGGGAAGAGATTAGTATGTTCAGGCTCACTTGATTAGAAAGAAACATCAATGGCTGCTGAGATCTGCCGCACAGTATACGTTTGAACTACCCGGGTCGCAGCTTCATAGTCAGGCACTCTTAGTTGCCCATAGAAATAAGTAGTGTTATAATGAACCATCATGAATTGTCTACTGGAAGGGATTTCCCGCTCTCTATCATGTTCCTAATTTTGCTCACACGCTCCAAACGTTGACGGCACCGTCGTCTCCAGCCGTCACCAACACCTCCGTTCCGTTCTCTAACTGGCAAAACTGCACGCAGTTGACTTCGTGAACGCCGTGGCTGGACTCATGTACCGCCTCCACCTCCCACAGGTCTCCAAAGCGGTAGATTGCGATTCTACCATCGGCGCCAGTGCTCGCTATACGACCAGAAACAGGCGACCAGGCCACCGAGTACACCGCGTAGGTGTGCACTGTAGGCAAGACCGATTCCTGCTCCCACACCATTTCCTGGCGGATGGAGCTGAGCGAGCTCTGGGCCGCGTGCTGGGCCAGCCAGATGCGCACCGACATGTCGTCAGACGCCGACACGAGCCGCAAGGTGGAGTTGTTCGTTTTTTCAAACGCCAGGCACCACACAGTGCCAGTGTGACCATTAAGAACACCAACACACAGCCAGTCGTCGTCATCCTCTCGGTAAACACGAACAGTATCGTCGTACAGCGAACTGGCAAGCAAATTGAGCGCAGGGTGCCACGCGATGTGCTTGACATCATGCTGGTGGTCGTTCAAGACGGATATGCACTCGAATTCCTCCAATGTCTCGGGATCGGTCTCCCAGATCCACACCGTCTTGTCACGTGAGCACGATGCTAGCAAGTTTCCAGCATGGTTCCAGGCCACCGCTTTGATTTCGTTTTCGTGACCCTCGATAATGGCCATCAAGTTCCATTCTGATGCCAGCATTTCGTCATTTTCAGGCTCCTCCACGCCCCAAATGGAGATAGTGGAGTCGAAGGACCCCGAGGCTACCACCGGGAGATCATCCACACCTTCCAAAGGCGGCTTGAAAGCCACCAGCCGAACCAGTCTCTTATGGGTGTCGTCGAGAGTGGCGAGTAATGGGAAGCCCTCTGAAAGGCGATAGATCTTTGAGGTCCTGTCTGTGGAGGCCGTGGCAAGCAATGGCGCCGTAGGATGCGCACTGACGCTCCACGCCTTGTCTGTGTGGGCCTTTATGGATTTTAGTAGATGCATGGTTGGAAAAGAAAGATCTGGAGAAGGCAAAAAATCAGTTTCTTCAACTCCACCAGCTGCGAAGCTTCTCACCAAAAATGCCATTTTTGAGGCCGCAGCTTGGAATAACCGTGCGAGCCTTCCGGTGGTACTCCACCAAAGGCCCCAAGACCCCCAAAAGCACTAAAAACGGCGCATTGACACCGCTGTCGCAGTCTTCCAAAGATGCTAATAACCACTCATCTCAAACTCGAGAAGTGTCCGAGACGAACGAGAATGGCGTGGCCCACTCGAATCAAAGGCTGCCGGGCCTATCCTCGGCCCCAGCACCAATGGATCCGAGGCTCCAGGCGGCCCTCCGGAAGGAAAACAAGCCATATGTTCCCAAACTCCACCACCAAAGGGTACTGTACGAGTACCCTGGGTTGCCCAACGAAGACGACTTCAGCCGTATTTCCAAGAAGTACCAGAAACCTAAAACTACTACTCGCTGGCTGCGGTATGTACCGAAAATGCTCACGGCTCTAGCGGTCATCTGGGGCTCGTACTCCATCTACGTATGGGTATATCAGGACCACGACGGAGGGGCCGACAGCAACGAGTTATTGGACAAGGACCTGTTCCACACTTTTGTGGTGACTCACAAACAACAGGTGGACGACGACCACTTTTTGGTGGAGGTCCAGCCCAAACACTCGCAGTGGAAGTACAGCTACTACGCCAATAACAAGTCCGTGTGGAACGGTGATAGACTCTGGCTGGTGGAGGTCAAACAGCCTGACATCATGGTGGTGCGCTCATACACCCCCCTCCCGCTCTATTTCATGCAATCGGAGTACACGCGGCTGGGCGAGCGGGAGGCGTTGCTAAAAGTCATCGATCCCGGGTTGGATGAGCTCGACAGAGGTGGAACAATGTGTTTCTACGTGAAACGTTACCAAGATGGAGAGGTTTCCAGATATATCTGCAGTAAAAAGGTGGGTGACGAGATTGAGCTTCGGGGGCCTCGTGTTGAATATCAGTTTCCATACCACCCGTTGAATCCGTTGGTTCAGAGACCTGTTTTCAAGGACTTGCCATCGAAAATGGAGCCAGAGGCCCAGAGACCGAATAACGTTCCCGAATTTGGCAACTTGACATTCTTTGCCGCCGGAACGGGTATAGCGCCCGCCCTTCAGGTACTTTTGTCCCGCAACCCATATAGAGGCTTTACCACTGTGCATTACCTGGCCCAAAAACCCGGAGAGCTCCAACCACTCGAGAGATTCCTCTTTTTCCTTGAAAAATTGGACAGAGTGAATTTGGTGAGGCACTACGATTCGACGAAGACGTTCTTGGCCGATAAAGACGTCCCTACGCCCGTAAAGGCAGATACAAGGGAGTCCATTTTATCAGCAGAGGACTCCCTCAAGTTGCGCATGGAAATTCTTAATCTGGAAGAGAAAACCATTGAACCCGCGCAGAGTGAAGAAAGAGGGCCTCGCTACGCTAACGCTCTTGAACAGGCTGCTTCCACCGCTAAAGAGCCCAAGAACGCGCCTTGTTTGGCCATAGTATGTGGACCAGATGGCTACGTGGAGCATGTTGCGGGCCCGAAGTTATACGAAACAAACGAGCAGGGCCCCGTGGGCGGCATTTTGGGCCGGAGGGGTTGGGATAGTACCAACGTCTTCAAGTTGTAGTAATAGACTTGTATATAGTGCATGACAAATACATGTTCAGACCATGTCGGTGTCGAGAATGCCGATTTTGCGACCAAAATGGATCAATACCCGCTGTGTGTCTCTGTGGTTAGCACATGCCAACACAATCTCTTTGAGGAGCTCGTGCTTGGAGATTCCGCATACCTTCGGATCCCACTGCTTGTTTGTTGTGTCCTCTGGGCCAAGCAAATGGTTGCAAATTTCAAAGAGCTTTGCCTTTAACCCAAGCTCACATACCCGCTGCGAGTAAGTGATTAAAAACTTGTGAAAGTCCTTCTCCTCTCCGAGTAGCTCGCAGCAGAGAATGCGGTTTTCCAAGTGACTGAGTGAAATGGTGTTTTCCAAGTTCTCAAATCCTTCCTTCATGATCATGTTTTTGGAGATCTTATTGAAAAACTTGCCACGGCCAGCTCTGGTCTTCCGTAAAATCTCCTCATTAGTTTTCTGCTCGAGCAAGCCCAAAATAGAGGACTCGTCATCCGATAGCACGCCAGAACCCAGGGTTTTATCGTCGCTCCGCAAAGAGTCCCAGTAATGAGATCCAAATGCCCACCAAGACTCGGTTATTGTCTGCCACGTCCCTAAATCATTGTTGAAAAGATAGCCCGATCCATTTGCTAAGGTGACTAGAGGAGTTCCCTTGGATGTGACCGAGCACATGGTTAAGTTATCCGTCTTGGATAATCCATCCTCCTGGAACTTGTTGGAGGAGTCGAGTAGCGCCACCAATGAAGTTTGCAGATTGATCTTTTTGGTCTCTAAATTCCACACGTATAATTCTCCCAAACAAGTGACTCCGAGCAAAAATTCTCCTTGGCTCTCTAAGAACGATAAAGGTGACCCGAGAACAATTGGCGGCAATATCCTGGCACCGGAAAGTTGCGAGTAGGTGAGAACTTGGCCGTCAGCAGTACTGAGGGCCCAAAAATGTTTGCCCTCAGTAACCAATTGAATAAATCTGGGAACGAAGTCTGTCCAAATCTCCTGGTCTTTTTTTAAATAAGTGATGCGAGATGGTGTAGTCTCATTGCCCTGACCATTTTTAATGTCTAAGACATTGTTATCCGATACGAGTCGAATAGTCATGCGGACCTTGGGAACGGCGAGTCTAACTTTGGAAAACACGATGTTGGGGTTTAAGATCACAGACCCGATAAACCTGATGGGCTCTAGGTCTCGCTTGATTTTCTTGTTGCTGGCTCCATCTTCCTGGGCCTTTATGCGCTTATTGTCTTTGTAAACACCCTCAGTAACGGCATAAGAAGGCTTGTCGAACTCCATCGCTGATTTCATACTGGTAGCGTCGCCCGAATTTTCCAGCGGTGGAGCTATCTCAGGAAGGTTAGCTGAGGGAGATCCATTGTTATTAGAAAGTAACATCGGTTGTATGCGTTTCTTTCCATTTTTAGTGGTGATATTCTGCGTTGCAGGCTTCTCCACTTTGATGGACTCAGTTTTGGTCCTTGTTCTAGTGCTTTTTTTGCGAGTGGTCATTGCTGTTTGGAGAATATCCGTGGATTCTGTCAGTGCAGAGAGAACTTCCGGAACAATGTCCTCGACTTTTGTGGTCTGCGACGGTGCATCCTGAGCTTCCGGAACAATGTTGGGTTTTTCTTCAACCTTGGTTAGTATCGAGGGAGCACTTAGAGCATTGACAGCATCCTTTTGATCGAGAATCTCAATTGCCTGACTAGCAGACTTCTTAATCGGGGCATCGGTCTCGTACTTGTGATTGAAAGGTTTGAGATACTGGGCTTGGAACGCTTTGAGCTGTGCCCACAAGTCCTCGGGGATTCCAGTGCCCAATTCTCCATTTTCAAACGACACAATGGTAAGCTTTCCGTCTAACGATCCGAGGAAAAGATGGTTTCCAGTCTTGTCCCATGTCAAATCGACAATCGGTTTAGAGGCCAAGTCTTTGATCACAAAAATGGGTGAATCTTTCGACGTGTTCCACACCACTAAGGTTTTATCGGAGCCAGCTGTGGCGATAACGTGATAGACATTAGTGGCTTCACTGCCGAAGATTTTGGGGTTGAATTTGACAACCTCACAGTTGAAATCATGTCCCACAAGACTGATTTTGTTAGACCAGTTTTGCGACCGAGATATCAACGAGATCAAAGCCGTCTGGTTCTTGCTGGCCGTAGGCACGGACACAAACTCGCCATCAGCAGACCAGGAGATGCGCTTGTAGTTGACGTTGGAGCCGGTTCTGTTGATCAATTTACTGCTCTTTGTGATGAGGCGGAACTGGTAGTTCCCTGACCCATCATACTGGAACTGGTACAAGTATATGAGCGTGTCGTTCCCGAGAGACACCAAGTAGTTATTGGATGGGTCAAAAGCGAGCGACCGCTGGATAGTCAGCTTCTCGAAGGCCGATGTTAATTCCTGGTACGTGTCCCTGGTCACGTCGTAAAGGTGGAGTTTTCCGTCGACAGAGCTCCAGGCGAAAAGCCGGCCATCTGGGGACCAGGCGGCATCAACCACCCCAGGAGAAGTTTCCGAGCCGTTATAAGGGAAAATGCGCCGCTGTGAGCCTGCTGAGTAGTCCCCAAGAAAGACGTTTCCCGCAGTGTCGCACGAGATGAAAGTGTCCGATTGCGACGACCACTTAACGGAATTGACGGGACTTTGGTGCGACAGGAACGTCTTGAGCGGCTTAAGCGTTGCCATAGTGTCCGGCGACGGGTCCTGCAGCGCGGCAATGAGGGCCCTGGCGTCCCATACATCAACCGCACCATTTTTGCCAGCAGTGGCTAGAAGGGCGTCGTCGCGGCTGGCCGCAAGAGCGTGGATCTCACCGCCATGAAGGGCTTCTGGAAGCACCACAAGACGCATTGGGCGTAGCGTAGCGATGGAATAGGGTGTTTTCACGGAATACAACAAAACACTGTAGAGGAGGATTTGTGCAGCCGGTATCGCAGAAAGTCGTGCCCCGTCCTTCTCATCTACGCCTCCTACCAATTTTTGGTGAAGCCAACCACTGCACCACACTTTGCCAGAAGGCTTTCCGTTTCACGCCCTTAGCGCTACACCACGACCACCCTTCAGTCACACCGCTACAGCTGCGCCCCAAACATACACTTCTCATGACAAACCGCGAGGAGAACGGGAACGAGGAGTACGTGACAGACCTGTCGTCCGACTTCACCGAGTACTGGATTGACCTCTTCCTTGGAATCAAGGGCAACGAGTATTTCTGCGACATTGATGATGAGTATATCCGCGACCGCTTCAACCTCACAGGCCTCAACCAGGAGGTCAGCAAGCTACCCACCTTGATAGACATCATAACAGACATCGTCGACATCGACCTGCAGCCGGAGGAGCACCGGGACGCGTTGGAGCACAACGCACGCATGTTATACGGCTTGATACACGCGCGTTACATCTTGACGTCGCGGGGGTTGAACAAGATGTTTGAAAAGTACCGTAACGGCGACTTCGGCTACTGTCCGCGGGTGCACTGCCACTTGCATCCACTTCTACCGGTCGGGTTGAACGACCAGCCGCGGTTGGCGTCGGTGAAGTTGTACTGCGCCAAGTGCGAAGACTTGTATAACCCGAAATCCAACCGCCACCTGGTGGTGGATGGTGCGTACTTCGGCCTGTCATTTCCGGCGATGTTCCTCCAGAACTTCCCGCAGGTGATTCCGGTGCATCTGAAGGAGACATACGTGCCTGAAGTTTTCGGGTTCAAGGTGCACGAGTACTCCAAGTTGAACAGATGGCGCAAACTTCAAAGACGCAAGATGGAAAAGCGCCTTGTGAAGGACGGCATAGAGATACATGATGTGGCCGGCGGCTTTGACCACAACGAAAACTCCAATGATCCGGCCAAGATCTCCAGAGATACGGCTGCTTTTGCGGAGAAAGAATAGACGGGCCGCTGAGGATAATACACCAAAAGCTGCGGACGGCTCAGTCTGTGGCGCCAAACGGAGACTGCGGGTGTTCTCGTGCCAGGAGCATACAGCCGGAGGGCCATTGCTAGATTAATTACCTGAGGCTTCAGAACATGGAATAAGTTGCATTGTGTTGGGAATGTAGGGCTGTGGGAGGGCACATTGAGAAGAAAACGTAGACAACGAGGAAGTAGGGGGAACGGATTAAGGAAAAGATAACAGCAGAAAAAGCAAGGATTATACGTAGGCTTGGGAGACTGAGGTACTTCTTCGGTAAAATGCCCTAGCACTTAGTGGTGCACTGCATTTTGAACATGCCTCACAGGCTTCCGCGATAGCTTCTCCACAAACTCATCGCACTGAAAAAGATCACCACCATGACTGCTGTAGGATCACGGGTGTACAATATAGCAGCCAACTCGACGGTATTCTCCCTCATCCAGCCTACTGGGCGCATCCACCTCGGAAACTACCTCGGTGCACTTAGCGCTTGGAAAGACATTGCCAAAACCGAGTCCTCTGGAACCCACTACATCTTTGGCACTGCGGACCTACACTCTTTGACGGCGCCTCCACCGCCCCAGGACCTCCGAAAGTACCGTAGAGAGGCCATCGCTAGTATTCTTAGCAGTGGCATTGACCCCAATAATGCCACCATCTTCCACCAGCTGAGTGTCCCGGAACACGCTGAGCTCGGGTGGGTGCTCACTTGTTTGACTAGCATGGGGGCCCTTAATAGAATGACGCAGTGGAAGTCCAAGCTGCTGCAATCTGAGGGGGCCAGTATATTCCAGGACGAGGTTTTGGGAAATACCAAGGCTGGTCTCCTTTGTTACCCCATTCTTCAGGCAGCAGACATTCTTCTCTACAAGGCCACACATGTTCCCGTGGGAGATGATCAGGCCCAACATTTGGAGCTTTGTCGTGGAATAGCAACTACTTTCAACAGTACCTACGGTAAAGATTTCTTCCCCTTGCCACAGACTCTTCTTACTCCGGCTAGGAAGATCCTCGCCCTTCGCAATCCCTCCAAAAAGATGTCCAAGTCTGACCGGGACCAGCTGCTGTCGGTCTACGTCACAGACAGTGCAGAAGAGATCGCTCGCAAGTTAAGGAAGGCCACCACGGATTCGATCCAGGGCAGAGTTTACTATGATCCGAAACAGCGGCCTGGAGTAAGCAACTTGCTTAATATCGTGGCTGGTCTCACCCAGCGAACCATCGAAGAAACGGTGGCAGACTTGGTGTGGATCACGAACCACAAGCAGCTCAAGGACCATGTTACAGAGTTGGTGATAGCAGAGTTTGGGCCACAAAGGCTCGAGTACGAGAAGTTGATAGCAGACGAGGCCTACTTGGACGGGATTTGTCGTGAGGGCACCATAAAGGCCCGTGAGGTTGCAGCCACGACCATGGCGGGGGTAAGACGGCTCGCAGGATTAGATTAGGGGAAATGTACATAGAATGGTAGATCTGGGAGAAGCGCTAGAGACGAAACGGATTTCCAGTTTGTTCAGCTATGGGCTATCGGGTGTCTCTCAATACGAGCAGGTAAGCTACGACTGCCCCGAAAAGCCGCCCTTGGCCAGTGAAGCCATCCAACGCAGATCCCTCACCATGCCATCCCAATCATTAAACTTTACGGGTTATCTGACAGATAGATGAAACAGCCTAGAAATCGGCGACTGCGCATAACGTCCCAAATAAGAATACAACGCCTGCACAGCCAGGAATTGTACGGCACAAATGGCCTAAACAGCACCAAGGCGGCACCCATGCACAGCTCCTGATCGGGCCACATCCCTGCCACATCAGGCCAGTAGCTTAGTGCACTACAAGTTCCAATTCACACCACAGTTTTCCTTCCTAATTGGTGGTATGCACTGCCTGATTTGGCACCCCACCCGCCGAGGTGCGTCTGCTTCCCAATGGGGCCACTTTTGCTCCCAATCGATCATCCAGCCACACTATTCGCGTCTGTCATCTCCTGAAAGGGGCTTCAGCGCCTTGTTGTCGTGGCGTTTCATTTTGCAGCTGGCGCCCACACGACCTCCCCTAGCCCTATCTTTCTGACACACCAATTCGCGTCGCGTTGTTTTCCTACGCCAAAAATTGATGCGAAATTTGCAGTAAACGCGGCCCGCGTTTGGTGTTTATTTCTGGCCCTGGCAACCTTCGGTTCATTTGAGGCCTCCAGCGACAAAACGCCCTTCTACCACATCGAGGAACTCACTTTCCAACCATCCTCACTCATTTCATAGGCATCTCATTGCCATCTTCATTACTGGTATTGTCTTGCCTTTGGCCTGTCATTGCATCAAAACAACACCCTTGGGCAAAGCAGAAACCACCAAAACTGCCCTAAAACCACAAATTGGCATCTGAATTCACGCCTGCTCGTGATTCCATCCTTCCCATTGACTCGGCTACCGTGAAACTGTCCACAGGCCCCGTCTCATTCCACTGGTTACACGCTCGTTTACTTCCCCTCCAGTGCACCTACAAAATCGGTCACACCTCTGTGAAAACCGCATTTCGCCTCTTACAATCATATTCTCACTGAAGGTTGCTCTCTTTCATTTAAAAACGCCGTCTTTTTACCTCCTCCCCGCCACTCATATTCAACATGTCCGAAGAGTACAAGCGAATGCAGGTCAAGGTGCTCTACTCCTTCAACAACAATGGCACCGTCTTCCTCTCGCGGTCCAAGAACCAATACCTGGTCAAGATTGCCCGCATCCCGCTACCGGGGCTGGACGAACTTGTCACGTTGGGTGCTTTTGACCTCAGAAGCTGTGCTCAACAGGTGCTCAGAAGCTCTTCTGAAAACTTCAAGCTTCAAACTGAAGACTACGCTGTTTACTACAAGGATATCACCGAGCAACCAGATGAGCCGTTTGTGGCAAATGGTGGCTTATCTGCTCTTCTAGGTTCTTCTAAACAACATCTTATTCCCGGACGCGTTTGCCAGAACTTGTCAGCCAGCTTCCTCTTTGGTGACAACTCCAATGTGTCTTCGCTCACCCTCGAGATCCGTCTCAAATTTCACACTATTGAGAAGACTGAGTCAGTCTCCGATCAAAAGAGTGGTGATGAAGACCTTGTTAAGACGGAGGAGTTCAAAAGGCCGGCCGAAAGCACATACCACAGTATGAAGCGCCAGCGCAACTCCAAGCCTTCGAGCGTGGCAGCGGCCAAGGCTACTAGAACAAAGTCCCTTCCTCTCTTCCACAACCCTCATAATCTGCAGATCTCTAATATCATAAACGCAGACAAGGCTAACTTTCCATCCAAATACGACAGCAAAAGTGTCCAGGATCGCTTCAAGCTGGCCCCATTCTTGCAGGCCAAGATCATCGACAAGAAGAGCCGCAACTACCGCCAGAATAGCGTCTCTACGCCTGGCGCTGGACTGGAAACGCCTCTTCCACAGCGTGCCATGCGTACTCGGTCCATGGTCACAAACCAGCTTATGATTTCATCGCCTATTAATGAGGAGGTCTTGTCTGATGAAACCGATGGTACTGATGACACAGAGTATCAGGAACTCACCAACAACAACACTAATGAAGAGCCGATAGATGATGAGGAGGATGACGACGAGTACCCTAATGACACGGATTCGCTGCCATATACTCCCCAGCAACCGCCATACAAGCCTTCCAGCTCCAACAACCAATTCCACTCACTCCCAGACTTGGAAGAGTTGGACAGCAAGAAGATCTATACTATTCCTCACAACAAGCTCCCTCGCAGTCATGGATTGGTGTGCACTAATAATAATTGCGCCACTAAGGCCTCTATTACGTGGCGGTACTTTGAGACAAACCCCCAGTCCAGCGAAAACGTCACGCTTGAACTGTCCAAGGACTTTGAAAAGAGCAACTACCAGGGAATGTTCGGTCCATTGTGCAATGCCTGCTATTTGTTCTTGCGGAATAAGGGCTTTATGCGCCCTGAAGCGGTCGTCAAGAAATATTTGCAACTGCAACGGTATAAGAAGGAATTTCAGAAGAAGGAAGATGTCCGCTTGGGAGACGTGGCCAACCGCAAGGTTGGGCAGTTACTGTCATCTCTGCCTATGCTTGCTCCTCAAAACACAGCTGCTGTCTACCAAGTGCAAATTCCTACCGCTCATAAGTTTCCTACTCCATCGCATACTCCATCGGCCATCAACCAAGTGATTCAGAACAATAACAACAGACACTGCAATGACTTGAATGATTTCATGAATCAGTTGAATGCATTTGGTGGTCCTCTCACTGATATCGATCCCTTGCCTCTGGGACTGAATGGAACACCACCGATGGTTGCAACAAAGTCCAATACCAGGGTCATCAACTTGTATGACGATGGGGAAGACAAAGAAAACTTCCCTCCAGTTTCTGTGGAGGATACCAAACTTGACGACTTCGAGAAGATGATGGTGAGGTCGTTCAGTCTGAGGGCCAGCCCCGACCAAAGCGAGTGGAATGCCTTCTTTGGCGAGCCCACTCCAAAGGATCAAATCACTCCGAGATTAGACGAAAAGCCCACTCCCGCTCCTGTGGATAATGGTCTTCCCCAGCTCCGCACGTTCAAGCTGTCGCCATATAAGTTGGATGGCAAGAAAGCCACTGTCGTTAATATGCCCTCGTCGCCGTTGCTCCAAGATAATGAGCGCTTCAACTTGGACGCCATGGACGACTTGGTGCAAAACGACATTTTCGTTACTGCCACTACCTCTTCACCAGGCCAGGCGACTCGTTCCAATACCGTCATGTCATATGGTCAAAAGCAATCGAGCCCCAACAGCGATATTCACTCGTACGACGAGAAGAGGTAGCCAGGCCCTTCATTTTGCATCCCCAGCACTAGCCACTGCTGAAACCACCATTATTAGTTACATTGTTGCATAGGCTCTTTGCCAACACGCTATACAGCTTTATAGTAGCGACTTCTGTCGCTCATCATAATAATCATGCTAGAATCACGACATTCTTTTTGTATGGGATGCCTTTCGCAAACACATGCATTTGCTGCGAAATGCACATTCCGCTTACGGAAGAGCCTCAAGACACCAAGTACGGTCAAAAGACGGTTCGCTCCTCGTATTGGCTTGGTGGTCATAAAGTACGTGCTGCATGAAAGCAGGTAATAAAAATGCCGTTTTCAGGAGTGTTTCCCTTTTGGGAATAGGCGCTGAAGAGTGCCTGGCTTCCGACCCCTCATATTGATCCATGCTCGTGATAATGCCGTTTTCAGTAGCATATCCGCTAAAAATTGGTCTCAAGATCATATGCCCGTTTGTAGCTCCACTATGCGTCAAGATAGGGATCGCCCGTACCCGTGTAATATAAAAGAGGCCGTTTCCTGGGGGCATTATGATCCAAAACCTACGATCCTTTATTTTTCCTTAAATCTTCCAAATGCTTTTCTCGTTCCTTGTGACAGGGCTTTTGATCAGCTCGTCCCCATATGCTTTGATTTACGTCGTTAAGCCCCAATACGTGGGCCTCTTCTACTTTTCGTACCTTATGCTTCATATCCTGTTTATCCGCGCATACAGCTTACAGGATTATTGGCCCGGAGAGATGCAGCGTATTGCTGTTGTTTAGGTTGTGGGACAGTGACGAAGATTCAGCAGGCTGTTTTTCTTCAAATTAAGAGGGGCCGTCATACCGATCAGGACTTCGGTTATTATAACCTCGCTTTAGCGAATATAACGACTTCAACGAAACTTTTTCACGTGGTTGTGTAGGAGGGAAAGATTATCTTTTAAATTGGTGCCAAACCTACTGTATCTTGTGCTTCCGTTGCTTGATACGGGAGGAGTCCGTCGCAGAACAACATGGCAAACCCCTTCTTTTAGGTCCCTTTTGAATCGCATTATCGTACCTTCCCAACTAAGTTAAGGTTTTCACGTGACAGGAGCAGGTAACGAGAATTCTCGTCATGTGATATCTGCACACTCCTTATTATCGACCGTTTGGGGCAGTTCTGCCTGCACTTATGTACTGGTAAGGTACGCCCGGATTCTACGAGTTATCTGGTGACCGACCCGTCATTTAGCGGAGTATAATATACCACAATCAATCCTCTAGGATCCTATTCTCCGGGTTGTTAACCACGACAAGAAGCGCCTGGTTAGCTCAATCGGTAGAGCATTTGACTCTTAAAAATAAGTCATCAAAAGGCTACGGGTTCGAGCCCCGTATCGGGCTTCTTTTTTTTAAAAGCAGCGCAAGGTATACGGCGATTCTGGTAGTATGCCCTTTGGCCTCTCAAGGCGATGCCAAGCGACCGATGTTACACAATGCCGTTATTAGACCAGTCTCGAGAGGTTATACTCCAATAGTATATATTTGGAAGCGCACGACTACCCCACGCTTGAACCCGATCCCCTTACCTTCAATATTTTACGGGCCCAGTTGCACCTCTTATTCACCAGCAATCGATGTCTTCTGAAAACCAGTCTCCAGAGAAATATCTTGAGCTCTTGGAGTCAGCCGCCACCAATGTGCGGTCGAGTTTGCATCCGTATCCCGAATTGCAGAAACCCAGGGTTCTCATAATCTGTGGTTCCGGCCTTGGGGGCATTGCGGACATTTTAGCGCCCAACCCCCGATTAGAGGTCCCATACGGCGAAATTCCAGGCTTCAAGACCTCCACTGTGCCCGGCCATGCTGGAAAGCTCATTTTTGGTCTCATTGGTGCCAATAAGGTGCCCGTTATTTGCATGGTAGGTCGATTGCACTTTTACGAGGGCTACACCTTCCAGGATACCACTTTTCCCATTCGTTTGAGCAAGTTGCTCGATGTGAAGACCGTAGTTGTGACCAATGCTGCTGGCGGAGTGCATCCTGATTTCAAGCCCGGCGACTTGATGATCATTAATGACCACATCAATGTGCCCGGTTTTGCAGGCTGGCATCCATTGAGAGGTCCAAACTTGGACACCTTTGGGCCGCGGTTCCAGCCGTTATCTGACGCCTACAGCCACGAGTTGAGGAGACTTTTCTTTCTTAAAACGAAGGCATTGGGTATCACCAGGAAGATCTACGAAGGCACCTACTTGTTTGCCGCGGGCCCAACCTTCGAGTCCCGAGCCGAAGTTCGTATGGTGCGGACTTTAGGCGGTGATGCCGTGGGAATGTCTACGGTTCCGGAGGTGATTGTGGCGAGACATTGTGGTATGGACGTGTTGGCGTTGTCACTTATCACCAACGCAGGTTTGGCAGACCCGCCAGCCACTGCATTTGCCGAGAACCCCAAATCGTTGTCGGACGGCATGGCGTCGCATGACGAGGTACTTGAAAGCGCCAATGAGGCTTCGAAAGACGTGCAGCGCATTTTCGAGGCGACCATCAATGAGTTATAAGTGCCGGAAAGGAGTCCTGAAAACTAGACTTGTTTATTGAGGTATGCTTTTGATAACGTGCCAATGCGGAAAGACTAACTAAAATAAATCGTTGGTTACGCTTTGTGTAGGAAATGCAAGCCTGCTATATAGTGATGGTATCGCACACGAGTATCTGAATGCTTTGCGGAGTGAACCATCGGTTTAGCGCTGCTGGAACTTGTAGTAGTCCGACTAAATCACTGGCACTCGTATGTACGGTTTACAGGCAAAGATTGCTTCGTGTCGTCAGTACTTATTGCTGTGACCCTTCTTTCGGAGTAATTATGCACTCACTCAATTATCTCATTCAAGTTCTCCGGACCTACTATCCTTCCAAATACCCGATTGTTCAAGAAAGAAGTCTTGAAATCTATTCCCATACCAAGTATGTATTTCTAGTTATCACCTCCTACTGCTCCACCTCGCCGGCGCTCTCCCACTGTCCCTTCAAGTTCTCCTTCCACAAGCTCACCTTGTTGTCACCGCCTGAAACAGCCAAGATGTTTCCCGATAACGACCACAGGGCTCTCCAACACACGTCCGGGAACCGCTCGGCCGTCAACGGCTGTTTCTGCCACACACCTGCCTTGTCCTGCAGCCAGATCAACACTGTTCTATCCTGAGAAGCAGTGGCGATGTACAGCCGCACCAAGGCCAGCGGCAGCCATGCCACGTCGCGGACCCAGTCGGAGTGGCCTTCCAAGCGCGCCTCCTCCACGTACTTTGCGGCGGTGGCGTCCCAGTGCCAGATCTTGGCCAAGTTGTCAGAGCCGCACGTGACGAAACGGCGCTCTTTGTCGTTGGCCCCAGCAGGTGCCCACAGTGCCAGGTTAACACCAATGGCATGGGCCTCGAAAATCACCGGCAGCGTAGTGCCATCGTCGTTGAAATCCAACACCAGCACGTGCCCATCCAGCGACGTGCACAATAACACCGCGCCCAAGCCGTGTGGCGCCCAGGTGACGCTGTTAACACTGGCTTGGTGCATCTTGTGCTCGGCTATCACCAGCCACTGACGCTCCTGCTCCTTCCAAATAAGAACGCGGCCATCGTACAGGCAGGACGCCAAGATGGAGCCGAATTTGGGGTGGGCCCAAGCCGCCTGCCATACGGGCCCGTCGTGGCCACGGAGAGTCTCAACCAACCGGTGGGTTTCGCCGTCAATGTCGAAGATCTTGATGGTGCGGTCCGACGACGCGGTGGCGAGGCGCTTACCGTAGTAGTCCAACACCGCGTCGTGGATGAGATCGTCGTGTGCGTTTCCGATGGTGACCATTTGACGGATGTGTGGTGGTTGAAGGGTTCAGAAAAGGTGTCCAAATCGGTGCGAAAACCTGTGCACCAAAGAACCTGGAACCTGCAAACCAGAACCTGTTCCACCACCCCCAAATACCGCCACAACGATGGACAAGCCCAGCGACGACCAGCACACGTTGGGCTATTTGGCGCAGGCGCTAGGGGCCGAATTGGAGGCTTCCGCTGCACAGATTGACCGGCTCCACGCGGCTTCCCGTACACTCGTGGACCGCCGCGTACACGCCGACTTGTGTGGGCGCGAGGGCCCTGAAAGTGGCGTTTTACCGGCTGTGGAAGACGATGAAGCCGTGGTGGCTCTTCTAGAGCACGAGCGGCTCGATCTCGTCATGGATATTCAGAAACAGGACTATTTATGTGAGAAGATCTGTGATCTCAATGACCAGAACTGCGATATCGTTGATAGCGTGAGAGAATTCTACGAAAACAAGGACGATACTCGCCGCGACTATGATGCTTACTCGCACCTGCGCTTGGCCCATTTCACCGACGACTACGTCCAACTGCGGCTCGACCTCTTGGATCTCAATGTGGCTGGAATGGAGAGCCAGGTCAACCGTCTACATGGTCTATTTGGCCATTTGGAGGCCTGTGTGGCTAAGGACGCGGCCTCTATTACTTCTGACGCGTTCCAGGCCGATTTGGGCCGCGTGGTGGCGGCGTTGAACCGGCTTTTTGCAGGCATATTGCCGGAAAACGTTGCGCCGGCAGTGTAACGTAAAATTTTGCATTTAGGGTTCCCCAAGGGCTAATTTAGCCGTATTACTTGTATTTAGTACTTGAAATGATGAATTTCAACTGGTAGCTGCTGCTGCTGAATCTTCTTAGTTTTCTGAGATTTTGAGCTAACGCCTGCGAAATTTGAAAAATGTTATGAATATCTGTATTACATCCAAGAAATCTACCATAATCTTCATTGTACCAAAGTCTTGCAAATGTCCTTGTGCTATATCTGTTATCATGCCGTGGTGATTTCCAGTTTAAGTTGTTCCTATCAAATTCCCCGGCATTCTGCCCAGAATGCCTTTTCACACTTATTTGCAACTGCCTACGTCTCTTTTGACTGTACTACTGTAATGCTGAACCATATGCTAAATCCTAATTTTCACCACCACCCACTAGCGATACCACGCTGCTGTGTCGCGATGGCTCGCGCCCCACAAAGTTGTAAACCTGGTTGATGTACTCACGGTTGGGGTCGAGTTTCCCCCACGACTGCCTGATACGATCCAAGTTCATCTTGGATCGGTCAAACTTGAACACCCCAAAAACGTACGCCACCAAGTCGTAGATGAACATAGCCACCAACCTCATGAACCCCCATTTTTTCTCGTCCATCGACGTTTCCATTTCCCTCAAGTTCAACTCCTTTTCGTGCTTCCCGGTGAGTTTGACCACAAGTTGGTCGCGCTCGTCGTCGTTAGAGAAAACCTTCTTGAACCTGTTCAGAAGAACAAGATTGTTGACAATAACAGACAACTTCTTCAAGCTCTCATCGTTCAATTTGACATTCAAAAGCTTGGAGTCCTCCTCCAACTCGTTAATCCGTTGAACCACAATCCTGGTTTCGTAGATGAGCTTGTCTATGGTGGCATTCAAGTCATGTATCTTAAACTCCAAGTTTTTCGACAAGTCCTCATCCATTACTTTGGTCTTGTATGAGAGCATTTGTCCATGAATGTTATTCAATTTGATGAGTTCAAGATTGAGCTGTCTATGATTGTTTTGCAACGTTTCGTTGTTTATGCTGTAATTTTCGGGGTGGGAACTGCAACCCTCCTTCAACTTATCGAACTGGATCAACAAGTTCATAGATCTCAAGTACGTAATTGAGAGTTTTTCCACTGACAACAACAGATTAGGCTCATCAACGAAATAGTCTTCCAAATTTGAGAAGCTGCAACTTCTTTTGATTTTCTTGCCTTCTTCAATGTGCACCAAATTCTCATCACGAATGAACTCCAACAAGTTAAGGTTGCCCTCACCCCGCGCAATGGCGCACGGCCATGAATTTCGACGGTTCAATCGACACGCAAATTGCTGCACCTGGCAGTTTTTAGTTCTGTTCTTAATCGTAGAAAGATTCGTGTGATCACTGCAGACATCATTCGACAAGTACTTGTCCCTCGTCGCAGAAACAGTCAGTTCGTGCCCCATCTCGGACGAGCCATTATAGATGATGCTGGAGGACTCGAGCTTAGTCGAGTATGGCTTTTTTTGTTGCGATGGTAGCAAAAAATTTCTTCGTCCTTGCAATCCAAGTTTCATTTTATTGAGGCCTCGGGAATACCTCGACGCATCGGTGGACGAAGATATAGCCCCCAGGACCTGGTTTTTGGCAATCACTTCTTTCAAGCTGACAAACTGATACTGCTTGGATGCAAGGTGTAACCCACCCGAATGCCGACCGTATTCGTAGGGGCGCCGGTGGTTGGTGCCGGTATAGGAGTCCGACAACTGCAAATGCGCATGCCCTGGCTTGGAAGCGCCATAAAAGAGACGGAGCAACGTCTTTCCAACTAGATAGTTCTTCACCACCACCTCTAGTTCTAGTGACTCAACATCATGCGGAGAAATGTTGTCAGCTAATTTGGCGATTTTGTTCCTGATCCGGCCACCGCTAGACTTCGAAGGACTAGAATAAAACCCGTCTTCGGCATCTCTAGCACTAATATGATCTTGAACTGTGCTTTTCACAACATTTGTGAGTTTTTTGATTTCCTGGCTGTAATAGGTCTTGTTCCTTTTGTAAGATGAAGATGATTTATTGGCGATGGAGCTCACTGGATACAACAAGCCGTTGGTCTTGGAAGGCGTGCTTGTGTTCAGGTAAGGGCTGGTAGTCGTCAACTGGTTTAAACTGAAACTGCTATCTCTGGCGGGGTCATAAAGACTGTCATGCGGGCTATGAGATAAATACGGATTGTGTGCTTTAGACTTATCCGGGGAGAGTTTGAAGTTAGTGGTGGAAATCAACCGGTTCATGGTCTCCCAATCCAATTTTCTTCTCTTCTCGAGCTTATACTGCTTTTGGAACTGGCCGATGGAAATCATGAAGTTCTCAAAGTCCAATGGATCTCTGGGCACGTCGCACCCACCGATCATCTGCAAGCGTAACTTAACGCTTAGGGTCAAGCTTATAATTGCAGCGACTGTCCTACTTGGGAGGACCCCGTTCTTTGGATTTGGCTTCACATTGAAGTGCGGCAAGCCAATCAAATTCCACCAGTTCTGGATAGCCTCCTCGGTTTTGTTGCACAATAGACCGTCACAGTATTTTGCATCTAGTAGATCAAAGTAGAACAAGCACGTCTGAATGATGTTGACGAGCTCCCGGAGTGCGAACTTAATGGGAACAGCTTCGTTCATGATGCTGTACAGACTCCTGAACTTATCTTCGTTAGCGTCGGGTATTTTGTCCGTGATAAGCGAGAGGGACCTGCCACTGCAATGGAACTTTTTGAGGTTTGAATTGACCACAAAAGCGGTCTCCACAGACCGGGCATTGCCACAGTCAATCGGGATCAAGTTCAAGTTGGATGGGAGTGCGGCCACGTTGGTGACGAAAAGAAACTCATGAGGCGTGTCTATTGACGGAAGCTCTGAGGTGGAATCCTGCCTGGGCTCGGTCTGCTCCATCCGCTTCATTTTGCCATGGTTGAGCATCACCTCATTGAGATATTCCTGAAACTTGAGCGGATAATGTTTCGGGTGTTTCCTGACTATGGTAAATCGCACCACGTCGGCCTTGCTGTCGGAATTTCCCGTGTAAGTAGCGGCTACAGTGCCAATACGCCGGTTATGGACCCACTGCTCGACCAAGTACAAGTCCACGCCCGACACCGTGACTTCCTCCACGAGATGGAACTCATTGGAGATGACGAAGTCACGCTGAAAGTATTTGACCGCATTGAAGTCTGGAAATATGTAGGTGATGAGTTCACTGGTGGCGACGACGGAGTTGTTTCGCGCCGAACTTCCCGAGGATGAACTCGTGGAGGTTCGTGTTCGGTCTAGGGACTGAATACTGGTAGATCTGTGCCCCACTGGACCCCGCTGGAAGTCCGCTTGGGGAGGAGGGACAAAGACCGACATTAGGATAGGAAAAGATGATGTTCAAGCAGCAGACAGTGCGTTCAATGTGGCCAGGAAGGCCTAGAAGCTGTCGTTCGGATGCGGCCGTGATGCACGTGTGGAGAAGATGACTGTATGGTAGTTCTTTTTTTGCTAGATCTATTGTTAGGAGGAGTTTCCGCGGAGGGCCAAGATGTGGTAGAGCGAGCGCAAAAAGGGGACGCAATAGACAGAAAAGAGATGTACGGACGAGAGAAGGATACTTCAGAAAGTATATAGATAAACAAGTACCTTTATTGAGACACTTGCGCGGAAATGAAGCCAATGTGGAACTTATGGCTATAGTTCAAGTGCAAGAAGCTGGAGGCGGACTGCAGGTAGTCCCGTATACTTAGCAGGGACCTTAGGGCACGGTGCGTAGTCTAAAAATGGCATGCCCAGGACACAAGCTCGTATTGAAGGCAGGTTTAGTAGGTCATTGGCGCAGGAAATTATGTTCTCCTTTCACCTCGTCTCTTCGTTTTAAATTTCGATTTTGGCCCTATTTCAGGTCTTTGTCATGGAATCCAGATTAATACCGACCAAGGTGAAAATTGTGAAAAATGTAGAAAACACCCGCTGACGCTATCTGGTGCAACACCAAACACTACTTACTCACTCCTGCAGTCACCGGCAGTCGATATCGGCCCAATATAGGAAACCAGAAGCGCAAATTCTGTATGCTCCTGCCTTAGTTGACATGCATCATTTAAACCCTTTCAAGCGCATCCTACGCATGCCTGATCGGCAATGCGCTAGATATTGCCGGTTCCGGTGGACGTATTATTAGTATTATCACCGGCCCAATCATTCGTCTTATCGAAGAAATGACTGCGATACAGGGCCCGTCGGCCCGGACGTGGCCCGACCGTAAACGGCGCAAAAGCAGCCATGCAGGAGGTGACGTGGTCCTTGGGTAGAGGCATCAAGTCAATGTGAGGGGACTTGGGTCTGGAAACGAGTCGCCTATGCCCCTCCTGCGTCACTAAGCAGCAAAACAGAACCCTTTTCACCGTTTCCGATGTCTTCATCGCCGAGTTTTTGCCGCGTTGCTTTGCTTCATCCCCCCCTCCCTTGCCTGCACACAACCAGATGACATATTTTACGCCAGCAATCGCCGACTCCTGCACCTGTGCAAATGGCAAGATAAGAAATTGTCACACTGTAGGAGCTACGTTGGCACGGCGCTTTTCTTTTGCAGCCGGTCGCGGGGTTCCTGTTGTTAATTGCTAGCCAGTCATCCTTGCTATTCTTTTGAGACGGTCTCGGGCCGATGCAGGTATGTCGATGATATATATACCGAGATGTTCCCTTAGATCTAAGTTCCTCATTTCGCCATGTCCAAGGTTTACGAGATGAAGTCCGCGGTGGCAGACAGCACCTCGCTGTCCGTGCTGTCTGAAGACCGCAACCCGTCCTTCTGGAGCCGTCTAGTGGACAAGCTACAGGTGCAAGAGCCTGAGGGTCTCACAACCACCCAGATGTACCTTTACAATTACGACTTGAGGCCTGTGGAGGAGGCCCGTCGACAATGGTCTTGGTATAACTACGTGTTTTTCTGGGTGGCCGACTCGTTCAACATCAATACCTGGCAGATCGCCGCCACTGGTGTGCAGGCGGGCATGACCTGGTGGCAGACGTGGCTCACAGTGTGGATAGGGTACATTCTCTGCGGTATCTTCGTGTCGATTGGCGCCAGAATCGCCATAATGTACCACATCTCGTTCCCGGTGGCGTCCAGATCGTCGTTTGGTATCTACGGCTCCCTCTGGCCCATTTTCAACCGTGTGGTGATGAGTTGTGTGTGGTACGCAGTGCAGTGTGCGGTAGCAGGGCCCTGTTTTGGGCTCATGTTGCGGGCCATTTTTGGCCAGAACTTGGACAAGACCATGCCCAACCACATTAACGACCCGGACTTGACTACGTTCTCGTTCCTCTCGTTCTTTCTCTTCTGGCTCTTCTCGTTGCCGTTCATTTGGTTTCCACCTCATAAAATCAGACACTTGTTCACTGTCAAGGCATACACCGTTCCCATTGCCGGAATTGCGTTCTTGATCTGGACCTTGGTCAAGTGCCACGGTGCCGGGCCTGTGTTCACACAAAAAGCGACGCTACAGGGTTCTGCCCTAGGCTGGGCCTTTGTGGAGTCAACCATGAACAGTTTGGCCAACTTTGCCACATTAATCGTCAACGCCCCGGATTTCGCTCGTTTTGCCAACAAGCCGTCTTTCGGAATGAAGTACATCGTCTACACCGTATCAATTCCTGTGTGCTTCTCTTTGACGGCCCTTATTGGAATCTTGGTGAGTTCTGCATCCACGGTTCTCTATGGTGAGACCTACTGGTCGCCATTAGACGTCTTGGGCCGTTTCTTGGACGACTACTCGGCCAAGAACAGAGCGGGCGTGTTCTTCATCGCTTTGGCCTTTGCACTTGCGCAGTTGGGTACCAACATCTCTGCTAACTCGCTTTCGTTCGGTACAGATGTGACGGCATTGTTGCCTCGCTTCGTCAACATTAGAAGAGGAGGGTACATCTGTGCCATGCTTGCCCTCGCGGTATGTCCATGGAAACTCAACTCGTCGTCATCGAAGTTCACCACCTACCTTTCAGCATACTCGGTGTTCCTCTCGTCGATCGCCGGTGTGGTGGCCTGTGACTACTTCTACGTCAGAAGAGGCTACATTAAACTCACGCACTTGTACTCGCTCTTTGCTCCCGAGAACAAGGAGTTGCCATCCTTCTACCGCTACAATGCCATTGGATGCAACTGGAGGGCATACGTGGCCTACATCTGCGGCATCTTGCCCAACATTGTTGGCTTCGTTGGTGCTACTGGTACCCATAAGGTTCCCATTGGAGCTACGCAAGTGTACAGGTTGAATTTCTTCATGGGCTTCTTCAGCGCATTTGGTGTGTACGCAGTGTTGTGCCGCCTCAGTCCGCCGGCTGGCGTTCCCCAAGTTGGAGCCTTTGAGAAGGCCTGGTACGAGGAGTGGCAGGACGTGGAGGACTTTGAGGACGAGTTGCGTGGCCACACTGTTCACACCGGCGTGGAGGAAGTCAGCTACACCTCCGGCAGGTCCGGACTGGTTGTCAAGAAGGCTGACTATGCGTAGTTCTTGAATATGTATAGTAATGTGACAGCTACAGAGTTCTAGATTTTTGACATACAACGGTCTCGTGCGGCTATCCTCGGTCTGTCGTGCACATAGTCCGAAAACCGTAAAACATACAGCGGCTCCATCTGACAAGAACAACGGCCCTGAAACTATGTTGCGAATGCGACGCCTCACCGGGGCCAGTATCCTTATAAGACGCTCGTTCACGGCATCTTCGCTTCGCGGTTTTGAGCTTCCTAAAGCCTACAGACCCAACACTAACCTCGTTCCAGAGCTTCTGTTTGCTGAATGCGTGAGTATTTGGGCCAATTCTCTCCGTCCAGGAAGGCTCCAGGAGCTTCAGGATAAGCTTATAGACCACATGTTGCCGCAGGTTCCCTCTAACGAGGGCTTAAAGCGCAATTCAACAAAGGTGCCCATAGACGATAAGGGCAACTACATCAATGAAATCAGCTTTGAGGTGAACAATAATCCCGATAAACCAACAAAGCATTTGGTGTTCATCCACGGGTACGGAGCTTCTCTTGGTTGTTTTGCTAGAAATTTTCAGCTCGTAAACCTCCTTAAGAACTTGAACTATAACTATAAGGTCCACTTTTTGGACAACATCTCATTTGGCTTGTCTTCCAACCCAAAGATCGACTTGCCCGATCTGCCATTTGAATCCTGGAAGATTGACCAGTTGCCAGAGGTCAAGATGAACGACACAGACCTACCCACGGATCATAAGAAGCTCCACAACAAGTATTACAAGTTGATTGACTCTTATCAAATCAACACCAAGGAGTTCTGCGATTATCAGGACAAATATACCCCTGTTTTGATGCAGTTGGAAAAGTACTACACTTCGGCCCTAGAAAACTGGCGCATCAACTCAAACATCGACAAAATCGACTACTTATTTGGGCATTCATTTGGAGGCTATTGGTCAGCTTCATACGCGATCAAGTACCCGGAAAGAGTCAAGTCGTTGTCGCTTTTTTCTCCTGTGGGTGTCGAGAGACACGTTCATGCCGTCACCAACCCCATGGATCCTAATGCCGGGCCCGTGCAAACCTTGAAGCCTGAATTGGATCCCACCTCTTACAAGTTCTTGTCCAGATGGCCGATTTTGAGTAGTAAGCACATCAAAGAGTGGTACAACTACCAGCCGTTCTTGCCTCGCTTGCTCAAGTTCATGGGTCCCTGGGGTGTTCAGAAGTACTACGATATGTGGTATTTGCGACTTTTCAAGATCAACAAGATCATCAGGAAGGAGAGCCCCAGAAAGGTGTTGCAGGGTGAAAACGACTTGGTTTACGGAACTAACACTGAGTGCAAGTTGATAATCGAGTACTTATACAACTCCATCAGCAACGGAACCAATTCGGACAAGTATGTGAAGATGTTGCTCACGCCCTCAACTGTGAGCCGGTATCCGTTATACGACAAGTTTGTGAAGGCACCCAAGTCGCACGAGCACAAGGTCCATGTGATCTACGGCCAGTACGACTTCATGAACACCGAGGCCGGCATGAAACTCACCCATTACATCAACAACACCAGTGATGTGAAGGACAGAGCTAAGTTCTACAAAATTCCCGAAGGAGGGCATAACTTCTACATTGATAACCCGTTTGAGACAAACAAGTTGGTTTTAGACATAGTGAAGCATGACGATTAGGTTCAGTGCCCCAACAAACAGCAACTTGATGGAGAATGCATACTCAACGTTGAGGGCATGAATACATGCGGGGCGGTTTCACATATTTATTCATAGATCTATAACAATAACCCCGGCAAAACTACCTTTTTTGGTCAAGTTGTCTAGCGAGCGAGATCCGCGTCGGCAAAAGGCGGCTTAATGCACGACGGGGCTCCGTGTTAGTAGCAACCGCCAGAGAAACGACGAACAATGCAACAGCCTTATTTGCTTGACATTCCTTGTTGGGCAGCAAAGTGACGCTTTCGGCCGGTATCAGAGTCCTTGACCTTTAAGCAGATCAGCGATTACCTAGTCGGGGTAAAATTTACCCAGCCAACTTGAGCGAACGAAGGTTTCGTGACACAATTTTTTGCATAAACTTTTTCAATGCATTAAGCACCTCGTAAATTCTTTTCCTATTTAGGAAATTTTGGAGTTCGGACCTAATACTTCCCGTGCCTAACATGGCATGCTATTAGCGGCATGCTATTAGCTGCATGAAGCACGGCATTCGACAGGTTGCCAAGCAAGGTAGTATGAATGTGGGGCCCTTTTTGAAGGGGTGGTTTTCCTCTTTTCTCTCGTCAAACCAGAAGATTGATACCAGTTTTAGTTCATCCGTTCATTTGCAATGAAGTTGGCTATTACTTTGACATCGTTGGTGGCCTCGGTAACAGCCGCGACATCCGCCAATCTCACTGGCCCTACAGGCTACGCTCCGGTTCCAGTGAAATGCCCGCTGAATGTCACGTACCTTCGCAAAGGAGACGACATATCCCCACAGGAAAAGGCATGGATAGCACAAAGACATAAGAAAACAGACCAAGCGCTCGTGGACTTTCTCGGGAGCTCCAACTTGACGGACTTCGATGCTGAGAAGTTCGTAGCAAATGCCAGTCAGTCTCTTAATATGGCCATTGCCTTCTCTGGCGGTAGCTACAGGGCCATGTTGAACGGTGCGGGACAGTTGGCTGCCCTCGATAACCGAACAGAGGATGCTGTTGAAAAGGGATTGGGTGGCATCTTACAGGCTTCCACCTACGTGTCTGCCCTCTCTGGAGGTGCTTGGCTCGTGGGGTCGCTCGCAGTCCAAGACTGGCCCAGCGTTCAGGAGGTGGTATTCGAAAATCCGTATGATGTGTGGAACCTTACAGAAACAAGACAATTGGTGAACATGACCCATCTTTACACTATCGCTTTGCCCTTGGTACTTGGTAACTTCAAGGGTGCGCTTTCTCACTTGAATTTCTGGTCATCCGGCAACGGGAAGGGCATTGGCGACGATGTGAACTCCAAGGTCAAGGCTGGCTACCAGACTTCTGTTACTGACTACTGGGCCCGTGGTTTGGGCCATCAGCTTTTCCAAAAGGGAAATGGAAACTACAATGATGCCACTACCTGGTCCGATATCCGTGACATGTCCAGCTTCGCCAACCACGACATGCCGTTCCCGTTGGTTTCTGCATTGGGTCGTGCTCCAGGTAGTATTATCTACAACATGAACAACACCGTGGTGGAGTTCAACCCCTATGAGATGGGATCCTACGATCCTTCACTCAATTCTTTTACAGACGTCAAGTATATTGGATCCAACGTCACCAATGGAAAGCCCATCAGCTGCGTGGAAGGGTTTGATAACGCGGGATTCGTGGTCGGAACCTCCTCTTCCTTGTTCAACGAGTTCTTGGACACTTTGGTGTGTGATGATTGCAACTCGCTTCCGTTCTTTTTGAAGCCGATTGTTAGAAGTTTCCTTAACATGTTGTCCACCGACAGAGAGGATGTGGCTTTGTACCTGCCTAACCCTTTCTATAAGTCGCAGTACGCCAATTCAACAAACTTGGCCCAGAACGATACATTGTATCTCATTGACGGAGGGTTGGGTGGCGAGACTGTTCCCTTGTCGAACTTGATGACCAAACAAAGAGCTCTTGACGTGGTTTTTGCATACGACAACGCTGAATTCTGGTCTAACGGAAGCTCCATTATTAGCACATATGAGAGACAGTTCAGCCCACAGGGAAACTCCACTATTTGCCCGTACGTTCCTGACTCAGCCACATTTGGAGAATTGAACTTGACGGCAAAGCCCACCTTCTTCGGCTGCGATGCTTCTAACATGACTGCATTAGAGAAGGACGGCGTGACTCCTCCTCTTCTTATCTTCATGGCAAACAGACCGTTCGAATACTTCTCCAACACCTCGACTTTCAAGTTGACGTACACTGATGAGGAGAAGAAGGCCGTCATCCAAAACGGATTTGATGTGACGAGCAGAATGAACGGAACAGTCGACCTGAACTGGAAGACGTGCGTGGCATGCGCCCTCATTAGACGAGAAGAGGAGAGACAGGGAATCGAGCAGTCCGACCAGTGTAAGGAGTGCTTCAAAGACTACTGCTGGGACGGAACTGTTAAGCCCAACGACACATACCTGTTCCCGGTGAACTTCACCCTCACAGGTTTGACGAACGACAGCATGAACCTCTGGGGAGAGCAGACCTTGGACCCCAGCCCTCCCCCATCGCTTCTCGATACCTTTTTCTAATACCCCTGGAACCAAGATACATATATTCTGCATCACTTTTCAGTAATGGATTCATGAACCTACTCAGCGTAGAATTAGTAAAAAGTCCGATGATGATGGTCAGGAACAATTTTTGCACCCATCACGAGCCAATAGGAAACCTGCATTTAGGGTGTGTCAGCGTTTTGGGGTAAATTACACAAAAGCGGAGCCGACCCCGAAATTGCTATCAAAGTCATCCTTATAACACCTTTACATCTCATCTTCTTAGATTTGATCTTTGTTCTCGAGTTACTTAGTTGTGGCATCTTTCGAACAAACCATATAACTACACATCAAAGAATCAATACCGGACTTGACTCAAAAACGCATCCCATCTCCGTCCTGCAATGCTTGCCTCCATTACTCATACAGGGAACAGACTAGTGCGTCTGTCTGTGGCATCTACGGCTGTTGCGACCCGCTTCTTTTCGTTCCAGACGCTTCCAACCCCAAACCCGAATGCATTGAAATTCATCTCCCTGGAGGTGGACATTTCTCCTGTTCCCAGCAGAACATTTGAGTTCACATCCACACTTCAGGCAGTGCACTCGCCACTTGCTTTGAAGATCTTCAAGCTTCACGGCGTCAAGTCCGTGATGCTTGGACAGGACTTCCTCACTGTGAACAAGCAGGATCACATTAACTGGGCCAACCTCAGACCAGAGGTGGTTGAGTTGCTCGATGGCTTTTTGACCGCAAACGATGAGCCGGCTGTAACCAAAGAGTTGATCGCCGAGGCCCATGACTCCACTGCCGCCTCCGAAGACGACACTGAAATGGTTGCCATGATCAAAGAGCTCATTGATACCCGCATAAGGCCTGCCATTCAAGATGATGGAGGCGATATCGAGTACAAGGCCTTCGACGAGGAGACGGGAACTGTCTTCTTGAAGTTGCAGGGCGCATGTAAGTCATGCTCTTCCAGCGAGGACACGTTGAAGCATGGCATTGAATCGATGTTGATGCACTATATTGAGGAGGTCAAAGAAGTGGTCCAGATCTTGGACCCGGAGGAGGAAATCGCTCTCAAGGAGTTCGAAAGGTTGGAGACCCAGTTGAAGCTGAAGAGACAATCGGAGAATTCGGCTCCTCCTCCGTCGTTGTGAGATGATTTTGCATTATATATTTATTATTTATTGGTTGGGTAACTGCGACAGGCTGGGGATTCGTCTCAATATGAAGAATGCTTTCTGTTTTGGTGTGTTGTAGACTGACCGCGCGAATCTCTATTATACAGATTGGACGAGAGTTCATTTCCTGGAAACAGCAGTCAAGTCTTCAATGATGGCCTGCTTTTTCTTGACAAGTGCAAGTTCTTCATTGTACTTGGAATTTAATTCTTTCAACAATCCTTCGTCAACGCTCTGACCGAGGAGCACTCTGGTGTCTTCAAACAAGTCTCTCAGCCAGTTTCTAGTGAATAATTCCCACTGTTTTGCCACATAATTGAACCCCACTGTCCATCCTAAAAGTCCTAACGCAACGGCACTTTCCAAGTGTATTCCCAAGAAGAGGTAGGACAACAATGCAACTGTAGAAACCGGTAGTTGAAACATGACAAATCCATTCAACAAGCTAGAATAAACGACTGGCTGTACCTCAGCTTCGAGTCTCTCGTTGATCAAATTGTTTTTGAAGGCAATCAAAGGGTTCTTAACGGCACCACCTTCGGTGTAGGAGCCAAATTTCTCCTGCTGCAAACCGGAGCTAATCTTGCCTCTCAAGAAATTATACTTCTCAATACTCAATGGCATGAATTCTCTGTTGAAGAAATCCTTTAAGTCATACTCAATGTTGTCATTTCTCAAATAAAGCTTCCACCAACGTAAGCTCTTAAGGAAAGAAGTAACCCGGGGAATAAGTTGGCTTTGCAATTCCAAATGGACGCTATTTCCAAACGCAGGAATGTCGTTGGACTTGAGCTGGGTATATAACTCAGTGACAGAAGCCAAATCTTTGCTCTCTGAAGAAATGTTGCGAATAATGGACTGTAAGTACCATTGACCAAGCACATTTGACCGAGTATACCACGTGAGGAACTTCAGAAGCTCAATGATGTTGCTGTCGCGTACGGATGTGAGGTATTCAGTTGCGGCGTCAGTGTCATATTTGAGAAACTTTGTGATTCCATCAAAGCTTTTCTCGGAGTCAACCTTGATCACATGGTGGTGGATGGAGTTCCTGGTACTAAATGAGACAGCTGAAGATGCTGAGGATGGTACAGTGTACTCTGTGTTATCAATGATCGTCAACAAAACCTTGTTTTGGACCTGAGGGGGCAAGCTGTGCTTCGTTGGAGAGAAATCATTGGTGATTTCAACATAAAAGTGACAGAAGTCGTCGGAAAGCTTAGCAACATCGGGCACCTCTAAGATCTCGACATGACTGGAGATTCCTGGGTTCTCTAAACCGGTGTTTTCGGAACTAAGCGCCTCATTGTAAGGCGCTCGGAGGGATGCACTAAGAATGGGTGAAGGGATAGAAAAGGTCAGTTGGCTCGTAATGTGTGTTTCGCTAGCATCTTCAAAATAAAAGCGGTTAGTTTCGTCTTCGGATCTGTTGGATATGCCATTGAACCATCTTTCGTTCCCTTTAGCTAAAGGATCTGCCAATAGCGATTCGATGACTTTCGAGGATAACCGCGTCTCCTTCTTAGCGTAGAAAAGTCCGATTTTGATGGGTTCTTTGACTTTCCCGATTCTCAAGTACGTGTCTATAAGCGAGTTGGTACTGACGTCTTTGGGAAATGTCTCCTTGTATGTGCGTAGCGTACTGGGGATGGTCTTTGGCTGAAGAGATATGGGTTTGGACAACTGAGTAGGCGACAGAGACCCCGTTACCGGAGACACTCGTATGGTCGACGAAAAGCGGCTTCCCTGTGTTAGCACACGACTGCTGTGTCTATACATCGTACGTCGCCAATTCATGATGGAGTTCCCGATTCTCTACTAGTTGGGATCGCTATTGGCGGGAGAAAATGCGTATCGGAAATGAAGAGCGTTCCAGTACCAATAATGGCCCACCAAAGGAGCCCCCACCCCAGGCCACGGAGGATTATATATAGATAGAAAGCGCAATTCGGACCATGTGCGACGACCTCGGTCTTCTCATTGGTTCTTTTACACACCATATTGGTGCCACTGGCCAGCCATGACTATGGCTGCGAACGCTCGTCTGTTCCTATGAAAACACTATCAAATGCAGACTTACAACCTTAAACTGACTAGCGCCATCAGCACCGTAGGTAAGCTAAAAGCGCCATTTTACGTATTCCCTTCTCCCCCTGTATAAGTTCCAGAATGCCCCTATCTCATTCTCGTGGGGGCCATAAAACCGCGCAGTGTGGGACGATATTCGAGCAACATTCTTTGGAGCGAGAATCTACCATCTTCCCTGCACCCTCTGTTTTGCTGAAAGTAGCACCGCTTCTATAGACGAAACTCCCATTCTGAGCGTGTTCTTGCGATTCGGCCTCTTCTGTGGCGTGTCAACTAGCGGCTCATTCCATGTCTCTTAGTCCTCCCCAGTTGCATCTGCACGGGTATATGGCTAAGGCCATGCGTTCTCTACGCAAATACGCCTCCTTTATAGGTCCTGGAATTATGATTTCAGTGGCATATATGGACCCGGGAAACTACTCGACGGCGGTCTCGTCGGGGGCTATGTATGAGTATAAGCTACTCATTATTGTCATGCTCTCCAACCTCTTTGCGGTGTTCTTACAGTGCCTCTGCGTGAAGCTCGGCACGGTCACGGGACTAGACCTTGCTGAAATGTGCCGTTTGCATTTGCCTTACTACTTGAACCTCACCTTGTATGTGTTTACTGAGTTGGC
This sequence comes from Wilhelminamyces savonicus, assembly GCA_030570115.1. Taxonomy (NCBI): domain Eukaryota; kingdom Fungi; phylum Ascomycota; class Pichiomycetes; order Serinales; family Metschnikowiaceae; genus Wilhelminamyces; species Wilhelminamyces savonicus. The sequence goes on from JAJLUW010000015.1 coordinate 110,982, forward strand.
GATCATCGCAACTGATCTTGCTGAAGTGGTGGGCACGGCTATCTCCCTTGAGATTCTCTTTGGCATTCCCTTGTTCTACGGTGTTCTCATCACTGTGCTAGATGTTCTTATCATCCTCATGGCATACAATAAGGACGGATCCATGAAACAGACTCGACTTTTCGAAATCCTCGTGACTTTCCTAGTGGGAGCTACGTGCATCTGCTTCGTGCTAGAACTCTTCAAGTGTGACTTTGGTGACGGCGCATTCGGACGCATTGCTTCGGGCTTCTTGCCCATTCACAAGGAGATTTTAACCCAGTCCAACGCTCTTTTCTTAAGTTGTGGTATAGTGGGCAGCACGGTGATGCCGCACTCTCTTTTCCTTGGTCTGGCATTGGTCCAATCCAGACTCAAAGATTACGACGAGAAGAACGGTCTCATTAGTGCTCAAGAGGACCCCATCGCCGAACCCTTGCCTGTCACCCACAACAAGTTCCGTCTTATTTCGGATGCAACTCAATTGTCCAGGAAATATAGACCCTCGTTCCAGGCAATCAAATACTGCCTCACCTACTCTTACACCGAGCTTATCCTCTCTCTTTTCATCATCGCCGTCTTTGTGAACTCATCTATTTTAATTGTTGCAGGTTCAACTCTCTACCAGAAGCCTGATGCTGAGGATGCTGACCTTCTCTCCATTTACAACATGCTTTCTTACTACATCTCGCCTGCGGCCGGTCTCATTTTCGCCTTGTCAATGCTATTCTCGGGCCAAAGTGCTGGTATTGTTTGCACAATGTCCGGACAGATTGTATCAGAGGGATTTATCAATTGGACAGTTGCGCCTTGGGTGAGAAGAATCATAACTCGTGTTTTGGCTATCATACCCGTGCTCGTTGTAATTGTTGTCCTTGGTCGTGAAGGTGTCTCGAAAATCATGAATTCGTCTCAGGTGGTATTGAGCTTCATCTTGCCAATCGTCAGCGCTCCATTGATATGGTTCACAAGCGTTAAGAAGTACATGACTGTATACGATGTCCAATCGCCTCTGCCGACTGAAACGAGTTTATTGTTGGAAAATCAGGAAACAAGCACACCTATGGTCAAGAAGATCACATACGAGAATGGGCCTTTCATGCTTGTGGCCAGCATCTTGACCTGGGCCACGATAACATTCTTGAATGTGTACTTGATATACTTATTTGCCCATGGCGTTGATATTTGAATAATGATACAGACTTTACGGCTGCCAGCATGCGTCTGTCTGCAGGTCCCGCAAGCTGGACGTCCTGGCCGGTGTAGTACTGGTTGAAGGGGTTGTCGGCCCGCGTGGGTGGGTGTAAAAAGGGCGCTGTCTGGGCCTGTCTCTGGGCGTCGTGTTCGTAGGTGGTGGGGAGTTGGTTGGCAAAAGACATGCGCTTGTTCTGGTGCTGCAAGAGCGGTATCTGGGGCCCTTTAGTGGGCAGCTGGCTCAAGCTACCTGGCAGGGACAGGCCTGTAGCCGGGTTGGCCAGAAACCATGGGTTCCGGAAGCCAGGGGCCCCTTGGGAGCCGGAGGGGCCATCTTTGGGGGACTCGGAGCCGGGACCGTTGAAGCCCTGGGGAGGCGGCAAGTGCCAGTTGCCGCCGATGGAATTGTGTCTGTTGTAGTTGAAGTCGTACGACATGGGGGGTAAAGAGGGAGTGGAGACGTGGGAGTTTTCAACTGGGGAGGATCGGTGAGTTCCGGCGCGGGCGGGGCCGGAAATGGCGGAGAAGTGCCGGTATGGTCACGTGATCCCTGCTGCCGGATGTGCGAGTGGGACCGAGAGTGTGGTCGGATATTGGTTTTACATGCCGATATAGTCACGTGCAAAGTGGATACTGCGACTTCCGGCCGCTCCTGGTCCTCTCCGCAAGTCTCTGGGCACTTGCTGGAGGCGGAAGAATAAACGGAGTAATGGAGAAAAGCAGGGAGAAATAACGAAATAAGGAAATGTTTGCCTCGTTCGGCGGCTACTATAATCTTATGTGGAACTGTCTGATGAATGTGTCATTCATATATTAGTGCAGTTTCGCATAGTGATAAATTCCATTTCCAGCTACTGTTGGCTTTTGGTAATTTCATCGGTATAGTTCATCTAGTCTATAACCCTTGATGTTCTTGATTTCATCTTCTCCGTTCTCTTCTCTCTCTAATTCTCCGTTCTTTGCTCTTTGCTCTCTTTCTCCTTTCTCTTCCTTCTCTTCCTTCTCTTCCTTCTCTTCTCTCTCTTCTCTCTCTATTCCCCCTACACAATGCCGTCTTCTCTCCCAATTCACTATATACAAGAACTGCTCCTTTAAGCCGCCATGGGCTGGTCCGGGTACGCAGGCGCGACGGTGGGCTGCGCCATCACTCTCTGCATCATCATTCCCACACCCTCGATGATGCCCAAGAAACACGCACAGGTGATGGCCGAGTTTCTGGTGTGTCTCCAGCCACCTCTGATGGCCAAAGCACCACCTGTGAAGAAACCGGCGATGATGGCGTTCCACGCATCCTCTCTCTTTCTGACGGCTTTGACCGAGCAGTCGAACGTGGAGAAAAGACCTCCCCACACTCCGAAATTGCCGCCAACAACGGGCGCTCTGGCCTTGATGGCAGCCAAGGAGCCATAGCCACGCTCGCCATACGGCGAGTTACGGAAGCCCTTGATTCCGTGCCACACGCAGCCGCCAATAACTCCCATGGCAAAGGCTCCGCCGAAGTCGTTGAGAATGACAATGGGACAGGGGTCTCTGGTGTGGTCTGCCGACATAATGTATATGTATGTGTATGTGTGGTTATTTCAGTCTCTTGTAAGGAGAACTGTGCAAATAGTCCTGCTAGGCCTGGAGGAGTTTTGGTGGCGCCTATATACTGAAAATTTTCAGGTTTTCCACCGGACTGCAGGTAACAGATAAGGCCTGGGAGAACCGGCCGCAAAGGGACCGGCAAAAGACCGGAAAGTGATCCGTTTTGCGGCCTGGGACGAGTTCCGAGTGATTGGCCGGCCTTGGGCGTCGAATGGTGGCTTTTTTGGCGGGTTCGGAGGATTTTCTGATTTTTGGCACTTCTGGTGTTTTTTGACTATTTGGTCTAACAGTTGGTAAATTACGCTTTTCGCAATTTGTAAGGAGAAATTCCGCACTCAGTGAGAAAAAGGAAGTTTCTGAATATGCTGCAAAATTATGAGGTGAACGTGGGGATTGAACAGAAAAAGATTAAAGAATACGGAAAGAGAGTGCAGAAAGAGAGAGTAGGAAGAAGGAGAGAAAAGACCCTTTTTCGGAAAAACTTGCATTTGCAAGAATTAGGACGAAAGTGGCGGCTGCAAAGTGTAGCCCTATGTGAGTCCATCTATTGTTAGGGAAGGGCTGGAAGTCGGCGGTTTGAGTTTTCAGCCAAAACAAGAGTCCTTTGGCTTTCCCCATGATCCGGAAATTCTCTCAAAAGCCGGCAATCTCTAAACTATAACTTAACACGTCCTTATCAGAGGACAGAGGCGGTCTATCTAAGATCGCAGTTTCTTGACCAAATTCCTGGGACTGCAAATCTCGAAACCACAGACTTACGATAAACTTCAACAAACCCTAAAACACCTCACATTTCATGGTCCTCTTCCCCTTAACTACCTGCACATTTAATCTACAATTCACGTTTGCTGGTGCACATCTATTTCACGTTTTGCTGCTCATCAACACCATAAGCCTTTCACTTCGCACGCTTCGAATGCCACTGTTGACTGACGATCTCTTTGGGCCGGCCGAAACGCCTCTATAAGTACCCGTGTAGATCGCATCACCGTTTCAACAACACGTCGGTGTCACCGGCCATCGTGCTGGCCATGCCATAAGTATCTTTTACCAACTCTTCTTCCCACGAAACACGTGCCAGTAGTTTTGGCTCTTCCGATGTTTTCTCCTTCTGCTCTTCTGATGCAATTGCTCGTTTGGCTGAATATGCCTCTGCTAGAGAACCTTCTGCCTTGGAAATCTCCTCTCTTGACGCCACGCCTTCTCTTGAGTTTTGTCTTTTCAGGAGGCCCTCTTGCTGCCGTTCTGATGCTCCCTCCTCCCATCTCTCGTTTCCGCTGTCGCTTTCTGTCGACACCTCGCTGCCGCCGTCCAGGAGCTTTCCTCCTTTTGCAATGCTGCCCAAGATATCCTGCGAAATCTCGTCGTCCTCATCATCTATTCCCACAATGAAGCTATCGTCCACAGCGTCTCTATGCTGTGCCTCGAGATTGTGCAATTCAAAGTAGTCGGTGTCAATCTGGGGCCCTTCGAAGGTGTTGAATCCCCAAGTCCGGTAGCCCACCGTGGCAACGCCTATAAAGAACACGAACACCACCACTGCATAGTTCATGGTGTACCACGTGAGATTCTTTATCACCGGGGGCAAGCACAAGATCACAAACAGAAGAACCACCCAGAACACCGAGACCACGTTGATGGGCCATCCGAAGAACCGCAACCGGAAGGCTGCGCCCTTGATTTTGCGTCTTTTGTTGAGCATGAGACAGAGAATGGGGATGCCGTTGGCCAAAGCCAATGCAATCACAGAAGCCCCCATGAACGCATTGAAAGCCGACGCAGAGACAAGCGAAAGGAGAGAAAGCACCGCACAGACGCCCATCAGCAAGAACAAGGCATTTTTGGGCAACACGTACTCCTCAATGGCGTCCACCTCCACCCATAAGTCTTTGAACGGGAGACCGCCGTCACGTGCGAACGCGTAGGTGGTTCTGGAGGCTGTTGTAAGCGCTCCGATGGCCTGGAAAAGGACCGTGCCCACCAAAAGAAGCGTGAGAAGAAACGACACGATATAAGAGTCGGTGGCGATCTTGAACACGAGATCGATGGGCATGATTTCCGGTGTTTTATCGAGAAGGAGCGTGAGTTCCGGCAAAATCACAAGAACAGGAAGAATGAAGATGACGCCCATGGCCGTGGACAAGAGGATGGCCGAAATGGCGCCCTTGGGCATATTGCGCTCGGGGTTTTTGACCTCGTCAGTAATGGAAAAGAGCATTCCGTATCCCGTGAGCGTGAAAGACGAGCTCTGCAACCCCACCATGAAGGCCATGGGATCGGGCCAGCCGGATCGCGTGTTATCGAAAGCCGTCAAGATATCCTTGATGGAGTTGGTTCGTTTGGCAAAGAAGATGAGCAACACATCGATGGCGAGCACGGTGTAGACCAGCCAGAGAATGCAGAGTCGGTTGATGTTGGCGAGGTGTTTTGAGAAGCGGAAATTGATGAAGCCGCAGAACAGAAGCATCACGAAGTACACCCCTAGCACGCCGAAAGCGTCTTCCTTGTAGTAGGAGTTTTTGAGGCCCAAGATGGAAAGCACGAACTGCGACCCCAGGAACATTATGCTGACGGCATAAGTCCAGTTTCCAATGAGAAGAAACCAGCCCGTGAACCACAGGCTGACCAATGCGTATTTGTCGTTGCTCAAAATGGCACTGAAGTGATAGACGCCGCCTGCCGTGGGGTATTTCAGGATAATCTCACTCAAGCTGAGCACCACGCATATGGAGAAGAGGGCCACTATGAGCCAGCCGTAGAGCATGGTGACGTTGCCGCCGTCTATGAGGGAGATCCAAAGGGTGGACGAGAGTCCAAACGGGACGCCCATGAGGGTGAAACCGAGGCCTATGACCGAGGACACTGTGAGCTTTCTCTGTAGAACCTGCTTATATTTGAAGTGTTCCACCTGCTCGATTTCGTGGTCGTCTGCTAGCTCCAAAAGGGAGTTGAGAAGCCCCACTGGGCCGGGAGTCCGCGGAATGAAGCCGCCCGCCAGCGACGGCTCCTCCAGCAGCAGAGGGGGCGGAGTTGACATGCAAGAGGAGAGTAGGTGACGGACAAATTGCAATTGCAAATGCGAAAATGGTCCGGGGAGGAAACCGTGCGGGAGGAGCGTTATTTTTAGCGAGAGAACTGGCGCTTTTCAGAGCTTTTTGCTGTTCTACGGTGGATGGTGGCGGTAAAGTGGATTGTGGCGTTTCGGGTTTACGGCTTTTGTGGGGCTAGGGCGGGCTATTGGTGTGGTGAAGGTTAGGGTTGGAATCTTGACACACGGGGGCAGTGCGGTTTTTGGTGACGTTTTGCGTAGAAAGAGAAGAAATTGGCGAAAATTGGAATATCTGTCGCTAATGCGCGTGGGAGCGCCTAGATTTAGTGGGATTCGCGCTGGGGCATTTCCGCTGCGTAGGCAGGGATTCGTGGTGGAAGTTTTTGTCGCTAGCGGCTGGCGAGCGGTTTGTCGCTATTTTCAAATTCGCACTGCGAGTCCCTCCGCCAGAAAATTTCCACTAATTTCCCAGGGCCCTTGTGGTACCTGCGACGCCCTCTCCAAGCGTACCGCTATCAAAATCGCGGTTCCCGCTGGCGGAGGATGCAATGTCTAGTGATTTCTGGAAGAGATGACTCATGTTTAGGGAGCCGACTTATCGCTTACAGAGCTTATTCGAGGGTTTGCAGCCAAGTCTCATTGCCGGCTAGGCGACTTCTGTCGCTATTTTGTTTCCCGCTGGAGACAAACCTTAAAGTTCTCCCTAGGCGCGCCCTTCCAATGAGTTCCTCGCTGACTTCTCGCTGGCTTGTTTCTGCTTTTCGCTAACTTCTCGCTAATTTCTCGCTTTTTCTCACTAAACCTCACTACCTCCCGCCTACTTTTCCCCGACTTCTCACTAACTTCCCGCTAGCGCCTCTTTTCTCGCCGTTCTCCCACCAATTTCCACCTCAATACTGTCCTTTTCGCAGCCTTTTCTCTCTGCCCTCACCCCACTTCTCTACACTTCTCTACACTTCTCGAGCTACTCTCCAATTCCTCTATTATACAACCACGGCAATGCTCTATGTACAACCCCTAAAAATCAAAGTCGCTATCCTCGTCCTCGGCCTCCCTCTCCTCCGCCTTGAGGAGCACAGGCAAACTCATGCTCTCGCCTGTTTTTACGTGCACTGAGTGAATGTTCTTCACACTCTTCAACAAGCCGCCCACAGGAAGATACTGCGGCTCCACCAAGTACAGCAACACATCGTGCACATTGCGGAGAAGCTCGTCCGCAGGCCAGTCGCTGTAGCCCACCTTGATGGAAATGCAGGTGCCGTTGACCGGCGGAATGAAGTACGGGTTGCGCACTATCAGCCGCACCTGGCCCTTAACGTAGGCCACGTCACATCTCTCGTCCACCACTGGCTTGACCCTTTTTTTCGGCCCCGGCGGAGGCACAAGCCTATGGTCCGGCTTGGCCATCTGCACCATGAAGGGCACCTTCTTGTTCTTCTGGTAGAACTGCGCGCCCAAAACCGCGGGAAGAAGCTTGTGGATCCTTGGGTCCGCCACAACAATGTCGGTCTCCTTGAAAAGACGGTACAATTTGGCCTTGTCTCGGGCGAGCAGCTTGAGCTTGGTCAAACTGATGATCTGGCTGAAGGTGTCCTCCGTAGCGGAGCCTTTTGCCGCCAACGCCAGCCGGTAAGGCGTGCTGGGGTCTCTGGTGACAAGCAAAATGGCCCTATTTGTGATCTTGTCGAGCCCGTGGGTCACCGGAATGACCCGAGGCGTGTAGTCCTTGGACTTGATGATTTGTATGTGAGTGTTGATGACTACGAACACGGCGTCGCGGTGGCCGGCGCCCTTTGAAGAGGCCACGTGGCCCGAAAGACCTTCGAGCGACCTGCGGCCCTCTGCCGCGGCTTCCTGGCCAAGCACAAATTTGTAGGACATTGTAAAGACTGCTGGTGCTGGTTAGTATGGAGATGAGATGCGAATTTGCATTTTCCGAAAAGGCGCACTCTAATACCACCACTAGCGGCGCGTCGGCAGATTGGCAGGTATGTGGCTTCCAGCGGGGCTCAAAAACGGCCTCATCGAGTCGGTGCTTCTCGGAGCTACCATCCCAGATTTCTCCGGGCCTTCTAGCGGCTCTGTGGCGCCGTCTACACTGTTCCCCAGACACAGGCCCCTTGTTTTATGGCACGGCCTTGGGGACAACTACAACTCGTCTGGAATGAAGAGGGCGACGGAAATCTTCAACCAGGTGCATCCTGATATCTACATCCACTCGGTGAGCATCGATGCGGACCCGAAAACCGACGAGAACAAGTCGCTTTTTGGCGACGCCAACATCGAGGTCCAGATAGCCTGCGACCAGCTCTCGGGCATTCCCGAGCTTTCCGAGGGCTTCGACGCGGTGGGGTTCTCCCAGGGCGGGCTCCTACTCAGGGCGTTGGTGGAGCGGTGTCTGGCGGTGAAAGTGCACAATTTGGTGACTTTTGGGTCGCCCCACGCGGGAGTCATGCAAATGCCGATGTGCGGCGACAAGGAGTGGTTCTGCAAAAGAAGAAACCACTTCTTGGAGGCCCATGTTTGGGACGAAAGGATCCAGAAATCGGTGATACCCGCCCAGTACTTCCGCGACCCGTACGAGTACGACAAGTACATCGCGTACTCGCACTTTCTAGCCGACGTGAACAACGAGCAATACACCTTCAGCGAGCCCTACAGACGCAACTTGGCGCTGTTGCACAAGTTGGTGTTGGTGAGCTTTTTGCAGGATGCCACCGTGGTGCCCAAGGAGAGCGCGCATTTCGAGGAGGAGGACCCGCTGACGGGAAAGATCGTTCCGTTCAACGAAACCAGGTTGTTCAAGGAGGACTTGATAGGGTTACAGAGCCTATACCTGGACAAAAAGGTGGACTTCCTCTCCATCGACGACGTGCACATGCGTATTCCCGAGACGTTTTTGGTCAATGTGGCCCAGGACTACCTCGGGGGAAAGATTTGAGGTACAGTTGTGCTTACCGGAAAACAGGATTTAACGGTATATATGAATAATGTGAATATGGTGATTTAGGCTGTGGTAGGCTGGTGGTTTGGGTGCAAAGGTCGTGTGTTTGCGTAAATGGTAGTGTGTATTTAGTTACGCTTGAAGTTACAACTACTCTTCAGGCTAGTTTATAGGCTGGAGCAGGTGTTTTCGGCGAGGTCGTTTAGCGGTATTAAGGGCCTACTGTATAGCGGAATTCTGTTGTCAAGCTTGGTTATAAGAAGATCTGAACTCAAGTAAGGTTATCAAGGAAGTTCTTGGTAAGTTCTTAAATAACTCCTAGGTTATCGTTCTCAGTAACTGTTGACGAATTGCAGCAGATACGGAAGACATATCCATCTGCTACACATACAACCTCACCAAGGTCAGTTTCAATCATGTCTGATGGCCTGGAGACGTCGGAGCAGAGAAAGGCGCGTCTTGCAGCGTTGAGGAAGAAGAACAAGTCTTCTAAAGCAGTTTCCGATGTGCCTCAAACAGAAGTACTCAAAGAAGATGCAACGCTGCAAAAAGGAGAAATAGCAGCAGTTCAAGAAGAAGAGGTGCTGGACGCTTTCGTTCCGTCTCTCAGGATCTCAAATGACGAAACAGTGGAGGTTCTTGCAGCCAGGATCCAGCGGCAGATTTATGAGCGAATTCACCAGAGAATAGCAGAACCGGAAGGCCCGGAGGAAAAGCAGAAACCCGAGTCGGTGTATGGCAACGATTTGAAGAACGACATAAACGGCCATTTGCAGCAGGCAAAGCATAGGACCGACAGTGCGCTCGAAAAGATCATCCAGAAGAAGTACGAGGAACGGTTGAGGGCTGGCGAGGAGAATAGAGACGAGTGACGACATGCAAGGAGAATAGAGACGGAAAGAGGCTACAGGAGATAGAGCTTTGGATAGTGTGACGCTCTCTCAATATGGGCGCCCCAAGTGTATATAAAGCAATAGGCACATTAAAGTAAAGCGAGGTTTCTGTTTAGGCAGTGTAACGGGCCCAGAAGGGATGCTGGCCATATATGTGGTCTTCATACATAGACATTCTTACGCGGATACTTAGGTGGCTCTTCCATGATTATCTCATAGCTGCAATGTATAACTCCATCACGTCGGCTGTCGCAGCGAAGGTTCTTTTTTTGCGCATCCTTCCCAATGAGGCAGTCTACACGGGCCAATAAAACTGCCGCATTGCTCGGCCGGTTTCGCTCACTCAGTGAAAAAAATCGCTACCACCATTTCTGCCCACACTGACACGAAGACAACAACATGAACAGAATTGCTTTCAGAGCTGCCACTCGTCCTGCCATGGGCTTGGTTCGTCCAGCACCGTATGTGAACTTCTGAGTGAAAGAAAGGGCCGATTTCGACCGAAAATGAACGAATAAGACGGCCATGGGCACCACTATCGAACAGTAGATTTGCCGGCCTTTTCCGGCCTTTGGGGTGTGAATTACCGCCGGAGATGAAAGCCCGGGGATGACAGCGTGAAATGGCGCTGATTGGGGTGAAAATGGGGAATTGGCCTAGTCTGAAGTATGTGACAACTAGTGGCCGCCCAAGCCATTTGACGAATTATCTGATAGGACTTCTTTCTCACAGTGAAGAACCCAACTGGATCGATGTGCGAAGGAATCTCTTCATTCAGGGCGTGATGATCTGCTCATTTTACTCGTGGAACGAATGCCAGCTTTCATCAGATGTTTTTACCCATTCACCTCGAAGTGCATCAATTCGCCCGGAATCATCCATACATTCACCCCGGAACCCATTCGAGTCTCATGGTGTTCATTTCCTTTCTTACTGCCCTTTTCTCTGTCTTTCCCGCTTCCTACTAACATCCAGAATTGGCCTCCGCTTCTTGTCTACCCCCGTGGAGCCCAAGGCCAAGGCCAACTCCATCATTGATGCGCTTCCAGGCAACAACTACTTGTCCAAGACCGGCTTCTTGGCCACTTCGGCTGCGGCTGCCGTCTACGGCATCTCCAACGAGTTGCTCGTGATCCACGACGAGACCATTTTGGTGATCACCTTCACCGCGTTCTCCGCGTTGCTCGCCAAGTTCGTCGCCCCCATGTACACTGAGTGGGCCGACGGCGAGATCAAGAAGGTCAACGACTTGTTGAACGAATCGCGCTCCAAGCATGTGACTGCGGTCAAGGACAGAATCGCGTCTGTTTCGCAGTTGAAGGACGTTGTTTCCACCACCCAGCAGTTGTTCGCCGTCTCGAGAGAGACCGCCGAGTTGGAGGCTGAGGCCTTCGAGCTCAAACAGAAGCTTGCGGTTGCCGCCGAGGCCAGAGCCACCTTGGACTCGTGGGTCAGATTCGAGCAGCAGCAGAGACAGATTGAGCAGGAGCAGTTGATCAAGTCTGTGTTGGAGAAGGTCAACAAGGAGATCCAGACCCCCAAGTTCCAGGACAAGGTTTTGGCCGAGTCCGTTGCTGAGGTGGAGAAGTTGTTCGCCAAGGCCTAAGTTATACATGCAATACACGATCATAGTAGAAGAGACGACGTATAGAGAGGATGTGAGGACGGCTACGCCATAAGTATTGTAGGGTCAGAATGTCTATACTATTACAAAACGGTCTTTTCAGGTAATTTGGAGTAGCTTTCTCTGGCAGTTCAGGGCCATTTTCAAATAGAGCCAGGGTGACAATACTATGAGAGCCATTGGTCGCATCAAGCGAAATGGCTCCCTAAAAAAGCCATTGGCCACTGCCAATTAAACCCCGTCTCAACAGAGCCATTGGTTTCTCATGGTCAAGGAATAATTCTCAATAGAGCCATTCCTCCGTCATGACGGACCTTCTTAGCGGCCACAGATGGCTGAAACACCCGCAGAAGACCGCTGTGAATTGACAGCCTTCCATCACTCCAGTTATATCTCGCTCATCTTTGAATCCACGTCCTCGTTCCTGAAAGGACGTATGTCTCTGTTCCACGACCGTTTCTCCACCAAAATCTCCAGTCCACTTACTCTCCTCCTATAATACATCTCGTCACACAGCCTCTATCGCCGGCTGCCACACATGCAACGAGTTATCATTGGCCACACTGGCCACCATCCACGGCTCGTGCAATGACCAGTCAAAGTCATTCACTCCGAGCATGTGACCTCCGTGGACAAACACCAAACCGTCGTCCTTGTCCTTTCCCAAATCGAATAGGCGAACCAGCTTGTCGTTGGACGAGGTTCCAAACACGTTATGGAGCGTCGGATGCCATTTTAGCTGTGTGACGGCGTCCGTGTGCTGTTTGATGGTGTATAGACTGTTTTCCAAGTTTCTTAGGTCCCAAACACGCGTTTCTCCATTGCTGTCGCCCGTAGCAAACGTGGACGGCTGCAGGGGGTTGAAACTTATACTGTTGATGGCCGTCTGCGACAGGATGTGGCTAAGCGCAGCCACGGCGCTTCTGGTGTCGTAAAGGGTGGTTGTTCCCGCCTCATCGGCCACTGCAAACACCGAATCGTGGCCAGGGGCCCATTCCACGTCGTTTATACCCGAAGCATGAGAAAAGGCGTGTTTGCTGTGAATGCTGGTCTCTTTGGAGGTGAACTGCGCCTGTATGTCGTACACGTGAACTGCGCCGTCTATGTTTCCAGCCACGATGACGCCCTCGCTTTGGCGGTTCCAATCGAAGGCGAAGATGTCAACCAACGCGTCGGAAACGAGGCTCAATTGCGGCTTATTGACGTCGTCAGTGGCGAAACTGGCGTGTTTGGTGCGGTCGTAAACCAGCAAGTCGCCGTAGCTGCTGCTGGCGGCCAAAACGTCGGGATTCTGCGGCATGTAACGCGCCCTATTGACGTCTCCGCGGTGACCAATGGTCTGGACGGCTTTTAGCTTGCGCTTAGGAACGGTGGAGAGCTCAAACTCCTCCTTTTCGTGGCTGTAGTTGACGTTGTCGATATTGAGGTCTTTCGAGAGGTTCTGGTAGTACGGAAGCTGGCTGATGGACACGCTATCAGCAGCCTGGCCGGCGGTAAACGTTCCCAAAAGAAGCCTTTGAACAACGTACTCCACCGCGTGTTTTTGGTCGGATTTGGGGCCCTCCAAATCGGGAAAAAACTGCACCGTGAGCGACGGCCATAGTAGAGAGTGGGTGGACACGTAGTTGTAGAGAAAGGGGGAGTTCTTCTTCCAGACGCGGTAGCGGGCGTGCAAGTCGCTATTTATGGGCGAGTCGGCGGGGTCCGGCTCCATCAGGTCGCTCATGGTGGATCTGTACGGGCAGCTTGGATGTGTGGGAGTTTTCCGGCTTATTCACGGGTTTCCTTGTGCTTTTTCAGGGGATCTGGGCCTCTTTATATACACTGAAGTTGGTGGAGGGCATCTTATACGCAGGACGTGAAATTCACTCCATTTACGAGCTCATCTGGAAAGCAGCGTTTCCCGAAAGAGAGAAAAGATGGCCGAAAACAGCGATACGACGGCCGAAAACAGTAATGCAGCAGTCGAAATAAGACTAAACTCGTCCAAATTGGGTACCCAGCAATAGTAAGTTTCCCGGATTAGGCAAGGTGTTGTTGTACTAACCATCCAGCTGGAACGATTTCTATAAGAAGGAGATCCACAACTACAAAGAAAACGAAAACGATACGGGCGAATGCTGGTTTGACGACTCCGATGCGGAAAACAAGATGGTCCAGTTTCTCGTGGATCACGTGAACGAATCCACGCTCCCAGAGACGAAGAGCAGCTACAAGGTGGTGGACCTCGGTACCGGGAACGGCCATCTTCTTTTTCAGCTTCACGAGGACATTGAAGAAGAGGTGGAAACCGACTCGTCTTTTTCCTACTATGGAATCGACTATCTGCCTGATTCGGTAGCTTTTGCAGCCGATATTCACCTGCAGAAGTACCCAGGAACAGCGTTCCAATTCGAGCAGGTGGACTTACTTGAGAAGGAGAGTGCTTTCTTGAGCAAAAACGCTGGTTTGTTTGACATTTTGCTTGACAAAGGAACTTTGGACGCCATAGCGCTCAATAACGATCCTCTTGCGGACTTTGGCGGAAAGATAGGCATGCAAGTGTATGCCAGCCAGGTGTCTCGGTTGATGCATAAAGGGTCTGTTTTGCTTATCACTTCTTGCAACTTCACGGACGAGGAGTTGGTTGCTGTGATCACGGAGAATGGAAGCAACGGGTTGAAGGTTTGGGATCGGATCAAGTATCCTAGTTTTCAGTTTGGAGGCGTTCAGGGGTCCACCATTTGCAGCATTGCGTTTGTGAGGGAGTAGAGGGGAGGAAGGATGTTAGAAGGAGAGAAGGAGAGAAGGAGAGAAGAAAGAAACTGTATATAGGGCGATTTTGAGTTGAAGTAGTGGCTTCGTAGAGACTTGAATGAGAAGAGTTAGAGTGAGGTTTGTAGAGGAAGGCAATGAAATGGTTCTTGGAAAATAGCCATAGTAGAGTCTGATATAAGATACTTGTATAAGATACTAATATCAGATACTGATATAAGATACTTGTAAAAGATGCTAATATCAGATACTGATATAAGATATGATATGAGATTCTGGTATATGATACTGGTATATGATACTGATATAAGATACTGGTATATGATACTGATATGGTGTACTGAGACAAGACACTAAGATAAAGGCCAAAAACCCAATGAGCCTTATAGAAAACGTTGGTATGAGACTCCGGAATAAGCACTATTGTAGGTATATAGACAGATAAATGAAAGACCTATAAACCGTACCAATAAAGGCGGAAAATACGTATAGAAAATAGTCATAGAGACACTTATAGTATACCCATACTCCATACTCATACACTATGCACCATCGAGACAATCTCAGGACTTTGAATCCCTCGTGAGACATTCTTTCGAACAGTCTCCAAAACACCCTTTAAGACCCTCCGAATCCCACTTCACATTGCATTCATCAATCTACCGTAATTTACAGCGTCACTTCTATATCTCACACCCCATATGACTTTCTTATCCTCATTTCTCCTCCTCCTTCTCCTTCTCCTTCTTGTCGTCCTTCTTGTCGTCCTTCTTGTCCTCCTTCTTGTCCTTAATCTCCCCCTTCAACCGCTCCACTGTATCGTACAACTCGTTTCTGGTATTCTCACTGCCAAACTTCAACAAATACTGCACCGGCCGTCCCTCGGAAACAGAGTTGAGCCGCAAGAACTTGCCGGGTGACAAACTAGCCTCCAAGCCCTTTAGCAATACCGTGGATGGGGTGATTTTCATGTTCAAAACCACCCGCAAAAGGCCCTGCGACCGCATCACAAGCCGGAGCTGGCTGCGGTCGGTTTTGGACTGGTTCAAATGCAAGGGACCTACTCCTCGTTCCTTCCATCCCTCGGAGATTTTGGCCAAGTTAAGCTCGAAGATCTTGGTGGTGGTGGAGAACTGTGACTCCTCGTCCTCCTCGCCGGTTTTGGTGTCCTTGATCGCCAATTCCACCTGTTTGTATTGCTGGGGAGCAGCGGAGTCGTCTTTTTTGGGCGTATCTGTATCAGTCTTGTCACCATCATCATCCAAAAAGGATTTCTTCTTTAATGACTCCTGGAAAGCATTTCCAAATGCAGATTTGGACCCAAAAGAGCTACCAAAAGACGGCTGGGCAGAAGCAGCGGGCGTGACATCTCCAGAGTCGCTAATGGTAGAGCTTTGCGACGGTAACCCTTCGAAAACACTGGGCTTGGCCTTGAGTTTGTCCATTAACGAAGTCCCAAACGAGCTGGTTGCGCCGAAAACATGCGACGGGGCCGCGGCCTTTGGCTGGTCCCCAATTGGCTTTGTTTTGAAGCTGGCGGGAAACAGAGTTCCGCCAAAAGTGGCCTTGGGGGCGTCTTCTTTGGTGGCTGTCTCGCTAGGGGCGGCAATGGCTGAAATATTGGTATTTATCGTATTTTTGGGGTCGTTTTCTGCTGTTTTAGCGGCATTGTCAGTGTTTTGGGGGTCTCTTCCTTTACTTCCAGGGCCGTTTTCTTCATTATCTGGCGTATTTTCCGTCTCTTTTGAGGCCGTCTTCTTCTCACTCAATTCATCAGTTTTCTCAGTAACTACTGGGGCATTTGAGACCGCAGCTTCACCGGCGGAATCCTCTGAATCCAAGCTTGCTTTTGGCTTCTTGGTTTCCGCCGTTTCCTCAGCTTCAAGTCTCCGTTTTTGTGTGGACATGTTGTTTTCCGGGGAAGAATCCATAGTGAGAGAAACGCTCTGTATTTATTCGTAAGATGCCATGGACTATATACACTCCGTCTACTCCCTCTGGCGGATGGACCGTATAGAACGGCCCAGATTGCCGCTGGTGGCCTTATAGGCGGTTTCCGAGGACCCCGACGCGTATTTCGCATATTTATCGCGTATGGAAGCCTGGGGAGGCGGTTGGGTTGAAATCGGAGCTCTTTTAGGTGGAAAAGGGTTCCTTTCGTTTTGGGCACTAAACCCACCGTTTGGAGTCGGAAAACTGCCTCTAGAACCTTGAGGGTGGTCGTGATTTTGGTAGGGATTGGTTGAGAGGTGCAACCGGCGGCCGCTGGCTGCTGCTGAGGCGTTTGCGGAGTGAAGAGTCGACGGTTTTGTATAGTGGCGGCCCCCGAGACCTCCGCCGAGGCGTCTGGGGTTCCAGCCACGCACCAAACGGCCCCTTTCCATGTCCACAAGGATAGTTCTCTTTTTTTCTTCGTCCAGGGCCATTTTGAGGCCCGTGGGAGCGAGTTCTCTGATGCAGTTTTTGGCGTCGGCATCTCGCTCAAAAACAACGAATCCGTAGCCGCGAGACTTGCCTTCTTTATCCCTGATGATTCGTATTCCTTCAATGGCGCCGTATTTGGATAAATTCCGCGACACCTCGAGCTCGGAAAGCGAGTAAGGGAGTCTGGCGATAAAAACCGTGCGATACGGGTCCTTCATGAAGTCCCGTTCGTTTCGAGCGAGGATTTCTGGGTCGTTCCAGTCCCGTATTTGGCGGCTGAGGTTCTCTTGGTGCGACTTCTTGCCAGCCAGCCGTTTAAATAGGACGTTTTCAGACGTGGTTTCTTTGTGAGAACTGAGTTCTGCAACATGGGCGGCTATTTCGGTTTTCCAAAGGGAAATTGGGGCCACGACGGTGGTTTTGCGTTCTTCTATGGCGTAGTCCAACGGTCTTTTATAAAGAAAGGGCGGTTTGGGGGCAAATAGCCGCTGGATGGTGGGGGGGTACTTTTCGTCTTCGTTTTGGGCGCCCAAGACCGCAGAAACGGCGTTTGTGGACATTTTGGCGCGGCGAGAACGGGGGTGGTGGTTTCGTGGCAGGGTTTGGATGATCCTGGTACTTTTTCCGCCGTTATGGTCGGTTTTTGGCAATTTTTGGTGTGGTTTTAGTGACGGTCAGGGTGCTCTTTGGCGCTCGCTAACAAATTCGCATCTCCATATTTTCGATTTTAGGCGTGTGGAGGCGTGGCACCAATACACTCCACAATTCATATATAAAGGGCCCATTCCCACAATCCAGTTGGTTTTTTCCAAACGTCTTTCTTCTTCTATCAATGACGGAAACGACCGAATTCGACGCCTATAATAGCGCTCTCGATACGAAGACCCTTCCTATTTTTACCCATCTTCAATTGGGCCAGTACAATGGAACGGATAGGCGGCAAATCTACGTGGGAATCCGCGGCTACGTCTACGACGTCACGGAGAACCTGAAAAACTACGGGCCTGGAAAGAGCTACCACCGTTTGGTGGGAAAGGATGTGAGTCGTTTATTGGGCCTTAACAGGTTACTGTTGGACGAGGAAACGGGCCAGAATACCTGGTACACGGGAGACTTTGACGATTCACAGAATCTGATTGTGGACAAATGGGTGGGGTTCTTCCGGAAACGGTACCGGATAGTTGGGGTCATTGTGGATCACGAGATCAAGAAGTAGCCGGTAAGCTTGGCGAAAAATCGGCGAAAAGCGGCTGTTGGGTGAAGGAAGATTGGGGTAGGGGAAGATTACATGGTGATTTTGGCTGCTTTTGCGCCGTTCTGCTCCCTTGGTGATGGAAATTGATGATTTATCGGTATTAATGTGAATATATAGGGCCTTTTAGTGTGAAAAAGGAATAATTCATAGGGAGAGGGGGCGCTAGAGGTGGCATTGGACCTTCCTATAACCATTAGGACCGTCTTAAGCCGAATTAGGCCGTAAAATGGCCGTTTTGGGAATACTACTAAGAGGTGCTAACGTGGAGGTCCTGCATGGTGCCATGGAACCGTCCCAGAACGGCTATCAATGGCCCTAAACGGATACCAAAGGCTCTTCACGGCTGTAAAAAGGCAGTCCTGGAGCCACCGGCCCCTTTTGGGCGGATTGCAACTGTAAAAGGCAACTTTGGCCCGTTGGGGTCCGAATTGGGGACGTTTCTGGCCGTTTTGGGCGGTGGGTCTTTGCTGGGAAGGAACGTATTGAAAAATAGACCTTTTTCGGGAAATCCCAGGCATCCTTCCCGGAACACATTCGCAGGTCTTTCCCTCGCAGGCATTTTCTTGGAATTTTCTCTTTTCCGGCCGTTTCCGACGTTTTTGCAGCCTTTATAACCAGTTCGCAGCCATTAATATTGGAATCTAGAAGCGGCAGAAAAGCCCCCAAAACTACCAAAAAAACTACCAAAAAAACACCAGCAGACGTCTCTTCTCCCATATATCCCCCTAGATGCCAAACTGGCGCTCAAAAGGCCCCAAAACTGCCCCTCTCACCGTCCCGTGTACTCAGCCGGGTAACCGTGCCCGCGCCCAATCACCGGCCGCACATTTTCATTACCAACCGCGAAAAAAACACCATACTTAAACGCTGCAACTTCAGCTTTCTCTACAGCCACCAGAAATCCCTAACATGTTGGCAGCCAGAAACGCCCTTATAAGGGCCTCCCGGCGCACGTTCTCGGTCTCCAGCCGGAGTTTCGCCGAGGTTAACGTCACCGTTGACGGAAAAACCGTGCTGATCGAGGCCGGCGCTTCCATTATCCAGGCTGCTGAAAAGGCCGGAGTCACCATCCCGAGATACTGCTACCACGACAAGCTTGCCATTGCGGGAAACTGCAGAATGTGCCTTGTTGACGTGGAGAGAATGCCCAAGTTGATTGCCTCGTGTGCCATGCCGGTGCAGAACGGCATGGTTGTGCACACCGACTCGGAGCGCATCAAGAAGGCCCGTGAGGGTGTGACGGAGATGTTGTTGGAAAACCACCCGTTGGACTGCCCTGTGTGCGACCAGGGAGGCGAGTGCGACCTCCAGGAGCAGCTGCAGCGCTACGGGTCCGATCGCGGGCGCTTCAGAGAGCTCATGGGAAAGAGAGCGGTGGAAAACAAGGCCATTGGGCCCTTGGTGAAGACATCCATGAACAGATGCATCCATTGCACGCGGTGTGTGCGTTTCATGAACGACGTTGCGGGCGCGCCGGAGTTTGGCTCGTCGGGCCGTGGAAACGACCTCCAGATCGGCACCTACATCGAGAGAAACATCAACTCGGAGATGTCCGGTAACATCATCGACTTGTGTCCCGTGGGAGCGTTGACGCTGAAGCCGTACGCCTTCCGCGCGCGCCCGTGGGAGTTGAAGCGCACCGAGACCATCGACGTGATGGACGCCATAGGCTCCAACGTGCGTGTGGACGCTCGTGGTATCGAGGTGATGCGTGTGTTGCCGCGCTTGAACGAGGGCGTCAACGAGGAGTGGATTTCCGACAAGACCCGTTTTGCGTGTGATGGCTTGAAGACCCAGCGTTTGACCCAGCCCTTGGTGAGAAACGGCGACAAGTTCGAGGTTTCCACGTGGGACGAGGCGTTGCTGACCATCGCTGCGGCCCACGCTCGCGTCAACCCGCAAGGGAACGAGTTCAAGGCCATTGTTGGTGCCTTGGTGGACGCCGAGTCCATGGTGGCCTTGAAGGACCTTACCAACAAGTTGGGCTCCGAAAACACCACCACCGACGTGGCCCAGTCCACGTCCGCCACCGGCGCCGACGTGCGCTCCAACTACATCTTCAACTCCACCATTGACGGCATCGAGGACGCCGATCAGATCTTGCTTGTGGGAACTAACCCCAGACACGAGGCGGCTGTGTTGAACACGCGTATCAGAAAGGTGTGGTTGCGGTCCGACTTGGAGATTGGCCATGTCGGCGAGACCTTCGACTCGACTTTCGAGCTCGAGAACCTCGGTTCCGACGCCAATGCGTTGAAAAAGGCTTTGTCGGGTGCTTACGGAAAGAAGTTGGCTGGCGCTAAGAAACCCTTGATAATCGTGGGCTCTGGTGTTGCTCACAGTGAGGACTTAGCTGCTATCTACAACATTGTGGGCGATTTCGCCGCCAAAAACAAGAACTTCAACACCCCTGACTGGAACGGTCTCAACTTGTTGCACCGCGAGGCCTCGCGTGTGGGTGCATTGGACATTGGTTTCACCAACTTGTCGAAGGAGGTGGACGCCACCAAGCCCAAGTTTGTCTACTTGTTGGGTGCCGACGAGCTCAAAAACTCCGACATTCCCAAGGACGCTTTCGTGGTGTACCAGGGTCACCACGGAGACTTGGGTGCGTCTTTTGCCGACGTGATCTTGCCGGGCTCGGCCTACACCGAGAAAACCGCCACCTACGTGAACACGGAGGGCAGAACGCAGACCACCAGAGCCGCCACTAACCCGCCAGGCACCGCCCGTGAGGACTGGAAGATTCTCCGTGCGTTGTCCGAGTACTTGAACGTGACGTTGCCGTACGACGACTTGGTCGCCGTCAGAAGCCGTTTGGGTGAAATCGCACCCCATTTGGTCAGACACGAGGTGATCGAGCCGGTGTCCACTGAGGTGGTGGAGATCGGATTGAAGGACTTGGCCAAGAACAAGGTTTCGCCATTGGGTGTGCCTTTGAAGAACCCCATCGACAACTTCTACTTCACGGACGTGATTTCGCGGTCTTCTCCCACCATGGCCAGATGCATCTCGTCTTTTGGTGCCAAAATCGATAAGACCACCAACACCTACCGCGACGTCAGCTTGTAGGTTGACGGATCCACCACCCATTGCATACGCATCCGCTTTCTGCTTGCCTTTGGCACAAAGTAGTTCCAAGCGACACGACAACTACGAGAGCTTCCGCTTTGCTGTTTGTCAGTTCATGTCTGTGCGGACGCCGCTAGAGGGCGTAATGCTTCGGATCTCTTATGGTCTTTAGCTATTCGCTGTTTGTTGGTTATTTATTCCATTGTTCCATAGACACTACTCATGATTTGTTAGACTCTCTTCCATGTAGCTGTAGACTTTAGTTGAGGCTGGGCCAATTGCTGAGAAGAGCTGATTGCTGAGAAGGAGCCTGGTTGGTGTGACTGTCAAAACTGATAGTTGCAGCCATACATTCAAATAGGGACTTTTGGCGATACTGCGATTTTCAACTAGCGCTTGAAACGGTTCATTTCAGGGCTGTCGTGGGTGTGTAAGGCATCACAGCCCTCAATCCACCACTCTGCTATGATTTCTTCTCTTCTCATTCGGCCTTCAACCTGCTGGTGTCTAAGCGAACCTTGTGGCCTAGCCAAAGGGCGTGCTCGGTATGGTCCATAAGGGCACCCTTATCGGTCCTGGGATGTATGAGCACCGACAACCCATTGTGATTGACCATGTAGAAAGCAAGCAAACGGGCGTAAAGGTCTGTATTGAACTTCCCGGCGGTATCAACCTCAAACATGGTGATGGGATGGGGACCCACGGGTTTGTCCCAGAATTTGAACACACGCAAGTCGCCCGAGGCTATTTCGGAGGCGAACTCCTTTTGGACCTGTTCCCTGAGTTGCCACGCCTTTTCACGCTCGGCGGGCGCATTATTGTTCCAATAGGTGTGGAAGTCGAACGACTCGATGGTATAGATGGGCGACATCAGAGGAAGGGAACGTACCAGAAGTGTAACAGCAGCGCAATTGAGCCTTCCCTGGTACAGAAAACTGGCGCCTTTGACAGTTTCTGGGGAAATCACTCCGCCTTTATAGTCCCGTATTACATCAGATAAGGCCGTATGCAGGCGCTATTACTAATTTGTGGTGGGGGTGAGTAATCAGGAACTGAAAAGGCGGTGTCATGGGTTGCAGAAGAGGATTGATGGCTGAAACATTGGCTGTGTGGTAGGTGGATGGACGGTGGTTCTGGATATGGCAGCAATTCCGCGTCTTTGGCGTCCACCACCACGTAATCAGCGAGTTCGTCGCCCTCGGAGAATGCGGGGGTTCTTCTGCGGCGGCGGGCGCGAGACAAAACGCAATAGTGGGCGGTAGAGGCCAACACGAGGCCCAAGAGCGACCCCATGATATTGTAGGCGATATCCACCGGGTCGAAAACCCGAGCCGGGTTGATCATTCCCTGGATGAACTCCAGGCCCGTGCTGGCGCCCACAGTGCAGGTGAAAAAGGTGACAAGACGGAGGGCTTTCAAAGCCTTGGTGTTGAAAACAAAGTAGAACTCCATGGTAAGCACTAGGAACACGCAGAAATGGACTAGCTTGTCGTGGGGGAGCTTTATCAGGGCAAACCCGAGGTAGGCGGCGGCGGCTAATGAAAGAAGAAAGACTGGCGTTAGTAGGGTGGCAAATGGGCTGCAAATTCACATACGCACTAACACCGGCGTTTTGATTGGCCAGGCGGAGTTTCGAAGCAACATGTGGATTTGGGTGTGGAAATGGTGGCCCTAGAAAGGGGATTTGGGTCGCTACTTATAGTTTTTCCAGTGATAAAAAAGCTGCAGCCATGGCCCTTTTTGCATTTCAAGCGATCCCCAAATCCGGTGTCCTAAGACCGAGGGTGCAGGCCCGATATGTGTCGATAAAGTACCTCGTTGGGTCTATTCCGGTCCCGAAGTCCGTGAAGGCGCCGGATGTGCCGAAACCGACCGCATCTCAGCTTAAGAAGCACGCCGTACTCACCCCGAAGAACCTCACCGACGAGTTCCGGGCCAGTGAGTACGGAAAACCGACCGTCAACGACACCCGGAAGTCGCAGTCCTTCTTCCACCGCGCCGTCACCCGCCATGAGTGGCTGTTGGCGAACTATTCGGAGATCCCCGACGTCAAGTACGCCCGGCTCAAGGGCGAAAAGCAGGAAAAGCTCGACCGCATCGAGCCTTATCAGCGAACAAAGTACCACGTGACCTTGGAGGCCTCCAAGAAGACGTTCGGAATTCAGCCGGGTCTTCTCCAGCCGCTCCCGGAAGTGGTCTTCCTCGGCCACACTAACGTGGGAAAACTGTCTCTTATAAACACCTTATTGGTCAGCAAGTCGGAATCGAGCACCGCGGGCGAGGCCACAGAACACGCGTTTGTGTCCAGAAGAGCAGGCTATACCAAGACCTTGAGCTGCTACAATGTGGGAAATACCTTGCGGTTGATAGATACCCCCGGATATGGCCAGTTCGGAGAAACGGCCCAGGGAGACGCGGTTTTGGAGTACTTGCGTGAAAGACGCCAGCTACGCAGAGCTTTCGTGCTTATAGATAGCGTGGAGGGCGTCCGTGACGTTGACCAGTCGCTTTTGGACTACCTTACGAGCGAAGGCGTGCCTTTTGAAGTGGTTTTTACTAAGGTCGACCAGTTGGTGCAGAAGAAGTACCCGAAAATGCACTGGAATCCTTCGTCTGGTGCAGAATTGCAGTCAAACGTCGCCGCAATCAAGGAGGGAAACGAAAAGGTCAAGGAATACTACCGCAGGCTCATAGAGACGTCCGGGTTGGGAGACCTCCCCACGCTTCCCAGATTGCTTTTCAATAACAGCGACACCAACCGCTTGGTGAAAATGCGCCACGGCTATAAGGAGATCCGCTTCGCCATCGCCCAAAGCTGCGGCATCGTCCAGTGAGCGGCTGGTGTGGGGTCGGTATGGGTCACGTGACGCGATGAGATGAGGTGTGTATATAGATGGTCACGTGATCCATGTGATTTGGTCCTGTATATAGGTGTCACGTGATGGATAAACGAATTTTGTCCTGCATGTAGTTGGTCACGTGACCTATACCGCCGGCGGTTTGCGGCGGCCCCAGGGTCCGAGGCTCCGTGTGGAGCGTTCTTGCGCATGTTAGTGGCCTTGGAGCACGATTCCATTTCCAATTTCCGCGACAGAAGCCCTCTGGCCCGTTTTTCACTCACAAGAGTTTTATCTGCCTCCATCTCATCTCATCGGTGTCTTTTCAAGGGCTGTAGAGTCTAAACCCTATGGAGTCTAGAGAATCTTCCCAGTCCTATCGCCGATTAACAAGAAGTTCTGTTCTTATTGCTTAAGGATGCCCTGAAAGTCAATCTCTAGCTGGCCCTCCAGCCCCATTCCCTCTCCTCTTGACTATTATATTGAATACAAATGTACAGTAATCCCAACACCCAGGTTTATCTCCTGTGGTATAGTTCATGCAAATGACAAAACGGCAGGCTGGCCGCTCTGTCTATAAGGACGTCTAAACCCTTGAAGGACTTAGTAACGGCCTCTTCCGCTGAAACCACCTCTCGCACCGCCTCTTCCGCCAAAGCCGCCTCTGGAACCTCCTCTGTCGCCACCAAATCCGCCTCTAGCGCCACCAAAGCCGCCTCTGGAACCACCTCTGGCACCAAAGCCGCCACGGGCACCTCCTCTGGAGCCTCCTCTGGCGGAAAATCCGCCTCTAGCACCACCTCTGGCACCAAAGCCGCCACGGCCGCCACGGGCACCGGCGGCGCCGCCGCCGCTCTTTCTCTTGGGCTTGGGTCCGTAGTCCTTGGGCTTGGGCAAGAAACGCTCCAAAGGCAACAACTTGTCGGGTGCAATGAAGAACTTATCGCCGTCGGAAAACGAGGTGGCCTGGACGCCCTCGGCCGGCTTGATGGTGAAAAACACCTCATTCAAGGGTCCCAAGATCTCGTCCACTTTGCCCACCTGGGTTTTGTTCTCTAAGTAGATGGGGGCGTTGAAGTAGGGGATTTTGGCGTTGGTGGAACGACACACTATGT
Organism: Wilhelminamyces savonicus; assembly: GCA_030570115.1. Lineage (NCBI taxonomy): Eukaryota > Fungi > Ascomycota > Pichiomycetes > Serinales > Metschnikowiaceae > Wilhelminamyces > Wilhelminamyces savonicus. The sequence goes on from JAJLUW010000015.1 coordinate 135,748, forward strand.
CGCCCTCACACGCCTGCATAAACAGGCCCATTTCAAGGACCTGGTCCGGGGGGCCCTGCTGGAATTGGGAGGGGCCGGTTCTACCGCCCCTGCCGCCTCTGAATCCGCCTCTTCCTCTGTTCATATTGGTGGTGGTGGAGTAGTAAAATTTTCGCGATGAGAAAAGAAGTAGGCTGCCCTCGGAAGTGGCGTGCGCCCGGAAGTGGGCACTGCCCCCGGGTCTCGCCCGGATCTTTTGTCGCCGTCTCCCCGGAACTAACAAATCCCCTATTAACAACACCTCTTTCGCCACCAATGAGCGCACAACGTAAGTACCTGGTCCTGGACCCAAAGCCGCCGTGTGAGATCCGGCGGGGCCCTTCTCCCCGGATCTCCGGATTGCCCTGCTCCGACTAACCTCAGAATCCTTCTCGGTGGGCCTTACCCCCGACGAGAAGAAGCTCTATCTGCAGCTATTCCGGACGCTTGACTCGGACGGAACTGGAATTGTGACTGGCGATAAGGCCCGGGCGACGTTTGAGAAGCTGGGGTTGCCGCCGTCCATTTTGGGCGAAATCTGGCAGCTTGCTGACCAGGGCAACTTGGGGTTTTTGACCCAGTTAGGTTTCTGCTACGCCATGAGATTGATCGGCTATACGCAGCTGGGCCAGCATCCCACGGCTCAGCTTGCGGAAAACCCGGGCCCTTTGCCGAAATTTGCCAGTTTGCCGCCTTTGCTGCAACAACCTACAAACGGCCTGTTTATGGCCGCCAGCCCGGGCGCTTCTCACGCTGCTGGCCCAATTGGGACGTCTGTGGTACTGCCGGTGTCTGCGGCGGACTACCAGCGGTTCAAGCAGCTTTTTGTTAGAACTTCCGGCCTGCCCACGGCGGAATTGGGCGGAGATACTGCTCGCGATATCTTTCTCAAGGCCAAGTTGCCGACCCCGGTTTTGGGCCAGATTTGGAGCTTGGTGGACCGCAACAATTCCGGTCGCTTGCCGCTCGGTGGCTTTGTGGTGGCCATGCACTTGATCCAGGGCCTTTTGGGCGGCACCATTGGCCAGTTGCCCCCGGCTTTGCCGGAAAACGTTTGGCAGCTGGTGGAAAAGCCGGATGTGTCGTCGCGTCAAACGTCTTACGGCTCCGTGTCGTCGCAACAGACTGCTGTGAAGCACCCCGTGCGTGAATCCGGCCTGGGCGCCGAGTGGAAGATTTCGGCTGCTCAAAAACATCAGTTTGATGGCATTTTCGAGGGCTTGGATAAGGATAAATCGGGCCAGTTGGCGCCCGATGCGGTTGCCGGCTTCTTGATGACTTCGAAGCTCAACCAGCAGGATTTGGCTTCTGTTTGGGACCTTCTGGATATCCAAAATACCGGTGTTTTCACCAAGGTGGAGTTTTCTATTGCCTTGTACTTGGTCAATCGCAAGGTTTCGGGTGACCCATTGCCTAACATTGTCCCACACTCTCTTATTGAGTCCATCAAGCAGCTTGACGCCCAGCAGCCACCTGCAGCGCCTGTGGTGGCTCCAATCGCCCCTCAAAAGACCCATATGGACGATTTGGCAGACATCTTTTCTTCTCTGCCGGCCCCAGTGGCTGCTGCTCCGCCTAAGGCTTTGCTGAGCAGACAATCCAGCAGCGATTTGACGCCTCCGAGTGAGTTGCCTCGCGTTCGCAGCAATTTGACGGGCTCTTTCAAGCCTACCTCCACTTTTGGCCAGACCTTGCTCCAGACCCCGACTTTGGAGCTGCCCAAGGAAGATGCAGAGGGAAGTTTGATTGGTGATGATGTTCTGGACGCTTCCGAGCCGGCCCCGACACCTAAAGAGCAGAAATCAGTCAACTACGACGCTTTGAGGTCGGTTCCTCCGCCTCCAAAGAAGGAGGAACGCGCTGCGTCGTCTTTCCTGTCGTACAGGAGCACGCCGCCGTTGGCTCCAGCCAATAGGGGTCCGGTTGCGCCTGCAAACAACGATTTGTTGGCCGATACCGACCCGGAAGTGTCGGGCCGGTTATCGCAGGCCACCTCGGATATCGCCAATGTCCTGACGCAGATCCGGTCGTTGACCACCCAAACTACCGGCTTACACGAGAAGAAGTCCCGTGCCGAGCAGGAATTGGCCAGAATTTTGGCTACCAAAAAGGAAATCGAGGCCAAATTACGCCAATTACGGACTTCCTACGAAAACGAGGTCAAGCAGGTTGAACAGGTGGATGCTGATTTGGCGGCAGCCAAGGAAGAGACCGAGGCTTTGCGGTCGCAGCTGTCTATTTCTGAGGCTAAGTTGAACCATGTTTCGGCCCAGTTTCACGAAAAACAGCAGGCTGTGGAGGCTTTGCAGAAGGACAATGCTTCTTTGAAGGAGAAAATCGGTAACTTGAATGCTGAAATTGTGGAGTTGGAGTCGCAAACCGCCCAAAAGAACCAGGATCATCAGGCGTTGGCCAACCAGGTTCTGGTGAGAAAATCCCAGGTTCAGGTGGCCATAGTGAAGACCGAGGAGTTGAAGGCCAAGATTGTGGAGTTGGAGAAGAACAATGAGCGGTTACAGGCTGAGCACACGGCTGCTGAAGAGCGTGAAGCTGCTGCTCAAAAAGAACGTGAGGAGCTCGCTGAAAGACAGGAGAAGGCTTTGAAGTTCCAGCCTGTCTCGGCGCCCAAAAAGACTTCTAGTGCCACGACCGGTGCTGTTGCTGCTGGCCTGGCGGTTGTGGGCGCTGTTGCTGGTGCTCTTGGATCGCATTTGTTGCCTCTGCAAGAGGAAGAGACTCCTAAGGATACAAGGGCCATTTCTGAGGGTGAAAAGAAGACCACGGAGCCTGAAAATCAGGTCTTTGGGTCTCCCGGTGTCCCAAGCCACGAAATAAAGGCTACTGAGCCAGAAAACAGAGCCCTTGGGCACGAGTCTGAGGCTTCGAGCTCGGAAATCAAGCCTGAAGAACTTGAATCTGCGGCCAAGGAAACCCAGAATAGAGCCATTCCTCCTAAACAGCCGGCCCTCAGTGCGTTGGTGGACGAGGTCCAGGAAAAGCCCAGTACGGATATGACGGGTGTGGACGATGTCGAGCAGGTGAATCCAGAAGGTTCCGAGTTGCCTTCCAAAACAGAGGATATCAACGATCGTTTCCCGGATATTAATGAGACCAACACCCAATATTCGGTGGCCAATTCCTACAGAAATACCGAAGGTGAAACGCCAGTGACGTCGCCCAGTGGCCTGGATTTCCAGTTTCCCCAGGGAAGTACTGCTGGAGTGGTCGGTGGCCTCGTTGGAATGCCAGGAGTTCTTGTGGGGGTGCAAAGAACCGATCTGTTGACCTCCAGTGTTCAGAACAACGCTGCGTTATCGGTCAGAGACGATAACATTGATGACATTAGCGACAGAGAGACCGTTGACGAGGCTCCCAAGTCAGCTACAACCGAGGTCCAAGAAGACGCCGAAGGCGATAAATTATCATCTGGGGTGGAGTCGTTTGAGATTGTGAATGCCGAGGATGCTCGTGGAGCCGAGGGCCAGTATTACCAGGACCGTCTGGCGTCTTCTTCGGCCGAAATTCCTGGTTCTTTTGCCCATGTGGTGCCGTCGCTGGCGCAAAACCCAGAATTCCCACCCATCCGCGAGTTGGACTATGACGAAAGCTCTTCCGACGAATCCCAGGACACCTTCGACGACGCTGTGGACAACTTTGGAAAGAACCAAGCGACACCCGCTTCTGCTCAGGCGCCCAAGGATGCGTTTGACGACGCTTTTGACGACTTGCAGCCGGCGAAGGCGGAAAAGAACGAGGATCTTTTTGATGATTTCGACAATTTGGAGGCTGCCAAGGAAGATAACGGGGCCGAAGACGATTTCGGTGACCGTGAGTTCCAGTTGCTGGAGGGATTCACGGACCTGCCATTGTACAATGCGCCGGAACCGACGTTTCCTGATTTCAACGATTCAAAGGGCTCTTCTGGTGCCAATGATGAATGGGAACAGCTTTTTGCGGGCTTTGGAAACGCCCAGGCAGCTCCTGCTGAAGCCCCGGCTGCTGCAGAAACGCTGGACTCTCGTCACTTGAGCATTCAGGAATTGGTGGGAATGGGCTTTGACGAGAAGACCGCCGTGGCTGCGTTGACGAGAGAAGATTGGGATTTGGAGTCTGCCACTAACTATTTGCTCGACAACGCTTAAGAAACCAAGTTTTGCGATGAGCTTCAGTGTTGGAAGATTGGCCACAAAGGCAAGACTGTTGTTGGGCTCCACGATATCAATGGATTGAGCGTGGAGTGCAACGGCGTAAAACAAAATGATGAAAATGTACTGAAAGATGTGTTTAGACGATAGTGTGATCTTGTAGGCGAGGTAGTCTCTTGTACTAATGAGAGAGGTTTTGAGAAGTAAGAGGGTGGTTAGCTGAAGAGGTTCAATCGGCGTTTTGGAGGCTATAGAAGCTTAAGTAGGGAGAAATTGATTTTGAAGTCTTAAAGGCTTTCCACCTCACAAAAAGAAACCATAGCATTGAACGGCCGGCTGCTAACAGGTTATTAAGTTGTATCTTCGGAACGAATAGGAGACCTTTGGCTGAAGTTTCATGATTTTGATACTTTCCAGAGGGCGCAAATTGAGGAACTTTTGAACTTGCACCTCTATTAAGTGGATTTTGCTATTTCTCCGGTTTGTGTTGTCACAGTGGAAGAGCTGGTTTCTTATTGCAGAATTCATGACTTTAAGGTAGCTTCCGTGGAATATGATACTCTTTCGAGCATCAGAATGGCGGTAAAATCCGGAAATACCTTTGGCTCGTCGCCGCAAACATTTTTTTTTGCAAATGTTCTTTGCGTACTGATTTTTAATTTTTAATTTTAAGCGGTTTTTTCGTCAAACAAATAAAGTTTTTAATTTTATGCGAGAACTGGCTTTTATTTTTGTTTGTGCTCTCAGTAATTTTCGTGATTTTTGATGCACAATCTTTACTTATATGCATGCTTTGGGTATTTTGTAACATCGTGCCTGTGTCTGCATATATATGCTCTGTATGGGGTATGTTATTCTTGCATATAATCAAAACCTAAGTGGTTTCTGCCGTTTTAGCGTATTTTACATGTTAGGCGCCGAAAATCGCTAATTGGAAAACAGATTTTGCACCCATTTCAGAAGAATCTTAGTGGCCACGTTATGTTTTCGCTCAAAAACTAATCTCAAGAGATAAAAATTATGTAGGCGGTCCTCTTGATTAATTCATGCCCTACGCCCAAAGCAAACAGATCTATCAAAGCTGACAGATCTACGCTCAAAGCAGACAGGTCTATCAAAGCAGACAGAGTCCGTTCAGACAAACCACCAAATCAGACAAACCGGTCTCAATTCACCTGCAGCCGCCCCTCCTCTTCCTCTCCACGCAATGCCCCCCTCCTTACCCTCTTCCTCATCCTCTTCCTCATCCTCTTCCTCTACATTCTTCAAAACAGACTTTTAAATCAATTCAGAATACACCACCCTTCAGCCTAGATACAGCCCCCTACTTCAAAACCGCCTTTAACGCAGCGGCAACATCGCCCACATCGTACTCTTCACGGTTCAAGTCCTTCAAATCCGCCACCGGTCTTTCCGCCTGCGGAGTGATGCGGAAAGCGTGTCTGGAAACAGGGGTGTCCCAGTCAATGATGGCCGAGTGGACAACCACACGGTTATCCCACACAACAACCGAGTTGGGCTCCCAGCGGGCCCTCAACTGGAGGTCGTGGGACGACTCGATGTGCTTGAAGAGGAACCCCAAGAGAAACTCGGACTCCTCCTCCTTCAACTCCACGATCTTCCTGGAAAACGGTCTGTTGAGGTAGATGTACTTCTCGCCGGTCGCGGGATGCACCCTGATCAAAGGGTGGATGTTCGAAACGGGCTTTCTGCGCTCAATGCCGCCCTGGCCACGCGAATTGGACGCCTGGTCCTCGGAAGTGTGCAAAACGTGCAAACCATCGAGTCTTTTCTGGAACTCGGGAGATAACCGGCGATAGGCCTCCACCACGTCGGCGAAAATGGTATCTCCGCCCAGCTCCGGGCCGTCCAACACCGAGAAGAACGTTGTTCCTGGCGGCTGGAGCTCGTAGGAAACGTCCAGGTGCCAGCCCACGTTGTTGGTCCTGTTAGCAAAGGCCCGGTCGAACTCGGTCGGGTCGGCCCGGCGGTAGGTGATGTGCAATTCCGGGTGGTCCTTGGGGGCGCCGGATGTCGGGTGGATGTGTAGACGTCCGAAATGCGACCCGTAGTCGACTGCAAATTGCGGTCCGAAAGACGCAAAGTCCTGGTTCCGGAAGATGGTCACACGACGCTGTGCCACGAAAAGCGCCAACTCGTCCTTTCCCTTGGCGTCGAGCTGCGAGAGCTGCACGCCCGTCACCTCGGTTCCGAGCTTGGGAGTAACCTTCTTGAGCGACACCTCCTTCCCTTTCGGGAAAAGATTGGGGAAGCTCGGGTCGGCCCGGGCGCCGGGCTCGTGGTGGGCAAAGAACTTCAACGGCGCAAATTTCTGCTTGGGGTCCCAGGTGGGGAGAAACTCCGGGTACTTGGACTCGGCGGCGTTCTTTTTGTTAATGATAAGGGTGCCGTCCACGTCCACCTCGTCCTGGTCATCATTGAAGTGGATGTCGTAGTTTCCGAAACGGGCTCCTCCAAGCGACATGGTGAAGAAAAGTATGTGTGATTGAACCGACTGAACCTTGCAGACTTCCTCGTCTTATATGGGGCCGTAATGTGTGGAGAAACCCACCCGACCCGACCCGATTTCGCAATCGGTGAAACGGTTGCGAAAAAACCTGCCACAGTTCCGACCCGACCCGAGAAAAACACCCCTGCCGAGCATATGCCCCTGGGCCGGGCCGAGTATATGCCCCTGGGCCGGGCCGAGTATACGGACGTGGGTGGGGCCGTTGCGCTTGCAGGCAGCCACACCGGAAACAGGGGGAAATGGCGATATTGCCTAATTTGATCGGTGTCGGAACCAACCGTTGGCGAGTGCGCGAAAAGTGACATCTCATCAAGCGCTCTTTGCAGACAAAAGGGCGAGCAGGCCGAATCTAGTGGGCTGCCGCTTACTTGAGAGGTGGTTTACCGGTCCTTGGTTCAGACAAAGGGCAGTGTCTGATATTAAAAATGTAGCTGGGTCTAACATAGGAGCATCTGCTTGAAGATGACACATTCACATATCCAGAATGGTAGGAAGCTAGCGAATTGTCTGAATACCGCTTGAAGCTGGCGAAATTGCAGACATGCCGCTTCAAGCTGGCGAAATCGCAGACATGATTTCTGAGCCCTTTTGGAAAGCTGAAAGTCTCCAGACATTTTAGGCATCTTTTTGCACCCGTTGGTGTCGAAATCCTGCCACCGCAACCTTTAGGACCTTTTCAGCAATATCCGTCTTCTCCTGAAAGGTGCGAATTTGATGGAGATGGTGCACGTATGTTCTCTTGTGTCTGAATTTTATGGGAATGGTGCACATGCGTTCTCTTGTGTCTGAATTCCTCTGCGTCTGTGTCTGCATGTCTCACCTCGATCCGCGTATTGCGCCAGCGAATTGTCTGAAATAATTGTGTCTGAAGTATCTCGTTTGGAAAAGCATGTCTCATCATCCAATGATATCTAGTGCCGCTGTCTGCTACGTCATCTTTGCCTCAATTGTCTTCACCACCGTTCTGTCTGCTTATACTACAGACATACAACAAAATTCTCCCACTTAAACACCCTTCGCGCTTTAACAACTACACTTCACGCCCTCTACCATTGTGCAGGTGCGCCGCACCGACACCAGACACATGTCTGCAATCGCCCCCATGGAACACATCCACCTATCAACATACCCCGCACCAGACACTCTCCAAAGCAGAAAACGCTGTTGATATCCCCACCGCCTATAGTCTAACTTCACGCAACCACGCGTTTTAGCACCTTCAACCCAAATTGTCTGCAGCACTCCCGTGAAACCAGCTCATCTCAGACATACATTCAGTCTCCTGGTCTCACGTGATCGTAGACTAAAGGCTACATAACAATATGCATCAGCCGTGTCTGCCGACATTCTCGCGCCGCTGTTTTATTGACTATTTCGCGCGGCTAACGGCTGCCAAGACCATCAATTTTTGAGCGCCAAGTACCGCTTTAGGCGCCCTTTGCGACATGATGACGTGAGCTGGTCATCTGTGCCACAAAGTCGGCATCTCTAGAGCCGAGAGGTTCAACAGCAAGCGGTCGGCACGGTTTGGCTGTAGACGGCGGGGAATCAGCGGAGAAGGAGCCGTATCTCCGAGTAGTTCGAGGTGGCGGCGGCCAGCAAGCAGACATAGCCGGGGTGTCGGGGGCGCCGGCACGGGGCCAAATCGGGCATTTTCAGTTTCGTGCGAAGTTTAAGTCGAGGGTCCTCCAAAAACACGGCTTAGTGCGGCATCAACATAGCCAAGCCCCAAAGCGTTCTTTTTCGTGTCCCCGTATATCTGTTACCGAAGTTTAACCCGATTAGGAATAGACCAACACGGTGAATAGTGCAGACAATTAGACGCCTACAATGGTCGACAGCCGACTTCAGGGAGCCAGGACATTAACGGCCCAAAACGGCAATATAAAAGCGCGTGTTATGAGCGGAAATAACTCATCGGCCGGGTTTGTGCCGATACAGCCGCAACACCCTTTTCTCGCTCCTGCACCATAATGCCGAGTGGCAAGGCGTCCCAAACCGGAACGGAAGTGGAGTAACATATCCGGCACCGCGACACCGTGCCAATTGTCTGGCACCCCCGCAACCGCAAGAACCCCCGCGTGTTGCGGCCCCTGTCAGCGTTACACCGCCGATCGGCCGCCGGCGTCCCTAGCGTTGTGCCGCGGGCTCGTATGCGGGTGGCTGAAATTGTGTCAGCTATACAGCCGACTCAGCCGTCGGTGCGCGGGGCTGACAAATTCCGCCAAAAAAATCCGGCCTAAAGCAACAGCGTTTTTTCCGTACAGAGCGGATATAGGAAATAACGTTTCTTTTACATTTCCGATGGTTTGCGGCACCCTATAAATACCTGGGTCCCCCCATTATTGTGTGGCCTGTGAATTGTTCGTTACAAACTTTTTCTACCACCGTCTACCTTCGCAGGTGAATAAGCCGCCATCATCTCAATCGGCCTTTCGCCCCCAAGCCCCGTTCTTGTAACCGACCTTCAGTCCACTAGCACGGCTTTACAGCATACAGGCATGTCCATAATGCCGTCCTCCTCGCTGTCTTCGACAAGACAGCTGTTCCAGCACCACAAAAACTCCCAGGATGAGGAGGCGTTCCCCCAAGACGAGGAAGCCTACCCCCAGCAGTACACCGGCGAAGACCACCGCGTTGGCGCCAACGAAGACGAGCTTCTGCGCTACGAGCTGAACGCCGAGGCCTCGCAGACCCTCTCCAGGAGACTCACCGGCGGCGACAAGTTGGTGGAAGAAGCCAACAAGACTAACGAGCCGCTTCCGGTCATGGGCGGCGGCAGAGATTACCCGCCTGCCCTTCCGGATAGAGCCCCCTATGCGGTTTCCTTCGACGGCCCAGACGACCCGCTCCACCCGCACAACTGGCCCGTGGGAAAGAAGATATTCTTGTGTTTAATCGTGGGTCTTTCGGCGCTTTCCGTGTCCATGGGCTCTGCCATGTTCGCTGAGTCGCAGGAAGTTCTTATGGAGAAGTTCCACATTGGAGCCACCACCGCCACCCTCGGAACGTCGCTTTTCGTGTTCGGCTTTGCCTCTGGTCCCGTGATCTGGGGCCCCCTCTCTGAGCTCTACGGCCGCAGAGTGGTGCTTATTCCCTCCAGTTTGGGCTACGTGTGCTTTTCTTTCGCTACCGCCACCGCTAAGGACATCCAGACCATTATGATCTGTCGTTTCTTTGCTGGTTTCATCGGCGCTGCTCCCTTGGTTGTTTCTCCCGCTGCCTTGGCTGACCTCTTCGGCGCCGCTCAGCGTGGTAAGGCCATGGCCATCTTCGCCATGGTTCTTTTCGGAGGTCCCATGCTTTCTCCCATTCTCGGTGGCTTCACCGTCAAGAACCCCGGCCTCGGATGGCGCTGGACTGAGTACTTCACCGGTCTCATTGGTGTCATTGCGTTGATCTTGGTGGTTTTCGGCTTCTCGGAGACCCACCACCCCCTTCTTTTGGTCAGAAAGGCTGAGATCCTCAGAAGAAGAACCGGAAACTGGGGTATCCACGCGCCTCACGAGGAGTTCTCGCTTTCTCTCAAGGAGATTGCCGAGAAGAACATCTCGCGTCCGTTGGTTATGTTGTTCACCGAGCCCATCCTTTTCCTCATCTCGCTCTACAACGCTTTCATCTACGGTCTCTTGTACCTCTTCTTGACCGCCATCCCCATGATCTTCATTGGAAACTACCACTTTTCTCAGGGTGTCGGAGAACTTCCCTACCTTTCCATGCTTGTGGGTATCTTCATCGGTGGTTTTGCGTGCATTCTCTTCGAGAAGCCCTTCCTCAAAAAGATGGCGGCCAACGGCGGAAAGCCCATTCCTGAGGAGCGTTTGCTCCCCATGATGCTTGGTTCCTTCTTCTTCGCTGGTGGCTTATTCTGGTTGGGCTGGGCCGGTGACTTCCCAGACAAGGTTCACTGGATCGTGCCGACCATTGGTGCGTCCTTCATTGGCTTTGGCTTGATCTTGATCTTCTTGCCCTGCCTCAACTACCTTATTGACTGCTACTTGTTCTTTGCCGCGTCTGCCATGGCCGCCAACACCTTCTTGCGGTCGTCTTTCGGAGGTATCTTCCCTCTTTTCGCCAGACAGATGTTCACGGCCATGAAGATCAGATACGCCGCCACTCTCTTGGGCTGTGTTGCCCTCGCGTTGATTCCCGTGCCCTTCTTGTTCTACAAGTACGGCAAAAGTATCAGAGAGAGATCGAAGTACGCCATCGTCTTGTAAACTGCATTCCCACTCATGTCCTTCACTTGTGCATAGTCAACCGTTAATTAATAATAGATAAATATCATACAAGGTGTAGAAAAAGTGATTTGAGGAGTGAAATGGAGAACCCGCTAAGATGAAGAGAAAGGGGGCTATAAAAACCGTAAAAACGGGAGCTTTGGGAAGAATTACGGGTTTTGCCGAAAACGGCAATCAGTGCATGCGTCTTGCATGTCTGAACTACGGAATAGGCGTTTTCATCATAACCAATCACCCTGTTTAGGCGTTTTCCAGACATCATGTCGGAGAAACAGTATCTGCTCTTGTGCTCTACGTCGATCGCAGACAATTCACCCTATTTCGTCATAGGTAAATGAAGTAAATGAAGTGCAGAATGATCTCTATTTCCGACAAAATGTGATCCTTTATAAAGTTATAATAAATTGCCTTTCTTGGTCTAAATCTCAGTGAAGTTCTTAAGTATTTTAAATTTTAGAGATATTCTCAAAGAATAAAGGAATTATTGAAAACCGTACGCAAAAATCAGAAAAGACCCAAAATTCATTCCAGATCATGTAGTAATATTCTCCAGTACCGAAAGAATGGTATCTCCAATGCTTCGCCCCCCAAACCGCATTTTCAGCCTGAATCCTAAAGATACGTCATAAATGATCACGTGATCAAATACACGTGATTAACACGTGATGATCTTAATAATCGAGTCCTAGTCTACTCCATTTGAAACACCCTAATTACAGGGATTTTAGCAATTACGAACAGAACGTGCTACGGGTGCCATAAGAGAAACATACAGAAGCTTCAAAGAAACCTGAAAGTGAACCCTATACACAATGCAATAGTAAGAAGGAAATTACCAGCAAAGTATCATTACGATGCACACGTGACAAAGTCATTTTCATAAAGTATGCCCCATTTCAGTGAATTATCATTGAATGAAAGACAAAAGGTGCAAATGTTGGCAAAAAAAGGCCATTTTAACGATTTTGTTGAACGAACTTGATCAACTTGGACCTCGAGATCTCCTGGTGTACGGGTGTAAAAGCGATCAGATTTCTGGAAATCGGTCCAATTTCCAAGGGTCCCCCCTTTGAAATGGCCTTTTTGCCCAAAAACTGGCGATTTTGGCCAAAATCGACCCGGCGGCTAGCGGCTTTTGTGGTCGCTCTTGCCGCCCGCGCACGCTTCGGAGCTTCCCGACGCCTGCGCCGGCTGCAGCTGGGGTCGTGCCGGCGCCGCTGGGTGTCGGGGAAGGCTGAAAGCGGCAACCCCGGTCCATGGATGCAGAAAAAGCAGTCACAAGTAATCACAGCAGGCCTGCGCTGCTGCAAAAAGGGTCTTTCCCGTGACTTTAGTCACGTGAATCCGTGCACGTGACCCGATTTGGCGGGCTCCCGCCAACGGTCTAAAATAAAGTACCTCCGTTTTGCCTTCAAATAGCATCAAAGTAAACCTCAGGCTTTGCTCATTAGTCCCAGCCTGGAACACACCCAAATTCATCAAACCAGAGCCCTGTTTGGTGGGTTTGAACGAAATGCATGCTTATGTAAAGGTGCATGTTCACGTTTGGACCTCTGGACCCTGTAGTTGTGATGAAAGTGCCGCTTTTTGTCGCCAAGTACATGGAACCATGAGCTGCGCTCACAGTGATGTCATTAGCTAAGCGCTCACGCTTTTGCGTGGCTGCCAGTCATTAATGAAAGATTGCAAAAATGTCCGTGCATGAGCTCCAATTGCCGGCCCAAGAAGGCTCCTCCCGCCGTAATACCACATGAAATAGCCTAGTCAAAACCCGTTCTATACACCCTGCAAATTTGAGCCAATTCGAATTTTTGGCAAAAAAAGGCCATTTTAACGATTTTGTTGAACGAACTTGATCAACTTGGACCTCGAGATCTCCTGGTGTACGGGTGTAAAAGCGATCAGATTTCTGGAAATCGGTCCAATTTCCAAGGGTCCCCCCTTTGAAATGGCCTTTTTGCCCAAAAACTGGCGATTTTGGCCAAAATCGACCCGGCGGCTAGCGGCTTTTGTGGTCGCTCTTGCCGCCCGCGCACGCTTCGGAGCTTCCCGACGCCTGCGCCGGCTGCAGCTGGGGTCGTGCCGGCGCCGCTGGGTGTCGGGGAAGGCTGAAAGCGGCAACCCCGGTCCATGGATGCAGAAAAAGCAGTCACAAGTAATCACAGCAGGCCTGCGCTGCTGCAAAAAGGGTCTTTCCCGTGACTTTAGTCACGTGAATCCGTGCACGTGACCCGATTTGGCGGGCTCCCGCCAACGGTCTAAAATAAAGTACCTCCGTTTTGCCTTCAAATAGCATCAAAGTAAACCTCAGGCTTTGCTCATTAGTCCCAGCCTGGAACACACCCAAATTCATCAAACCAGAGCCCTGTTTGGTGGGTTTGAACGAAATGCATGCTTATGTAAAGGTGCATGTTCACGTTTGGACCTCTGGACCCTGTAGTTGTGATGAAAGTGCCGCTTTTTGTCGCCAAGTACATGGAACCATGAGCTGCGCTCACAGTGATGTCATTAGCTAAGCGCTCACGCTTTTGCGTGGCTGCCAGTCATTAATGAAAGATTGCAAAAATGTCCGTGCATGAGCTCCAATTGCCGGCCCAAGAAGGCTCCTCCCGCCGTAATACCACATGAAATAGCCTAGTCAAAACCCGTTCTATACACCCTGCAAATTTGAGCCAATTCGAATTTTTGGCAAAAAAAGGCCATTTTAACGATTTTGTTGAACGAACTTGATCAACTTGGACCTCGAGATCTCCTGGTGTACGGGTGTAAATAGGGTCACGTGACCGAGCGTGTATATAATATATCACGTGACTTTTGTTGTTTAAGATATCCGTTCATGGAGGATGTGTGCAATAACGGATAGAGATATTGTGATAGTGTTCTGGATGTTGTTTGTAGATAATGAGAGGTGGAATACACAGGTTATATGACTTAGATTAGTTTATTCATAGTTAATGTGGGATAGTAAATTTGTATCCCTCTTTTGGTTATAGTGCCATGGAAATTCCCTGTATAAAGGTTCATTCGATCAATAGGTACTTAAGAAGTGTGTCACGTGACACACATATTCGAAAAGGTTCTGACTCCCATGCCAAAGGCTATTAGTCAGTGAGCCTTTGAATATCTTTGTTTGATATGTCATGAATTTACAAAAGAGCCCTTCAAAAATTCAATGTAGGAAATTGATAAGGAAACTCATAAAAACTTTGAATTCAAGTCATTATCAGCTGGAAGTACCGTGTCGTTATTGGGTTATTAAATTTTGCGGATAAATGTCAATGAATAGAGAAATCACCAAATCCCATTCTGAAAATTTGAAATGATAGTTAATTTCGGATTTTGGCGAAGCAACCTGGAGTAACACCAAGCTAAACCCCGCAACCGCCATCTCTCTGGCTTTTAAGCACCGCCAGGTGATTGCCTAATGGGGCTGTAGCAAACGGCACGTGACACGGTAATCACGTGACCGCGAATTTCCAGACGCGTACAACTGCGTAACCCACGCTAAATAAATCCTATAAACCCACCATTAGCAGCCAATGAGCAACTACGACTTTGACGGCGGGTTCAACCGCGACGATTTCAACCGCGACGCGTCGCAGCGTCCCCAGCAGCTCAGAAACAGCTTGACTCCAGTCACTATAAAGCAGGTCAACGATGCCACGCAGCCTATTCCAGATGGCGACTTTATTGTCAATAACGTGGAGCTTTCGCTCATTTCGTACGTGGCGGTTCTTCGGAAAATCGACCAATTAAACGGCTCCGTCAACTTGCAGGTGGAAGACGGCACAGGGTCCGTGGAGATCCGAAAATGGATAGACTCCAATAAGACTACCGTGGAGGCCGAGGCCGAGAAATACGCCGCCTACTTGGACCAGTATGTTTTCGTGACGGCTGCCTTGAAGTTCCAGAACGATAAGAAGATCATGCAGAACGCGTCCATCCGGCCGGTGACTGATCACAACGAGGTGTTGTACCATAATTTGGCAGCCATTTCCCACCACGTCAAGGCGCAGGGAGTTACTGCCAAACTGGAGAGCGACGGAAACAGTTTGTTTGTCCAGGACAACGCGCTGGACAGCGTGGAGGACCGCATTTTCGCGTTCATCAGTGACAATTCCGGCACCATGCAAGAGGGAGTTCCCGTGTCACTTATTTCGCAGAACTTGAGCCTTTCAAACGATGTGGTGAACCAGAAGTGTAACGATTTGGTGGAATTGGGCAAGATCTACAGCGGCTACGACGACGCGTCGTTCTTGTGCATCTAGTGTGTTTATGAATGAAAAAGGAACGAGAATGGAGATCGAGTTGGGCCCATGGAAGGGGAAAGAACGGAGGAGGAATGGGCCCGGAGTAGTTTGTAAAGTAGGTGGGATTGAGTGATTTGGGAGTTTCGAACGGTGAAAAAGGCTGAATAGGAAAGAGAAGTCTGTAGAAGACGTTGGTGAAGTTTTAGTTGACACCTCCAACCCCACCATTTCTTTAACAATACCAAAACCAGTTTCTTTGGCATCACATTATTCTCTCCTATTCTGCACTCTCTCCTCCCCTCTCCTTGAGAGTCATCAACTTGCCGTCTCGACAGAACATGGCATTCCAAAGATCCTCGTTTGTCACTGCCTCTCCGTCGCCCAAACTCTTACCGACCAAAACTGCGTTTCCGCCGCTTTGCATGAGTGTGAGCGATTCTGCGGTTCTCAAGTCCTGGTCGTCATTTTCGGAGTGTTCCATCTGCTGTAGCCTTCTATTGGTGGACATCAATACGATACTCTCCTCCACGGTATTTTCAACCAAGAACATCCAAACCGTGGTCTGTTTGGTCTGGCCAATGCGGTGGATTCTGGAAATCGCCTGCAATTCCAATGAGGTGTTCACCAACGGCTCGCAGAGAAAGACATGTGTCGCATTGATAAGCGTCAACCCACTGGCCTGCGATTTGGCATTCAAGAGAAAGCACGTAATATCGCTATCGGCCCTTTTGAACTGGTCCACAGCATCGCTCTTATTCGCAGGCCTTCCTGCTCCACTCTCTGGCGTCAAAATGCCTCTGGAGGCAACATATGTGATGTTAGCCACCCGGAACGCCGTTCCTAGAATGAACAAAAGATCCTGCCATTGCGAAAACACCACTATCTGGACCTTGGGGTCCTTGCTCTTCAAATAGAGCACATGCTTGACAATCAAATCCACCTTGGAGGAGTAGGAGTTGCGTAGATTCACACCCTGGATCTCGTCCACCGTATCCTTTTCAATGGGTTTGTATATCGAGAACAAGTTCTTGTTTTGCCGTGGGCCCTCCTCCCGAGCCTTCAAATCCGGCCGGTAATGTGTGAAATGGTATACCAGATCTCTGCTCGTATGGGCTTTGCAAGTTGGACAAGTGCTGTTGTTTCGCAACCACAACTCAAGACAATCTTTGCAGTACTTGTGGCCACAGGCCGTGAGAGAACCAACGGTTATGGTGCATCTGCAAACAATACAGAGGAGATCGTCATCATCGGCCGGCCGCACCAAACTCAGCAAGTACCGAAACTTGGTGATGGCCCTATCCATCAGACCCTTCGTTCTGCCCAAAAACAGCTGGAAGGCAGCGTACTGCCCCAGAGCTTTGGCCATGTCAATATTCTCCTGCGGAAATGAGAATTCCTTCTGTTTCACACTGTCGGAGATCTGCTGAAGTTGCTTGAAATACTCCACTCGGGCATTGAACACCGCATTGCAGTTGACGGAAAGCTCTCTTTGGAGAAGCATCTGACACGCCTTCTCGTTATCGAAAATACTTCTCACGGTGATCCCAATAGCCGACTCTTCGAGCTCTCGAGAGGTTTGAACTAGTTCTGCAAGAGAAGTCCTCGAATTGGGCCGGTGTTCTTGTCTTAGTCTCTCTAATTGCCGCAAAAAAGGCTCATCATGGACCCTTTGGAGCTCAAGATCAACTTCCTTATCTTGATTCTTTCTGATTTCGGTGATTTTCGCAGCATTATCGACCCCGAGAACGAACTCTGCTCTGTCAGAGACGGTCTGGCTCAACACCTGTAAATAACAGGCGGCTCTGTCTTGGTCCACAAGCGAGTCCTCGTATTCTTCACCATCGGGGCTTTTTTCTGTGGAAAGGAGCGGCTTTGAAAGGACCTTTATGAGCTCTGCTAGCCAGGTATTGACGAGCCTAGACTGAGAATTGATCTGATCAGCCAATCGCTCGAATTGCAGAACGAAAACCTGCGCCTCGATGCTGGCAGTGTGGCTACTAAGATCCCCACAGTCTATGATGGCCAACTTGTTGAAGAATTTCTTCAGAGACCGTGGAAAAACCTCATCTCCACCGTTGAAAACCTCTCCATCGGGAAAATACCATCCACGAGAGGAAATACGTAAGGAAACAGCCCTTTTGACGGCCTTTATAGAGGTGTTGAGGATCCTTTGTCGACAGGTTTCTGCCAACTCGTAGTAAGACAGCTCTAAGAACTGGTGGAGGTCAGCATCGGGAGCAGTCGAAATAGGGCCATTTTCCTTCGGCTTTTCAGGGCCGACGGACCCATTAGTGACTGCCTTGTTAAGGTTGTTTTCCTCCAACGACCCTCTTCTCTTGCTGTTCTCTTTCTTCACCGCCCATTCTGCCAAAAGATCTCTACTTTCACTCTGGAGCTCTTCCAAAGAAAGATTGCTGATGAAAGAGGCGATGGAATCGCTATTTCCCACACTCTCTATGGCTTTCTGAAGGCTTCTGGGAACCGCCACAGGCTTTCCGAGCTTTCTGATCTTCTCTCTGTATTCCTCATCATACATCTGGAAATGCGCTGACGCAAGCAAGAAATAGCACTTGTGCAACGTTACATTCCACCCACGAATTCTTGCTTTTGCAGAAGAATTCTTCTCCCGAAGCAGCCGCAAAAAGTCAGCGTCATCACTTTGGGACTCCGAGTCCGAATCCGAGTCAGAATCCGAATCCGAATCATCTATAGTTGTGGATTCTTGCTTTATGTCATTCTTTTTTGAGTTCTCCTGTAGCTTCCCATTCTTTTTCAAATGTTCAGGGGCCCCAGTTTCAGCTTTTTGAAGCATTTTCTCATCCAATTCCTCGATCTTTTGCCCGGTGCTTTGTTTCCGTTTGATTTCTCTGTAAAGTTGGCCATTTCGCCTCAACACGGCTTTCAAACGGTGAATTACTCGCTCGCTTTCTTCTGCTGCAGCAGCTAGAAAATTTGCAGCAGCTTCTGGCTGCAAAAGGTGTTCACTAAATTGGCCCACATCCACCACTGCCAGAACTAAGACTCTTTCTGCATCAGCGATAGTGTCCGCTGCTGAGCTGATCATATCGTCTAGAACTCTTTCTAGTGTTTTCAACAGGGCTGCTTGAACCACATCTCCTCCTTTTCTGCCTCTGGTCCGAAACTGGCGCCTCGCCCTTGTCAAACGTCCAATTTGTGGATTTCCGCAAACTTGTCTTAGCCTTACGAGCCAACTTCTCATTTTGGCTAGAACGGCAGGAGTGGCTTCCCAATCAGAAAGA
Organism: Wilhelminamyces savonicus; assembly: GCA_030570115.1. Taxonomy (NCBI): domain Eukaryota; kingdom Fungi; phylum Ascomycota; class Pichiomycetes; order Serinales; family Metschnikowiaceae; genus Wilhelminamyces; species Wilhelminamyces savonicus. The sequence continues at coordinate 154,192 of JAJLUW010000015.1, forward strand.
AGCGGGTTTCCTTCACTATCGAGCCCCACATCATTCAAACACTCGTCAAAAATGGCCCTGTAATTCTCCTGCTCAACTGGCGTAAATGGGATTTGCATTAGCACTCGTTGCTGTGGGGGTAAACGAATATCGTCGTGAACCATGGCTTTAGTATGGCGTAAAGCTATGGCGGACCAGAGCTTGATAAAATCCATGTTGTTCCCCTTCTCCGTGAATGTTGCCCAGCAATGTTTGGCAATATCGTAGGTAAATGGCTGGTATTGTAAGAATTGGAGAACGGCAAGCAAGTCGCTGAAATCCTTCTTGATGGGAGTACCAGAAACACCCCACGAATGCACTCTTGGAACTAAAGCAGCACTCTGGAAAGCCCTCAGAACGCTGGAGGAAACCATCTGGACCTCATCCAAAACTACCCGCCAAAATTGAGTCAAAACTAGAGGAGAATCGTATAGGTGCTGTTGACGAGGCCGGTTCCGAGAAAGAACCTTATGTTGGGCCAATCTTACAAAATCTTCCTGCGGCAAACGAGAAGACATGTTGGCGGAAAACTGCGCTCTGAATTCCGAGATGATGTTCTCGTCTATGGCAGAAGGGTTGGCATCCCCAAGTTCGTTATTCTGAATATTCTCTGATCCACTGGAAGTGCTAAGTGCAGAAGGCTGTGGTTGTGGTTCTGTGGGAATGCTGGTATTGGCTTCAGACTCATCAACAGCGCCCTTTTCGGCGACTTCGTTCTCGTACACGTAACTGCGTTTGGTGGCCTTTCTAGTCAGCTTTCGGCTTGTCAGATATAAGGCGTAGTCAAGTTCTCTGGCCATGGTGGCATAGGTGGTCAAAACGACGTCAAATTCTCTCAAATACTCCGCAATATAGGCGGCATCATTGAATAAAGCAGGGTACTTATCCACGCCCTTATAAATGGTGATGAATAGGCCCGGAGAAAGCCGAAGAAGTTCCTCGTACCATTGCTTCAAAATGGAGTCTGGGGCCACTATAAGCGTGGTTTTGGCCTTGACGATGGCCTTGAGATCGCCGTCTGCCTTGAGACGGATACTGAGTTCCTGTCCTATGTCCGTTTCCGGCCTGGGATTCGTCAAAATGAGGGACGCCACCTCCACGGTCTTTCCTAGGCCCATTTCTTCCGCTAGAAGACCTTTTCCCGGAATAACAGGTGGATAGAGATGCTTGTCTGGCTGTGAGCGGTAATCGAGAAGCGTGCGGTAGATGTTGTCCCGGTCTATAAGTTTTCCAGTATACTGATTCACCCAGTATACATTTTTGTGGTAAAGAATGCGTTCCCAGCCGAAGCAGAGCTTGTTGATAACGGTGTAAACTTCGGAATCGAGAGCCTCTGTTTCGTGGTTCTCTGAATTGAAGTATCTCACTATACTCTCACAGAGCTGGTTGCTGATCAAGTCCACAGGAATGGCCCTTTGCGAAACAGCGTCATAGCGTGTCCCTTCCTTTTCCAAGAGCCATTTGACGGTCTTTCTTTGGAATCGTAGGAGTTTCGTCTTCAACCCTGGGATATTGAATTCGTGGTCGATGCTGGGTGTAAGGTTTGTATTGGCGGTTATGCACTTGTAGAAGAGTTCTGCGTTGATGGGAAGGTCTAGGAGGTCTTTTTTGACTTTCCGCTGTTCTTCTTGCAGGCTAGTGGTGGGCATTATTTCACTCTCCACTGCCACAATAGGCATGAGCTTCCTTATGATGTCCGAGGAGAAACACGAGAAGAAATCACTCTTGTTTCGCAACACATAGGTCAACTGGATATCCATAGTATTGGACACTGTATTAGCGGCGAGTTTGACATTTACAGATGTCAGAACAGGGTAGTATCTCAATCTGTTCAGCTTGAAGTTGAGAAGCTCCAATTCAGTTTTGATTCTGGCCACCGTTTCAGCGTCACCTTTAAGATTGAGACTGAAGAGCACTCTTCTTTTAAAAGGGCCCCTTTTTAGGTTGAAAACCTCGAAAAGAGCCGTGGTTTTGCGGAATTGAACGTCCACATTGGAAGACTGGAAGGCGTAGATGTGATCCGAGACTTTTTCGAAGCCGCTTTCCGAGAAGTAGGCGTGGGAAAGAGGAACTGGCACCGTTATAGTGAGGTTCAAGGTTCTGGAGAGGAGGATGGAGTATAGCAAGAGAGGGTTCGGGGGGTTAAGAATGGCATGGATTTGGCCAGAGAGGCCGGGATACTTAGCGTTATCAAGGAGTGTCGCATTGGACTCTTTTGGGGATGTGGTAGTGCTAATCTCATTGGCCTCTTTAGCTGTGTCAATCTCATTGGCCTCTTTAGCTGTGTCAATCTCATTGGCCTCTTTGGCACGATCACTTTCATCACTACCAGGCTTTTCCTTCATTTCATTGGATACCTTTCTTTCCATACTTCTATCTCCCTTTTCTTTGCTGAATCCCCCAGAATAGCCGTCTTCTCTTCCGTCTTGATCTCGGTCCTCTTCGCCCCCAACTTCTTCTCTTAAAACGCCAGGTACTTGGACATAAGTACCACCACTTTCTCCATTGACCAAAGGCTCATTTCCATAACCTCCCTCTCTGCCTTTTATGGCTTTGCCATTCGTCTTTGCTTTGTCATCTGAATCTCCATAGTCCACTTTCCGCCTCTTATTATCTCCAATTTGCGAGTTATCAGCCACGCTAAAGTCCAAAAGGGCCTGAAGATCAAAATGGATAAATTCCAGAATCAACGGTTCTTCCGCCATTTTGGTTGTTCCATATACCACGATCTTTCTAGATAAGCTGGATATTACTGATCCATTTAACTGATTGCGAAACCTCTTTTTCCATGGATTCCCTCAGAGAAAAGAACAGAGAATGACTTGGGAATAAAAGGGCCGAATTACCTTCTTATATAGCCCCTGGAATGCTTACTCATCCGAAAGCACCGGCCCTTTCTTCCGATGCTGGGCCCTTCGCCTGGCGCCGCTAACGGCTTTCAAGTCACGTGCCTAGTATCACGTGACCTTGACCCCCACATTCCTCCCATCCATACCCCTACAATCTCCACGGTAACGTTAACATAAGAATTGTATAGAACGCCATGTGCTTGTATCATACACACTCAAATAGCCCGCAGGGCAAATAAAAGAAACGCGGCCCAAATCACCTCGTGTGCTTTCTTTCCCACACTAATACTCATATCGTCGTCTAACACTTGATTCAGCCCACAAATACCATAATCAACTAATAAAAATGCACTTCTTGTAACAAAAATACCCCTGCAAATGCACGGCTTCTGCCTCCCTTACGTGAAGACCGGCTTATTCTTCCTCCTCTCGAGAATGCTGGCGCCGCCCAAGTTTAAGTCAAATAAGTTCTGCGGCGGGATCTGATGCTGCTTGGGCGGGTGTGTCTGCAACACATGGCCCTGTCTGTCCACGTCCTCCTCTTCTTCCTCTTCCAATAAGTCGGGAATCTGGCCGGCGGTCATGTGGCCGCGATTGGCCAATGCGGCCTCCTCGCCCATTCTGTGCACGGCCGTGGAGATATCGAACGCATCTCTGAGCGCAACAGCTGCTGGCGAATAGAGATCGTTTTTGAACTTTTTGGAGTATCTAGGGGCCTGAGCAGCAGAGTTTCTGGCGGGAACGCTGAACGCAGGCTTGGCCTGTCTCTGCTGCATCCATGGGTCCTGTAAGAACTCGTCAATGGTATATCTTCTGCGAGGATCCACCGTCAAGAGCTTGGAAACACAGTACTTGGCCTCGGCAGATATCTCGTCCCACCACGGATTCAAGAACGTGTACTCACCCTTGGCCACCTTCTCCGTGAGTGTTTCAATGCGCTCGTCATAGAATGGAGGAAATCCACAGAGAAGGGTGTACAAAACACACCCGATGGCCCACATGTCCACCTCTTTCAGGTACCTTTCGTCACGAACGATTTCTGGCGCGGTGTAGCCCACAGTTCCGCACGGCGTTTTGGTGTTGTGCTCCCATATTTGCTTGGAAAGACCAAAATCCGCAAGCTTGACCACTCCAATGGTACCGCCACCGACTCCGGGAACAAACTCACCTTCGTCCTTCTTCTGGTTAGGGTCGTCGGACTTGCGCAACTTTGAAAGCGGATTCGCCAGCGGGCTGAAGTCAATGGGCATGTAGAGCAAGTTTTCGGGCTTGATATCACGGTGTACAATGCCAACCTCCTCATGGAGATAACGAATGGCTTCGGCAACCTGTCTGATCACGTGGCGTGAGAGGTCCTCGCTGAAGTAGGTGTAGTCGACGATTGCGGTGAAGATCTCACCACCCACAGCAAGCTCCTGCACAATGTAGTAGTACTGGTCCAGGTCAATGAACTCGATGAAGCTCACCACGTTGGGGTGCGCCAACTGTCTCATTATGGTGACCTCCTTCATTACCGCCTGTTTCTGCGCCTGGTCCATCTGGAACTTGCGGAGTATCTTGATGGCCACAAACTGCTGCGACGGAAGATGTCTGGCCTTGTACACTATGGAGAAGGCGCCCTCGCCCATCTTCTCCATCACCTCGTAGTTGTCGAGATTGGGGTACGTGACGGAGCGCTGTCTTTGTATGCGCTCCTGCTCCACTATGTGCGATGCCGCATGGCTGTAGTCCTGAGTATTCTGGGTCTGATTCTGATTGCTTTGAGGAGTGTGTTCGTGAGCAGGAGGTTCAATCTGGAGGTCATGGTCGAACCCCTGGTTCAAGCCCTGGATATCTTGGAAGTCGCCATGGTATTCACCATGGAAGTCGCCATGGTCAACCTGCAACGGCTCCTTTCCCACGTGCTGTCTTTTGGACGCTAGCGTGGAGTCCAGTCCGGAATACGACGGGATCACCTCGTCCATCCCGGACGAGGTGTACGTCTGGCCCGATAACTCCGAGTCGAGATTTCCCCTTCTTTTGATCTCGTTGGCCTGTTTGCCGTGTCTGATGAACGCCTTGAGGTTTTCAAACATGGTGGAAATGTGATGAACTGTGAATAGTGCGTGGGTTGGGTGTGGTACTTCTGAAATGCACTAGCTGGTATATTGAACGGAAATCGCCGAACGGAACGTGTAGCAGTTCTTTTGCACCTTTAAGTACTTCTATTGTGATAGATCACCTTGAATGTGTCTCAGATGTCTCACTCTAGTATGGTCGTTTAGAAACCTGAACTAAACGTCGACTTGTAAACTTGGAGTTGCCTCTGGGGGAAATTCGTTTTACAAGAACTCTAGGATCAGCACAAGCTGCGTAATGACGACAGAGCAAGCTCGAACTGTGTTTCTTTACCGGGAATGGGTGGGCGGCTACTTCTGTCTCGTAGCTCTGGTGCTAGACTGGATGAGGTAATGAAGCGGATAAGGGTGTCTCAGAGGAGAAAGATGCTTTGGTGCTTGTAGCAGAATAACAGATGCCCGAGTCTCAGTCTTGTCCGGTCCAGCAACGGTGCACAGGTGTTTCGGTCTTCCGTCCTGAGCAAGGTATATAAGATTGCTGGCCACGAGCGCGGGCGCAGGCATCACGTGACCGAATCACGTGAGCTCGTAATACTCAATTTGCGGGCATGTCACGTGATGCTACGGTGGTGGTGCATTCCTGGTGCCACCACACTGTCTTCTGCTGCGGGCGGACAGTTCCTCTTGATATCTCCACACGGCGCTACGGCCCTGCTACCAACAATAGGGCGCATCTCTTTTTCGCAACAATTGTTGGTCCATCTGACGAGCTACCGCTATACGAGTCACGTGACATGCGGCCGCTTGCCTTTGCGGTACGCGGAAACGTTTTCTCACGTGACCCGAGACGTCACGTGACGCGCTCCCTATATCCGCCACGTGAATGGCGATCGTCGTCCACCACCACCAATGCACCCCGCGATCGTATTCACCGACTGGGACGGCACCGTCACGCTCCAGGACTCTAACGACTACCTCACCGAGAACCTCGGTTTTGGTCTTGAGCGGAGACTTGCCATCAACGATGAGATCTTGAACGGCACCAAACTGTTCAAGGACGGTTTCCAAGAGATGTTGGAGTCCATTCCCACGCCGTTTCCCGAGTGCATTGATGTCTTATTGAAAAACGTCAAATTGGACCCGGGCTTCAAGGATTTCTACCATTGGTGTCACGACAGAGACATCCCCGTGATTGTTGTTTCCTCGGGAATGACGCCAATTATAAGGGCGCTTTTGGAGTCATTGGTTGGTGCCGAGGCCATCAAGAACATCGAGATTATCAGTAACGATGTGAAGATCCATCCTTCTGGCGAATGGGAAATTGTCTACAAGCACCCCGACTCTCCGTTTGGCCACGACAAGTCGCAGTCTATCAAGGAGTACTTGAAGACCAATGGCTACACCAGCAAGAACACGCCCACGTTGTTTTACTGTGGTGACGGTGTCAGTGACTTGTCTGCTGCTAAGGAGACCAATCTTTTGTTCGCCAAGCACGGAAGGGACTTGATCACGTACTGCAGAAGAGAGGACATTCCTTACACTGAGTTCAACGACTTCAGCGACATTTTCAGAAAGACTAAGAAGATCGTGGAGGGCGGTGGCAACATCGCGGAGTTTATTGAGAATTAGAGCGCAGAGGGTAGCGGATGGGCCATGAGAAGTGATGGGAAGATGGGAAATGTTGATGGGTTATTTTGCTGAAAAGTGACGGGGAGAGGGGAAACGTTGAGAGGTAATCTTGTCGAGAAGTGAGGAGGAGGTTGAGTTGGGCTTTGAAAGACGTTGAGACTGTGCTATGAAAGAGTGTTTTGAGAAAGTTACGAGATGCTCGTGGTGGAAAGAGATCTCCCGAGCCATTGGGAATAATTACGGACCACACAAAGGAAACCGAGATATCATCGCCTGGGTCTCGGAAGAGCGGTCTTGCACTGCTATTGAAAAGACAGCTGTTTCTGTTATTGAAACAGATGTACAGTTTTTCTTCCGATACGCGACGTTGCACTTCATGAGATGCGAGATATGGCTATTTCTGCTGTGAGATGTTGCTAGATGTTACCCCGTCATGAAAAGGCGATGTTACTTCGTTCTCCAAACCACCTTACGGTTTTCTTTAAGGAAGGACCTTCCCTCGGAAAATTGTACTGTGGTGGTATTTCCGGGAAGTGCCGCGCTACCAGGAGACCTCCCGGATCAACACATTTCCAGACCATCAGAAATCTTATCACAATTAGGGCTCATCGGCGTCCCGTGTTAGAAAAAATAGAATTTACAAGCTTTCAGAAGCGTTGCTGGTGTAAACCGCCGCCCCTCTTCCTCCAACTGGCTGCAAACAGCCCAAAAGAAGGTTTTTTTTTGGGCTAGAGATTACGTATTTTACGTAAGCGCCGTAATACAACTCGGATGTAGTCCGTATTGAGAGCGTAACGGATAGTTTCGGTGCTCAAGAGGAATGCGCTGGGCGGTTCTATTTTTTTGCCGAAAGCGGTGTATTCGCATGGGTCCGAATTGGGGTGTCTACGGAGGCTGTTGCAAATGAAATGCACTCAAAAAGCGAGCCAAGAAAATACCCGCGCATAGAAAATACGACGTCTTTCAGAAAATATTGAATTGTTTTTTAGCGGAGACCTTTTTTGCAGCACGTGTTTTTGCGTGAGAGAGCGCAAATGTGGCCAAAAGCGGAAACACGGCGCTTTGCACCCATCTGCTATTAGAACGGATTGTCTATTCATGCATTAGCCAGCTAACACAACCGATTACGGGGACTTCCGGGGCCGGAAGGACGTTTGGGATAGGCCGAAACATCCGTTCTGAAATAGCGCCGGAGGAAGACGCTCGCGTTCCGGAACGTCAGAGTTTGGTTTAGACTGTAGAGCTTGAGTGACGCACTATGGTCTCCAGGACCGTACGCCACCTCTTAGTAGAGAACAGTCCTCGGGCTTTGCAAAAGACCGGCTTTTGCAGCCATAGGGCCCCCAAAACCTTCCCTTGATAGCTTCCAGGACTACACCATAGTAATTTCCTGAACACATACCGACGTATCTCCCATAGAGACTAGTTCCTCCTTCCATATCTCCAAAGCCCACGCAGTGAGCCTCAATAAAACAAGTCCCTCTTCTTCTTAGCACAGGCCCTCTTTTTGCTCTTACTCTTCGCCTTAGTAGGACTCTCGTGCACCAACTGATGGTGCCTGCTCAAGCTGTCCTTTCTGTAGAAACACCTGCTGCAATTGTCATGGACGCAAACATACAAAAGCAGCAAGCATGTCTGGAAAAACGGCTTTTCAAGCAACTGCAACTTGCCGTCGTAGCTGCTCCTGTTGAAGTTGTACATGTGGCTGTTGATAAGGTGTATTCTGAGATCGAGCTTTCTTCTGAACCCAAGAACACTGAACATGCACTTGTCATCGGGACAGTGGTTGACGGCATCAAGCCCGTTCTCGTCCATATGAAGACAGTAGTCGTCGGTGGTGGTGAAGGTGTTCACACAGTGGGTGCAATAGACGGGCTTAGGAAGTGCCGTGGGTCTCTCTGGAAACTGCAAGTCGAGCTGGTCTATGAGCCGGGGACGGTAGGTGTCTTGACTGTAAGGTTCGGAGTTGAGGAAGGGCGAGGAAAGTATCAGCTGCGGCGTGTAGGAGAGTACAGGCACGTCCATCAGAGTTTCCGGGAAAATGAGGTCGTGTTTGGGAAGAGGAAAGGAGTCTTTCGCCACACCATAGAGGTCACCCGCAGTGACGTCGTAAGTGTCCTTGGGTATGGCTTCATAACCTCCCTCAGCCCCGCCGCCAAAGAGATCTTTTCCCAAAGACTCACAAATAGCCTTATTTCCTTCGAGATGGCTCCTTCCGTGCCCGTCGTACGGTTCCAAACCGCTCAGGAGGAAAAGCTGGCTCTCGAGATCGTGGTCCATCAGCGCGAAATCCGCTGGCGTGAGCTCCGGAGCCTCCACCTCGTATGGAGGAGTGGGAATGACGGTTGAGAAGGAGGAAGGCGCCCGTAAGCCGAGCTTAAGGCCCAAGTTGATGTTATCGCGGATGGTGAATGTGGAGGAGAACAAGTTTTCGTCGCCCCGGGTTGCTAGGTACTCATAGTAGGGGTCCGGGTGCAAATAGCTGTTCTCGTTGGGAAAGTGGATGGCTTCGCACAGAAGGTCCAACATGGCGCGCTGCTGCAACATAGTGGACTCAGTGGCGGTTAAATATGAAGGGTTGAAACAATCAGTGTGGCCCAGGGCTGCCGGACCAGACTGCTGCGGCTCGTATCGCATGCATATATGTACATAAATCTTGCATAACGTGGGTCTAAGTCACGTGAGCGATCGGCATGAGAGTGCGTAGGGGGTCGCGGCACCGCATTTGCACCCTGGGCAGGCGCACTCGGTTATTTTAAAGGTGAAACGGGGTTATTTTTTGGAGTGCTGCAGGCGCGAGTATTTTCTGACGGAATTTTATGAGTAGTTGGTGCATCGGATTTACCATCGCCCAGCGAAGTGAGCCGATGCGGCGCGCATCTAGGCGGGGTGCATCTAGGCGGGGTGCATCTAGGCGGGGCGCAGGTCCGTACTCTGTTGCGAGCTCCGAGTGCTACCTCGAGGATGTGTTGTTGCTAGCGCAGAACCCACATAGCGAACGCACTCTCTTACATTTCCCCTTTAGGCCATAAGGATGGTCCGCCTGGCTCCAAATAAGCGTCTGGCCCGCCACATGCGGGGCATGCAGCGTGCACACAAAATACTCTGGCCGATCGGCAATCGCGGCCGCCCGTGCGTATGTTGCAGTGGGTATTTTTCCGGCCCACGCCTGCGATTGCCGGCACCAAGAAAACAGCTGTGGTGCGATTTTTGGGGCCGTTGCAGGGACCTGTGCCGCGCGACGGCCTTTGAGCGCAGCAAACTCCCGGTGCCGTGCGTCCACGTGCACGAGAGTGGCACCTGGTGCGTCGCATCGGCCGTCGCGTTTACTTGCACATTCGAGATCGTATCTTGCCGGCGCTGCGTATTTTCTGCCGAGATTAAGGGAGATGCAGGTGCGACGCCTAGACTGCCGCTTTAGGCCCTTTGAAACGCTGGCCTCCACCACGATGCCGCACAGTTCTTATCGGCTGGCATGATTGGGAGCTCTGTTTCAGTTGCCCGCAGACAGAAAAGGGATCAGAACGTTCGAAAGGCGACATGCGAGGAAGCAATACGACACGTTTTGGAGGGGAACTTTGAGATAGGGCTGCCACGGAGTTAATGGGGTTAACGCTGGCTTAGCTTATATGTAGGGTGTGGAAGACGGATGTGGCGTGGAAAATGGCGATTTAGTGTGGGTTTACCGCCTGACGTTGCAGATCCTGGGACGTCGATCTTGAGGTACGAAGAGGTACACTTCTATTTTCTGCGGTGTCTTTGTAGGGGCCCCGGTGTCGGATACTGCTAGGAGAATGGAATAGAGGTCCAGAGGTTAGGGTAGAGATGGAAGCAGGGCTAAGAGTATGGATGGTTTAATACGGCGGATAGATACGGTGGATAGATACGGCGGATAGACACGGTGGATAGATACGGAGATGGGGAGTGTGAAAGTCCGTACTCTTGAACTTAGCCAGGGTTCAATTTGCAGAATTGAGAAGCATTTCCTGTGGATACGACCCGAATGGCGTGGGATGCCGTTTGCCCATTCTTGCTGGGTTTATTCAACGGATTTAATCGGATTTAGTGGGTCGATAGATTCGCCCGTTCATAGTGTAGCCGTATATGTGGAAGTGCTTTATGACGACACACCCATACGCCGTCCATTTAAACGCATTGGAAGACCGATATTCTGCAAGGGAAGTATCCTGACTATTAGGGTCCTTGCCAGGCGGACTTTCACAGAAATTGCCATGCTCTACAGGACCTTTTCGTTATGCCCATCTTACCTAGGCTTCCTTCCCTTCGCTCTCTTTGCTGGGCTTCCTTCCCTTCGCTCTCTTACCTAAGCTTCCTGATTCCCACTTTCTTCGCTTCCCTCCTCATCCCTTCTCTTTTTCTTCACTTTCTTCGTCTCGCCAACGCCTTTTGGGTCCACCGCCGGTTTCTTCTCTTCGGACTTCTGTCCATTAACACCGAGTGGTCTCGGGCTTATGGCTGGTTTAGGAAGTGGCTCTTATGCACGTTCCAAGCGTCAAAAATTCCCAACCCCGCCAATTCGAGCTTCGGAGCCGTCATATGCCTCGAAGCGCTAATAGCCGCCCAACGGGCCCGCAAAAGTCGCTTTTTACGTTACGTGCCCTCAAATGTGCTTACACCCGTACACCAGTCTGTACCGTCATCTGCAGGAGAAATCAGCCAAATGCAAATCTACTTTACCCTATAGTTGTATAGGCTTCAGATGCTCCGATTGAGGACTTTTTCGGCGTTTACGAGGCCGTCGTTCCGGTTTCTTTCATTCTCTGCTGTTTCACAGGGCATTCCCAAAAGAAATAAGCTTCCTCCCCGGCCCAAATGGCTTATTGTAGAGGAAGAACTAGATGAGGTCTTTTTGAAAGGCGGACGGGGCCCAGGAGGCCAGAAAATCAATAAGAGTAATAGCAAAGTGCAGCTCACCCATCTTCCAACAGGGACAGTGGTCACGTGCCAGTACTCCCGGTCTCAGGAGAATAATAGAAAGAGGGCCCGAGAAATATTGGCACTCAAGCTAGAAGAGCTCCAAGATCCAGAGGGGTGCCGAACAGCAATTGTAAATCAGCGGAAAACCTTGGTTAAACAGAGCAAGACCAAAAAGGCTAACAGAAAGTACAAGCAGGTTGACGAGGAAAGGGCCCAGGCCAAGTTGGAGGAAGAGAAGTTGATGCTGGAGGTGGTGGATATCGAAGCAGAATTGGAGGACATGATGGGAGGAAACGGCAATAGAGAGGGGGTGGACGTGAAGAGGAATAACTGAAGAGGAATAACTGAAGAGGAATAACTGAAGAGGAATAAGTCAAGAGGAATAAGTCAAGAGGAATAAGTGAAGAGGTGAGGATTCACGCATTCTCTAGAAGACATGGTCAAAGACGATGTTTAAGACCTATCAAAGGGCTTCAAGGAATTGAAATGCTATTGGGGGTTCACAGCAGCCATCTTGTGAAGATACACGCTTAATGGTCTGAATGTCAGGATCTTCTGTATGGCCATTTCAGGGACATTAGTCCTTTATGATGCTCTTTCGTATCCTAGTCTTCACCCATGGTTGCCTTTCTCTTCAAGCTCTTCTGGACCAAAGTTCTCTTACGACTTCCGGCAGCATTTCTTTGGCTTCCAACTATATGTGGTGGAATACAGGGGAATTACATAACCCACACACGATAATGGGGGTTAATGGCTGCATTCTCAGTGAATGTCTATCAGAGAATCCGCTGAAACTAAGAGAAATCGGGCAGGTGAAGTCGGCACCACCTATTGACACTAATATGTGTTTCACCATTCCAGCTGACACCACTGTCGATACCATTCCACCAAATGGCCTTTCTCTCTCTACACATTAAGTCTGTGTTTCCTAAAGGTCAAAATAGTGGCCGCATTTAAAGTTAGGACCAGAATACAGGTCTTTATTATCCCCTTTATTTTCGCCCGGCATCCTTAATTATCCAATTATTTTCCGATCTTACCTTATTATTCCCCACATGTTCTGGCTGCAACAAATAAGAGTTCCAGGCGGCCCGGCACGAGTTCCGCTTTGGGAAGGCGGTCTTCTGGGCATCGCAGCCCTATGCAACGCCCTTAAAGCCGATATCTCCTTTCCCAGAGCTCTTACGCTTTCGACGGCCCGGTCTTCCCCCCAATGCCAAGCTATTGTGTCCCGCCCCACTACTACCATGTAGCATCCGAGGAAGAACAATTGCGCTTCGGGATGCAGGTGGTTCGATTGGATGCGGTTCGGAGAGTGGGGGCGCATCTCGGCCCCCACCGGCCCCCACTGCCGGTTTCGGGTGACACAAAATGCAGTCACAGGAGCATGGCTGCAACATGCATGTCACTATGTCATTCACGGCTGACAGGTGTGCCGACCCATTGTGGGTCATGATACCCTGTATCTGTGCTCAGGACTATTTAATGGCCACAATTGGAGAGAGAAATGTGCTTTTCCAACAACATGAAATTGGCGTACTTTGCAGCCATTGGTGCTGTTGCGGCCGTCAGCGTCAACCCGATGCCGGCTCCAAGGAACATCTCGTGGAGTGGAAACAGGGTGGACGTCTCTCTTTCCATGCAATTGGTCCAAGCAGAGGATAATGACATTGTTCTGGAGGCTTTCCAGAGGGTAATGAGCACGGTTTCTGACCTCAGGTGGACCCCCAAAGTGGTCGAAACCCCCAGATCCAGCTACCTTCCGTTCCCCACCGGCACCCCGAAAAAGAGAGACAGCATCAATGCAACCGTGGACGGCATATTGACGACGTACGTCAACATCACCAATTATCGTGCGCCGCTCGACTTGGCCGTGAACGAGTCCTACACCCTCAATGTTGGGCCTGACAGCATACAAATTGGCTCGGAGACGGTCTGGGGCTCCCTCCATGCGCTCACCACTTTGCAGCAGCTTATCGTCTACGACGCGGACACAGATCTGTTTTTCGTGGAGAAAGAGGTGGCGATCTGGGACGAGCCGCTCTTTCCGCACAGAGGCATCATGCTTGACCTGGCACGGCACTTTCTCACGGTCAAGGCTGTTTTGGAGCAGATCGACATTTTGAGTCTTGTCAAAATGAACGTTCTCCACTGGCACATAACCGATCTGCAGCTGTGGCCGTTGCAACTTGCGGTTTATCCTCAGATGACGCAAGATGCGTATTCTGCTAGAGAAGTTTACTCCGCCGAAGACATCAAACACATCGTTTCCTATGCCAGCGCTCGTGGAGTTCGCGTTGTGCCAGAAATTGACATGCCGTCACATACGCGGGCTGGATGGAGACGCATAGACTCCAAATTGGTTCCTTGCCAGGATGCGTGGTGGGGGACCGACCAAAAGATCCAGTTTCCGGGAGAAGTGGTTGCTTTGGAGCCCCCACCCGGCCAATTGGACATGCTCTATCCGAAAACCTACGAAGTGGTGGAAAACATATATAACGAGGTGTCGGAACTTTTCCCCGACCTGGTGTTCCATGTGGGGGCAGACGAGTTGGTGGGGGGATGCTACAACTACTCGTCGTATGTGCAAGAGTGGTTCAAGCAGGACTCTTCGAGGACCTACAACGACCTTGTGCAGTACTGGGTGGATAAGGCGGTGCCCATGTTCCTCAAGAGGAAAGACCGGCGGTTGACGATGTGGGAAGACGTCATCCTTGACGCAGGGGGCGCACATAACGTTTCCACCGACGTCATCATGCAGCTGTGGAACAACGGGATGGACAACGTGAAGATCTTAGCGGCCAAAGGCTACGACGTGATCGTCAGTTCTGGCAGTCATCTTTATCTCGATTGCGGGTTGGGCGGCTGGCCCTCCAACGATCCTCGGTACGTGGACAACGTGGAGAACGACGTTTTCAACAGCGTGGGCGGCGGGTCGTGGTGCAACCCCTACAAAACGTGGCAGCGGATCTATGACTACGACATCACTGCCAATCTCACCGACGAAGAGAAGAAACACGTGTTGGGGGCCGAGGCGCCGCTTTTCCTGGAACAGGTGGACTCGCCCATCCTCACCCAACGCATTTGGCCCAGAACGGCAGCTCTAGCCGAGATGACCTGGAGCGGAAACAGAGACGAAACGGGCCACTTGCGGACCAACTACGTCACGTCGCGGATTCTCAACTTCAGAGAGTATTTGGTGGCTTTGGGCTATGTGGTGAGTCCGTTGATGCCGCAGTACTGTGTGAAGAACCCCCACGCGTGTGATTATTATAGGAACCAGACGTATTTGGACCGGTACGGCACGCAGGAGGCGCCTGTCTGGGGCAACATCAGCTATTACTAGGGTTTTGGCTACTGGTGGGTGGTGGGGCGAAAGGCAGCTATTACTAGGGTTTTGGCCAATGGTGGGCGGTGGGCGAAACGTGTGCTGTGGGGAGACATGCCGTGAATGGTGCAGATGAGATGGGTGAAAATGGCATTTTGCTGCAAAAGAGTGCTCGTGAAGTGCATTTAAATGGCTCTATAGGCTACACTTTGCGAAAGGTGAACGGGAGAAAGATGTTGAGTAGTTGTGTATGCTTCTTAGGGTTTGTGTGGGTGTTTCCATGGGGCTTTATCGAGTGATTCCATGGGGCTTTATAGAGTGCTTATGTAGTGCTATAGAGTGCTTCTATACTGCTTTATGGAGTGCTTCTATACTGCTTTATTGAATACTATTTAGAGAATGTTTCGACCCATAGCATCTTGTGCATAGTACCCTTTCAACCATTGTCGTACCCTCCTCACTATTAAGCCTTCTCTTTATTCTCTGCTAATAGCATACATATCTTTGCAGCATTTGCAGCATTTAGAGATTTTCCTCTATCATGCGCCTAGTATCGTCTCATATAAGGGTTTTGCCTTAATGAATCCTCTCAGCATTCTGGTCTCTATACTCTCCCGCCATATGCTTTCATGTCACCGCCAAGGTTTCTCCGAAAATACCCTCCTGTCTCCTCCACCATCCAAACACCTTCCTCTGTCCATTTCTCTCTATCTTTCTGCTCTTCTTTTTCTTCTCTCCTCCTCTCTTCTCTTCCCTACACGTCCTCGTTCGTTCTTTATTACTACTCTAGCTCGTCCATGCATTAGTGGTGCTCCTCCTCCTCAGGAAACACAAACCAGTCCTCCTCAGCAGGAGCAGCCTCGCTGGAAACGGTCTCGGTCTCAACCTCGGCAGCCTCGTAGGCAGAAACGCCGTCCGCCGAAACCTCCTCAGAAGGAATGGCCGGGGTGGCGGGCAATGCAAAGTTCTTGATGCCCTCGGAGTCCTTGGCGGCTATGGGAGTGGGCTTGAAGTCCTTGATGTGCTGAATGTACAACTGAGAGACCAGGTTGGCCCTTCTGGGCGTCACCGAGAGGAATCTTCTAGAGGAAAGGGCCTGTTGTTAGTATTGACCGGGTATGGCATGGAAGCGGATGGAAAGAAGGTTGTGGTTCTAGGGCGCGAAGCATCGGTTCAAATCCGCTCAAAAGCGACACCTGTGCTCTTTGTACCAAGATCTTCGTCTCCGCCGGTTTTCGTCGTCTCTTACGTACAATTGACTGTCTGAACATTGCAATAGTGGTCCTGGTGGAGTGTTAAAGTTGATTTTGGTGGACTTTTTCGTTCACCGGAGCGGCGGCGTGCGCCGCCCAAAATGCCTGCGGTTCTATTGGCTGTGGGTTGGGAGTGCAGATAGGTCAGGAATCTATACGGGGATCACAGGGACCATAAAGAACGGCACAAATCCGCTACGGGGGGTTCTGAAAAGTATATAAAGTGACTGCTGGCGCCTTCTTTACTGGTGGAGCTTTTTCAGCGGCGCAAAAACGACCACAAACGCCAAATCGGCGCCCTTCTTTCTACATATAGGCATCTCATCGGATTGGCCCAAACTGTTCAATATCCACACGGAGGCCTGAGAAAACATGCCGAAGTACTACTGCGACTACTGCAAGTCGTACTTGACACACGACACTATGAGTGTTCGAAAATCGCATCTTCTGGGCAAAAACCATATCCGGTACTACTGCAACTACTTTGAGCAGAAGGCCCGCGAAACTGGCGTCTGGAACCCCAATGACGCCGGCTACGCTGTTGGGTTGGGTTACGTCAGCTCCGGGGCCCCGGGAGGGGCTACCAAAACGGGCCAATTTGCGTTACCGCCGCCTCCCAATTTGGACGACTTTCCAAATCCTCCTCCGGGAGTGGTTAGAAATACTGAAAGTTATCAGGCCGCCATTATGCGGCATTTGGAGAAGGCAGATGTATAGAGGGATTATGAAAGTAATGAAAGTAATAACGGGATCGGGAGGAAGAAAAAGGAAGAAGGACTGTAAAATAGAGAGGAAGAAGAAAGAAGAAGGACTGTAAAATAGAGAGGAAGAGCCGAGGAAGAGGGGGTTATGAAGAGAAAGGGCGTTTAAAAGGTGTTTCACAAATATGGAAGTCCCCAATGCTTAATATGGGAATATCTTTCTATGGAGATCTTCACTATGGGAATGCAGTACTATGGAATTCTTAAGTATAGGCAAATTCAGTTCTTACTAGGGTTCTTAAGTATGGGAAATTCCAGTACTCAACTAGATCAAATCCTTTACCTTAACCCAATTCCTCTTTAGCCCAATTCCACCTTAGCCCAATTCCTCCTTAACACAATTCTCCTTAGCCCAATTCCTCTCAAACCCTCGCTCCACCTCCAAAATCCCGTTTACGCCAACTACATGCTCTCAGCCTCATAAGCGCATCCTAGCTCCCGCCATAAACAAACAATGAACACTTTTAAGATATATTCCTATATACCAATGCACCAGCAGGCGCTCTAGCAGCGTCCAGTAAGCTCAAACGGCACCCACGATTAGCCGCAAGCCGCAACAGTCGGCGTGCTTAAAGGTCGGCATCGTCCTCATCGGGCAAAGGCAACGCGGTGGCCTGCTCCATCTCCTGCTGGTACTTCTGCATCAAGTCGGCATCCACCTGCACCTCGGGAGGCGCCAAAGCGGGCGAGGCCACGAACTCCAACTGCGGGTTGCCCACCAACTTTCTGGCCAACCACAAGAATGGCTTCTCGAAGTTGTAGTTGGACTTAGCCGAGATGTCGTAGTACTGCAAGTTCTTCTTTCTGTGGAAGGTGATGGTCTTGGCCTTGACCTTTCTCTCCTTCACGTCCACCTTGTTACCACACAACACGATGGGGATGTTCTCGCACACGCGCACGAGGTCCCTGTGCCAGTTGGGCACGTTCTTGTAGGTGATTCTAGAGGTGACGTCGAACATGATGATTCCCGACTGGCCGTTGATGTAGTAGCCGTCACGGAGACCGCCGAACTTCTCCTGGCCGGCAGTGTCCCACACGTCGAACTTCAACTCGCCGAAGTTGGTGTGGAACCCGAGCGGGTGCACCTCCACGCCCAACGTAGCAATGTACTTCTTCTCGAACTCTCCGGTGAGATGTCTCTTGACGAAGGTGGTTTTTCCGGTACCGCCGTCGCCGACGAGGACAAGCTTAAAGGTGGGGACTTCGGACATTTGGACGATGGATTCGAAACGTGGAAAGAGGTGGAGGGGATTGTTGTTTGAATTGAGGGTTGAAAAATTTGGGCGATGGTTTGGCGCGAGGGTCGACTGCCCAATTGGGAAGGGTGTGCGCGCGCGCGGATGTTTGTTATGGGTCGGCTGTTTTGGGCACGGCGAAACGACGGGAGAAGCAACTTTGGCTGCTTATGCACTTGAGACAGTGCCTGGGGGCTAGTTTTCAGCTTATTCTGTGGTTTTGACGAAACGGGCCCTTTTGGCGTCGTGGTCGGCGGCTGGAATGTGCTTTCAAACCGCGTTGGAATACCAGATTTGCGAATACGGCTTTCCTATTGGCGGGAAACGGTCTGGGACGGCATTTGCTGTTGGGTTGAAGTAGGGCATTTACTAAGATGGCGTGCATTAACGAAGGATTTAGCATATTACGGGGAAAAGGTCCATTCTGCCAGTTGCAAAGGGCCATCCTTTCAATGGCTGGCCATTCTGTGCTGCGAGCGCATGTGGCTGTAAATCGAAACGGTTTGCCACCCCTCGTATCTTCAGTTCTGTTGCTGTGAATGTCTTGCCATTGGTGCAAAAACACCCTGGTTGGCTGAAAAACACCCTGGTTGGCTGCAAAACGAGAAGTAGCTGCAAATG
Source organism: Wilhelminamyces savonicus (assembly GCA_030570115.1). Lineage (NCBI taxonomy): Eukaryota > Fungi > Ascomycota > Pichiomycetes > Serinales > Metschnikowiaceae > Wilhelminamyces > Wilhelminamyces savonicus. The sequence goes on from JAJLUW010000015.1 coordinate 172,881, forward strand.
CTCGATCTGCACATATCGCCTTCCTAAGTAAGTCCAGTACCTTCCTATAGGTCTTGCCATCCTAGGGATCTCTTCCTGGCTCATCTGATATCTCCTCTTAAGCCTCCTGAAAAGCTAAGCCTGATCCACACAATTACGCGGCTTCGGTCGGCTATGCCAGAGGAAGCTTGTTTCCCCTGTGCAAGGCTCGGGGCCCTAAGCTTATTCGGCGTGCATTGAGGTATTTTACATGTCCCAATGAATCTACCACCCAAATGTGGCCTAGTATCAAAAATGATCACCTTGAAGTCTTATGTGTGGCCATTATTACCACACTGTGAAAACTTTTTACTATGGGTCCAGAGAATCCCATTTGTATCCCTCGTAAATGCCCCCCACCCACTTGATCTGTTTACCAAACGCTATTGTGCTCGTCTTTAGTAACAAATCCCCCTATACATATCCGATTCCCGCACCTTAACCGACGGCAGCCTAAGGTAGCCCGCACGCGGCTGAAGCGCCGTGTTTCTCCCCGCCAAGGCGCAATATGGCACCATGTGACAGGCAGCCAAGCCAGCGTCAACATGCGTAAATCTGGACACGATTGGCGTAAATCCCCGTACATAAACATTCACTCAGACCCGGAACACATGCGTGGTCCGATTCCTGGCCGAAAGCGGCATGCAACTGGCGTGCATTAGGCGTGTAACATGCACGCTAACAGCGTCAGGGCCCTGCCGTTGCCCCGGATTTGCACCTGCGCGCGTTTTCACCCGATTGGCGGTGCGCTGAAACCACCGCGTTTGCGCATTTTGCGCCGCCCGAAACCGCCGCCCGTCCCCTCCTGCACCTAAGACGCGGGGCGTCGCCGAATGGCGCATCTCCTGCACCTAGTAACACCCGTGCACCAGGTTACGCCCTGGCCAATTTTACCGTATTTGTGCGGTTTCGCCCTGCCACTTGTTTCCACAACACTTTCTTTCGTCAAAATCCGGACTTCTCCGTCCTGTGCACCACCAAGGGCCCATTACTGCCGTGCCACGACTTTGCAGCGGCTGGTTCCCTGTTAGTGCCCGAAAAATTTTTGAAAAAGGACCCCTTCCGGTGTTTCTTTAGCTGTTCGTGAGTATCGGACTTTGCTGGGTGTTTAAACGTGAAAACGTCGCCAGACCCACTTTTTCTGGTGTTCAGACGAAATCGCCGTCAAAATCCCACTTGCGGCTGTCAGATCGCTCTTTTGGCGTATAAGAACGGCAATTTCTACCACCTACCACGCGGGCTTTTTTGTTTGCAGGCGGCTAAATTAGCTTAGAAGTATACGGATCCCAATCGCGTATACGACGCCTCGTTTTGACCTTTCGTGAAACACAGATCCTCCACTTTCGCTGGTTTTGCCCATTATTTCGGCTGATTTCACGGTGATCTACTGATTCCATTGTCGCTCGACTACTCCTCGCAAAAACCCTTTTTTCAGAAACCATCCATCAGAAATGTATCCGCAGGGCTATTTTCCATCCCCGCAGCTTGGTTACTATCCGCAGAATCCCTCGTACCCGGCGCCGCCGCATATGCCGCCGCACATGCAACCACACATGCCGCAGACTCCGTTGGACCTCTCTTATCTGCACCTGATGCTTCCGCTGAACCTTCTTGTTTCGTCTCCGTACCTTCAATCGTCGGCGCAGATGATGTCGCCGCTTGATTCGCGGTTTCAACAGCCTTTCTACCCGCAGTACAACCAGTACCAGGCGCCCAAACACCTTCACCTGCCGTATTTGACGCCCCTCCACAGCAACCTGAACTTGGACCAGCTAAATTTGTCGAGAACAGTCATTTTGAAGAACTTGAACGACTCCCTTACGCTTAATGAGCTTCTCTCGGAGATCGAGTACGGTCCCATTGAATACTGCAAGATGTTCTCGAAACCGGCTCCTGCTCACTTTCTGGACGTGGAGAACCTCAAAACGTGCTACATCTCGTTCGTTAACCTGAAGATCTCCGTCAATTTCCACTTGAAGTACGGTAAGAACCCATACAACTTGAATAAGCTTAAGGAACGGTTGCGCAACTCAAAATACCTCAAAGTTTCACTCAACGACACCACCGGCGCCAATTCGGTCGGTGGTATGGGCAACAACATCGCCAAACAGGACTACATCAAGCTCAAGACCTTAAACTACATTTTGGACTTTGGTGCCACCAGGTGTGTCCTCATAAGAATACATACAGAGGACGAAAATGCCCCCGCTGAACTTGAGACGGAAATAAGAGCCCAGTGCGCCAAATTCGGCGATGCAGAAGACTTCAAACTGAACTATAACGACCAGAAGGGCGAGTTAAAGTTTCTCATCCACTTCACGTCCATTGATCTGGCCATCAAGACCTACGAGTTTTATTTGAAACGCATCCAGCTGGATAAGCAAAGTAAGATCGACAATGAGGGTGATGAAGCGGTGCAATCTGCTCCCGAATTCGTGCATGTTTCGTTCCATAAAGACAGATGTGACCGCGTGGTACTCGATAAGCCGAAAAAGAAAGAGAATGGCACGAATGGACATACCCATTTCGGCAACATTCCCGAGGAGACGGAATTTCCTGCTATTTCCAACCCAGAGCTGCCTCCGGACTTGGAAACGCCGGCCATATTTCCCTCAGAGTTGGCAACTGGTGGTCCTGAGGTCCTCCGTGAATTCAATGGCCCCGATGCAGAGCTGGGTGCCGAATTGGAAGAGCTGGTCCTTTCGGTGAGCCCCAATTCTGCACACTCGGTGATTTCGTCTAATGCTCCGATCGAAAACGCGTTCCCACATGCTCCATACGGACGGTTCTCGCAAAGTGACTTCCACCGGTTTCCAAACGGTCCGAGTAGCGTTCATTCTGCCGGCTCCCAGGCGGGGCCCATGCACAATCCGCTCCAATATAACCCAGACCCTTTCAATGTGGGAAATCGGACAATTTATCTTGGAAATTTGCACCCCAACACCACCATCGAGGAGATTGCCAACAATGTTCGTGCTGGAGGTCTTGTGGAGCTTATCAAATTCCATCCCGAGAAAAAGGTTTGTTTCATCACTTTTGTGGATCCCACTATTGCGCTTAAGTTTTTCGTGAACCACCAAGTTTTGCACCAATTGATTATTCATGGGTATGACATTACTGTGGGCTGGGCCAAGAACCATTCCGGGCCGCTTAACAGGGAAATCTCGCTTGCTGTCACAGCTGGTGCGTCCAGAAATGTCTATATTGGCATCAAGCCTGTGAAAGAGGGTTCAGATGGACCCGAAACCAAGCTGGTTCTTCCCGACGAGGCGACCTTGCGGGCAGACTTTTCCCAGTTTGGTGACATGGAGCAGATCAACTTCTACCACAATAAGGACTGCGGATTCATGAATTTTTTGAACATTCTTGATGCCATTAGAGTGGTGGAGTTGTTTGAAGTGGGTACCGCTAGCAGCGTTTCTAAGGCTGTCGATGACGAAGGCGAGTTTTATCAGAAGTATAAAGACTTCAAGATTTCGTTCGCCAAGGATCGTTGTGGAAACCTGCCGAAATTCTCGTTCAAGAAAAAGGGACCTAGTGACTACAAGCTGACGTTCAAGGCATTCAAAAAGAAGAACAGGGCTCAGCAGGAGGCTCCGGTTTCTTCTGAGGAGCCCAAGGAGACCATCACTGAGGAAGCGGCAATGGTTTTTGGCATTATCAGCCCCGAAAACAACAAGGACAGCGTTGCTCCAGAGGAGAAATTGGCCTCCAGCTTGAAGGAATCCAGCTTGGAAGACAAGGCTGTTCTGGAAACCGTGGGAAATGGAAACGAGGAGGAGGATGAAGACAGTGACGACGACGTTTCCATAATCATTGGATCGGATGATACGTCTTCCACCACTGTCAACCGCGAAGCACCCAAAAGAAACCACGCCAATGGGCACCGAAACGACAGAAAGAGCTCGCGGAACCTGCTGAACGTGTCTCTCAATCTGGGCTACATGGCATACCATCAGCCGCACTATCACCGGCCAGAATTGCGGATGCAAAACAGTAACTACGGTTATTACCAGCCGCCTCCGCAGCCGCAGTTACACCCTCTGCAGACATTTTCGTACCAGCAGCAGAAGAACCCTTATTCCACGTCGGGACTGCAGGTCATGGCGCAATATTTGGCCAAATCACAGCACGACAACTTGTTGTATGCTGCCAGTATCTTGTCTAATGATGTGGGAATAGAGGAGGACTACTATAGGAGCAGAAGGAATCTGCGGGAAAAACGATAAGCACAAGAGGAAGCCAGCAATCTTTGTTTGGATCAAAGAGGCTGGATGGGCGTTCGAAAAGGAATATATAGATTTGCCAGCAACTTCGTGTTGTTGGCATTTAATTGAAGAAGAACGTATGAGGTGTTGTAAAAGTATATTTATGCAGATATGTGCGGGGCACGACGAAATGAAGATTTTGCGATTTTGACATTCTGGTATGAGACAACCTTTGGTGATTCTCAAAAAGGCCGTGGCATGGTGGGGTTTTGATGGAGAATTAAGTGAAATTCGAGTGAAGAAGGGTGACGTGGAAAGTTGGAGCCAATCAAGGGTGTTTCGGGGCAAATTTCGGGTCTTTTGACCAATTTTGAACAGATTTGTGGTCATTTTTGATGGTTTGTGAATCATTTTAACGGCATTTTAGACAATGTCGACGATTCTAGACCCACCTTGAGAACTTTCGGTCATTTGGGATGGCCTTGTGTCCATTTCCGACGAATTTTGGTCGGCATTCTTGAAAACTCTGTCATTTCTGTTCATTGTAATCTCTTCCGGGTCCGTTTCACGCAGCAACCTCGAACATCACCGAAGCATAGGTTCCAGCCACAGCTCCCACGATTCCCACAGTAATTCCCACTTTAAGCAAAGATCTCTTAAAAACCAGCAACTCGTCATGAAAAAAATGGAGGTAGAAAGCCAACGGCAAAGTCATGCAAATGGTATAACAGATAGCGGAGCCCAAAAATGCCACTATCTTTCCAAAAGACGTGAAAAGCAAGGAGGCACCAAACAAGAACAGCACGAAAACAAGTCTTGCGAAAAACCGTCCGACCGCAGCGCCGTTACGGCTCAGGTCCTGCTTATTAGCGGCCTCATTAAGGCCAAGAAGACCCTCGTAGACAGTGATAATTGGTCTTGCCACTAAAGGAAGTTTTGAGAATGCTAGCAATCCCATAAGTGCACATAAAGTGGGGGCCAAATAAGACGAATAGGCATCAGAAGCCATCAAGTTCTTGATCAAAGAGTCCTTAACAAACACACCAAACATGAGATAGCCCATAACAGACATACAGGTGTCCAACGCAAAGGTGGTGGAGAAGGCGGTGTTGCAGCAGCTGGGGTACTTGTGGCTGTGGCGCATATCTCTGTAGAGTTCTGGAAAAACAGGATGTCCTCCCCAAGGCGCCATGAAAATGCCCAACAGAAGCATGAAGCCAGCACCGCTGACTGGCCAGAAGCTTGTTTCTGCCGGTACCAAAAGCAGGCCGGGCGAGATGGAGGTCGCGAGGCCACAGGCCAAAACAACCACGAGAAGAGCCGTGGTGCAGATGATTCCGAAAAGACTGAAAAGCGACAAAAGCGAAAGCGGAAGAAACAGCATGGCGAAGACCCCCGCTGCAGCCACCGCCTTGAACGCCGGCGAGCCTAATTGCGGGAAAAGCGGCACGAATGAGTCCGAGAAGAGAAGAACCAACAGAAGAGAGGCCCCCATGAGATCCACGCAGAAAATCGCCGTGACCGCCGCCTGGAAGCCCGGTCCGCCGTAAATGCGTGCCACGTCGCCGTAAGACGCCGCAAGAGGGTGGATTCGTAACACTTGGCCGAGCATTTTGGCAGTAGACGCCGTGATAACCGCACTGGTCAATAAAAGCACGGAGCCGAGGCCCCAGCCCGCCAAACTGAAGCCGTAAGGAAGCAGAAGCATGGCTATTCCCACAAGCGTGTTCACAGCATTGAACACCGTCTGTGGCGCCGTACTGCCGCCCACAAAGCCGTCGCCGCTGGCCACAGAGGGGCGGTACGTAAGCGACCCAAAAGAGGGCCGCAGCTGAGCGCTGTGGGGGCTCTTCAAAAGCGGCAGGCCCTCGGTAGGAAAGAAGTACTCGTCAAGATTGTCATGGCCACGCCCACTCCCGTTTTCCTCCTCCAAAATCGCTTCGTCCGGCAAAGAAGTGCACGGCGAAAGATCGTCATTCTCTAGCAAGCTCAGGCCCCTGTATTGCTGGGCACGCGTGTACAGTGAGGCAAAATTGGAGAGCAGGTTTGCTCCTCCGGCCTCGAAGAACAGATGGCGCCGTGCCTGTACCGGAGACGTCATGGCGGTGGTTGCAGCGGCAATGTAAAAGTAGGTGCTATATGGAGATTTAGAACGGTTTTCGCGATGGTATTATCTAATCGTCGTAAATCTCTCTCCTGCATATAGTCCGATGCGGCCAAGGCTCCTGCAGATACGCGGGCAATTTCCTGCATGGGGCGGGACGCTTTTGCAATCTGGCCGTTTATGGCGTGTTTTCTATTGCTGGCCGGGTGCATTTGGCCTTCATTGTGTAAATGGCGACATTCTGCTTGTGGCGTCTCGTGCCTTTCCGGCGGTGCAAATTTCGTTTTCGGGGCTTGTCAGTGGCCGTGGCAATTTTAGATCGTATACCGTGAAACAGTCGTAAATGGCGCCTTTTTGGGCGAGACGAAGTGTATACGGCGAAGAAGCTGGACTTTTCTGTGTGGCGCCGCCTTGGGCGCTTTTTTTCTATTTCGGGCCAAAAAGGCTGCTGGGGCGCTTTTTGCGGCCAAATACGGCGATTTACGACACCGTCAGGGTCTTCGTGAAAGTGCTACATTTGGAAATAAGGGGGGAGAATTTGTGGAAGTCATTATGTGTTCTTTCTTGAACTTCTTCTCTTCATCGGGCGCTTTCCGCCCCACGTTTATGATTCTTCAATTTCATCCATCGCGGCCGTTTCTTCAGACCAGCTTTCGTTCTCAAATCCCCTGTTCCTTTTTTCAGATTTAGCCTCACAGTAAAGCACCCTTTTCCCCGTATTTCTGTACAATCGGGAGTTTTACTTCCCCCTCGGGCGCTTAACATCGGCCAAGGGGCCAGAAGCGATCCGCCAGTCCATCGCCTGAGTGGAATCGGGGTTTAAAATGCAGTTTTCGGCTTTAACGGTGGAACTGCAGCCCTATGCAAGTTGATGTGGCCCACTTTCTTGATGGTGTCACGCTTGTGACAGACGGAGTAGGCTGCCATAATTAACAGGACCCTTTATTGTGAGTCTAGGAGTCTTGCAGCTTTTGATGGCCTCTTGGGCCGGCGCTATGACGGGAGCGGTGGCTGCGAAATCCCTTTCCCAATTAGGAAGGTGCTGCATCCATCGCTCCACCTGCCATTTGCAGCCAGTTTTTTTAGCTATCAGGTCGGTTTCACGGTCGATCGGAACTCTGGCGAGTGTGTTCAGTGGACGGACCCGCTGTCGTAGGGTGGTGTCACGGCAGAATCGCCTTTCACCGGCAGATAATGACCTTCTGCAGCATCTTGCAGCATGTTGCAGGTTTCATCTGCAGGGAAGCCGGCCACTTTGTTGCTGAACCAGCCAAGGAAGTCGGTGGGCTCCTTTGCAGGCAATTTCGGGGGCAAAATGTCAGGTTTTTCAGATTGGGGCCGCAGTTCTAGATCACTATTACTAGCATTGGCGTCCCGAGCCCAGGAAACGAGATCTTGGGATAAAAGGCGCCGGCTGCGCCCTCAAGTGGGTTTTGCAGATTAGAGAGAAGCGAATTAGGCTTTTTCGGAGAAGTGCCAGTTTGTGAACTTTGTGGTGCTTATTGCAGAAACTGCAGTGGTGCTTATTGCGAAAGGTTTGAGTGAAACACCCAGAAAGGAAAGTACAGCTGGTGCAGTTCAACCGGATTTATTCTTTGATTAATAAGAGCTTGACGGTTGGAGTTCGACGATTTGACTCTTGAAAGTGGTCTATTAGTATTGAGGCTCTATTGGTATTGAGACTTGAGCTCTATTGCTGTTAAGAGTAGAGCTCTATTCCTGTTGAAAGTTGAGCTCTGTTACTGCTGAAAGTGGAGCTCCCAATAGGCTGGTAATTCCTCCATTGATTCTCGCTTTGCTTGAGCTAGCATTCCTACTACTGGGAAAGAAAGGCTGCCATCGCTCTATTCTGGTCCACTGACTGTCCTTGGATTATTGAGCTATTCGCCCAGCCATTCTACTTCTTACACCTTTTCAAACCCCACAGGGCCCAATACGATTGTTTCAGAATGTCAGCAATTAACACGGCTTTCGGCCACGCTCACGCAACTGCCGTTTCGGGAACAGGCAGCGACTTTGTTGATTTCTCTGGCCACTTGAAACTTCCTCATAATGCTAGCAGTCCCCAGACGATTCCGAATCTTTCCACAACGTCGCAATCGGATGGCGGCGCAGCGTACCACAACAACATGATGTTGTTCTCGCCGGCTTTGGGCGGCGCCTTATTGCCTGGTGGAGGTGCGTACAGTTTTGACGCACACAGCGCGCAGAAAGAAGGCTTGCTCAACGCACACGCGAACCCGCACGCAGAAAGCGACGCCGTACATTACGGACCCAGCGCAAGCGCGCCACCACGACACACATCGCGCAGCAGGCGCGGGCTGGAGGCGTTTCCAGCGCCGGTGAAGCCGCGCGTGGCCACCTTGCGCTGGGACCGCGAGAGCACGTTCGTGTACCAGGTGGAGGCGCACGGATGCGTGGTCTCGCGGCGTGAAGACACGCTGTTTGTCAACGGCACCAAGTTGCTCAATGTGGTGGGCATGACGCGCGGCCGGCGCGACGGCATTCTCAAAACCGAGCGCGTGCGCGAGGTGGTGAAGGTGGGGCCCATGTGTCTTAAAGGCGTATGGATTCCTTTCGAGCGGGCGGTGGAAATTGCGCGCAATGAGGGCGTGGACGGCTTGTTGTACCCGCTATTTGTGCCGAATTTGCACAAGTTCTACGTGGAGAAGGGCCTGCAGCTTCGCAACGGCGGCGCGGGCGAAGATGGAAGCGAGTGGTAAGCGGTGTGGTGTTTGGGTGGTTTTGCAGCCGGTCTGCAGCCGCGGATAAAAGATGCAGTTTTTTAGCAGCAAAAGCGTGAAGGTGCAAGAGGCGCAGATTGTGCGCCGGTGCTGCGCTGGTGCTGCGCTGATGGTGTGCTGATGTTGCGTGGGTGAAGCGCATGTCGCACGCAGTTGCGAACGACAGGTCTCCTCGTAAATGTATTGTTCTCTTCGTATAGAGACAGCCAATTGTACTTTTAACTCTACGCCTGCTAATGTAGATTCTCCTCCTATAATCTAACCTCACTTAGCTCCATAACCGGTCCTTTCCCCTTCGGGTATCACTCCCATATTCCCCATATCACTCTCCATAACTCCATCTCAATAGACACCTCACGTGCCACTCTTGTCCCTCCCTCATACATTCATCTTTGGTATCTCATTTATTAACGCATAGAATAGCAATCACTCAGACCGTTTCTCCTCTCTCCTTCTACCAATTCACTTCTTTCCTCTTTTTGGAGCACTCTTCTCCATCTTCTTCTCCACACACACAATCTTCGCAAGCTTCATAAGCTTCATAAGCTTCGCTTTTTTCTTCTTCTTCTTCTTCTTCCTCGTCTTCGCTCTCCACAACAGTAAGAGTTCCTCTCAGCTCCTGCTGTCTTTCAATACTCTCAAACAAACCCTTGAAAGTACCCTTTCCAAACCCGTTATGGTGTCTTCTCTGGATAATCTCAATGAACAACGTGGGTCTGTCATGAAGAGGAGTGGTGAAGATCTGTGCAATGTAGTTACACCGTCCCACCTTCTCTCCGTTTCTTCCGCTGGTTTCATATCTAGAAGAAGCGTCATAATCTACCAAAATGTGGTTCCCACGGAAGTCTTCGAAGTCCTCAAAAAGCTCAATGTCGTCTGTCGCCAATCTTTCGGCAAGATTGTCGTAGTAGTCGTCGCCAATATTGTTGAATTCGACGCCTCTTTGCCTCAACAGTCTAACTGCGTTGACGATATTGCGGGTGCGAAGCGCAATATGCTGGACGCCTGCGCCACCAAAGAAGTCGCAAAACTCCTCGATTTGGCCTCTTCTGGTTCCCATTGCTGGCTCGTTGATCGGGATCTTGACGTTGCCGTTGCTGGAAGTCATCACCACCAGCCGCAACGCAGTTCTGCCGGTCAGAACCGTCAGCTCGTCCACGGACCAGAACTTGCGCAATCCAAAGCACCGCGCATAGAACTCCGCGTGCGCGTCCATCTGGTTCCACGAGTAGTTTTGCACCGCATGGTCCACGCAGACAAGACGCACGGGTGGAAGAAGCTGTGCGCGCGCGGAAGCGGCTGCAAAATGCGGTAAATATGCGCCGCGGTAGTCGATGTTTTGCACCAACGTGTGCCAGATATCTGTCCCGGGAACTCCCACGCTGGCAAGGCACACGGTGCCGTTTTCGTCCCTGAGAAACGTAGGCGCCCGTTTGGCCGTGGCACCACCGGCGACTGCGCGCTGGAACATTGCCGGCGCATCTTCAACGGAGAAAAGAACATCCCACACCCCGTCGCCGTGAGAGCACACGAACCGCTGCGCAAACTGCGCGTCCTCCACATCGCGCTCAAGTTGCATGGCAATTGTTGCCGCGCTATCAGCGTCTCCCGCCATCTTGTGCGCACTCGACATGTGCAATAACTGCGCGCTCATAGCACGCCGCTTTTCTTCCAGCTCCGGAACCTCCTGGAGCCCGTTCACAATCTCAAAAAGAACCTTACCGTTGCCAATAACGTGGCTGGCAATAATACGAGATCCGGTCTCGAGTCCTCGGAATGCCACAGGCTCAAACCCAAACGTCAGCTCGAAATACTGTGCAGCTTGTCTGGCGTTGGACGAACAGAACTTTATAGAGTGGAAACGGAGGATTCCGTCCTGCGCCCACTTCATGGTAAGATTTCCTCTTGCTAGGAGGTCACTCACCGCTTCGTCGGGAGTTTCAGGCACAGAGAACGGAAGTTCCTCGAGAGAGGCGCGATTTGGGTCGTTTTTGGACCGTACATCGCCCGTGAAGACATTGGTATCGTTTTTGGTAGAATTGGAGATCATGTTAGCAGTTTTGGTAGCAGGTAATAGCAAAAGGCGCTAAAGGGAGTGGGTAGAATGCGGCACAAATGGCTGCGAAATGCGAAATCCACAGATGATGCGCGCGCAGGTGCAGGGAAGCCCCCGGTTGGGCGCAGGCAGTTGCAAGCCCACGCAAATAGCACGCAGGTTAGCGCACAGTGGCAGGTCCACACAGATCTTCGCAGATCAGGCGCAAGTAGCTCCATACGCGACGCTCTCCCGACACTAAAACAACCGTTTTGGCGCTCTGCCCTCTCGGCTGTCTTATCGGAACCGGGGGAGGGCAATTTATATCCGTCTATTTATACTGCATTTTTCCAGGGTACTTAAACCCACTGGTTGCAGCCGTAAAAGACTACCCTCTATATTACAGCTTGCAGGAAGTATTTGATCGCAATGTTTCATCGTTAAACGAATGCCTTTCGGCCATTACGAGGAGAATTTTCCGGCGCTATTGCCGGCTATTCTGTTAACGCACCTGGTACGCAACTTCGGTTCATATACATCGCATTTTCACCACATTTTCACCACATCCGGCGCATATTCGGCACATATTCACACCACCAGGTCCACTTCGCGCTTCTCATCGGAAGACAAGCTATCGCTCTCCACGTCAGCATCGCGGTGAATGTCACGAGCTCCGATTCTGTTCTCGTAGCCAAAGACCCACATTGGGTGGAACAAAGTAAAGATAATGCCTGTTCCAGCAATCATAGAGGCATCCAAAACCATCAAAAACACCTCGTGGACAATGAGGTAGCCAGACCAGCCCTGAGATAACTCCACCACTCTGTACACGCATCTGATGTAAATGAGCAAAACAGCGGAGGAGATGGCAAGCGGAAAGTAGCCAATAAGCACCCCGGTGCGCATATGGACTAACTTCTGGTTATAATTTTTCTCCAAAACGGTGTTCTTGTGAACGTAGGCGCCTTTGGTATTGAAGAGAAGTCTGAAAAAGCCTGAAATGCTCTTCTTGTATGGGCCCTCCATGGATACTTGGGTAAAAAAGAGCTTCCACAAGAAGGAGAACCAAAGGCCAATGAACACCGTCATGGCCACCACCTGGACTGCAATTCCGGCCACGATCACGTGAGAGCCGGTGTTTGGGTCCTTATTCTGGGATGTGGCGGAGGAAGCCATTCCTCCACCAATGGCCTGGATAATGATGGAGAGCACGTCAAATCCAATGAAAAGATAGGCGTACCATAATGGCAGCAAAAGAGAGTACTGGCGCCCGTAAATCGACACCAATTGGGCGAAAAGAAAGTATATGCCCCCCATCATAAAAGCAGGTGAAATGGTGAGACAAACGTACTGCTGAAGAAAAGGGTCTTTGTTGGTGAGATCATTGAGAGAAAGCACTCTTCCGAGGAAGCCAACGAACTGGAGAGCAAAGCCAAGAACGAAGGCAGCATTGAACCACCAGTGGCGCGAGCGCACCATTGCAAGCGTGAAGTACGCAAAAAGAGCGGAGAAGACAACCAAGAAGAAAACGTTGGGGGCGGTCTTGAGATCCTCCTTATATGGGTTCATGGAAAAGATAAGGTGCTTGATGTTGGCAGATGCGTCAATAATGGCGCTGGTGGCAGAAGCCTGCGCTTGCGAGTCTGTGGCAGTCGCGAGTTGCGACTGTACGCTGATGATGGTGAGCGACGCCTGCGCGCCTCTGTATGCCCTCGACGCACTAATGATGTCCTTGTTCACATGCGCCGTCTTCAAGACGCGGCTGGCTGCGCTGAGTGTACTCTGCAAACCCGACGCATGCGTGGGGTTAATCGACGTCAAAATCGTCTTGGTGGGAATAGACAGTGCGATGGAAGACATGGTACTTGCTGGAAGACATTGAAGGGTGTAGGGCCCGGTATTTATACGCCCTGGGATTTTTCACAGCCACCGTCGCGGACTTAGGACTTAGTTTCTCCGATCTGGCCTCCAGATTTATCTCCAGATACGGCGGACTATGTCCGGCTCGCCGGAGATACTCCGGAGAAAAGTCTGATGTGCGCAGCGGCGCCAGCCGTGGCCGCGCAAAAATGCAGACGGTACATGCGCCATCTTGTGCATACGCAGTGCATAGTGGCAGTGGCGGTGGCGATGCTGTTGGCGCCAAGCTGCACGCGAATTGCACGCAAATTGGCCGCACAGGAGTCTTGAGGCACAGCCCAGGCAGCCGGCCACAGCAACATTTCAAAAGAGGTTACGATTACGAGGCCCGGTCCGTTGCCACCGGACATAGCACCTAAACGCGCCTGTTGCTGGACATACACCTTTATGAGAATATATTAGTGGGGCATATCTAGGGCCACAGCCCGTGGGTAAATCCCAGAAGATCGCTTCTTCAAAGTCGGCGAAATTGTAAGAAGCTATTCAGGTATCTGGTTGCAAATCGGTGGTTAGGAATAGTCTGGCTTCAAATTGTCGAAGAGAGCAGATCTTTGATGGGAAAGACGCAATTGAAGTGTTCAACGACGCAATGGAAGGTTGAGGATCTTCGATTCGAGGGAAAGGAGGTTTGAACAGTATGAATGGTGAACAGATTGAGAGAAAAGAGGGTCCGATTTCTGGTCATGTCATGGTGTCAAGATGTTCTGAAACAGAGCCTAGTAAGGATAAAGGCCAGAAATCAAGTCTTGCGCGATGAGGTCGGATTTGCTCTTCGCAGCGAAACAACGCTGTCAACAACAAGAGACTTCAAAATGGCAGTCTTCGAAGACGTCGGCTTCTTCAGACTCTTTCCATGAAGACCAGACCTTGGAAATCGCATACTCAGACACCCAACACAGCGAGGCTTCAAGATCTCCTCCAAGCCGAATATCAAGGTTTATCTCCATCAATACCTACTTTCTTGCTGAAGGTCAGGGGTGGGGGTCTCGCCCACGCTGGGTTGATCACCCAGGGGTTTCTCAGCGTCGCTGTTTCTGTAAAACTGGTCTTCCTCCTCATCCTCGTGCTCGTCCTTGTTCTTCTTAATTGTGGCCAAACGAACCACGTTGTTGCTTCCAAAAACGTTCACTGGGTGGAACGGAATGAAGATCAAACCGGCAATGGCGATCATGAATGCATCCAACGTCATCAAGAACACCTCGTGGGTGACAAGGAAGCCCGTGAAGCCCTGGGCCAACTCCACCACACGGTAAACACACCGAATGTACACCACAACGACCGCCACGGTCATGGCAAGCGGAAACCAGTCAAATAGCTTGCGCTGACGGATGGATGCGAACTTGGGGTTGTAATAGCGGTCCAACTCGTTATGGCGATACTCACGCGCGGACTTGGTGTTGAACAAGAGCTTGAAGTAGTTGGAAACAGAGCGCTTTTTGAACGGCGAGTCCAGCTGCACCTCAGAGGCGTGCTTGAAGTAGACTCTGTTCAAGAACTCGAACCAGAAGCCAAGGAAGATGGTCATGGCGAACACCTGGGCGCAAATACCGGCGATCATGGTATTGGTTCCCGGTCTCGTGTCCCTGTTCTCCTTGGACGCAAACGACGCCGAGCCACCTCCGCCGGCCTGGATCAACAACGAGATCACGTCGGACGCAATGAAGAAGTAAGAGTACCACATCGGCTTGAGCACTGAGTACTGGCGGCCGTGGATCACCACGAGCTGCGCAAACAAAAAGTAGACACCCGCCATGATGAACGCCGGGGCAATGGTCAAGCAAATGTACTGAAGCAAGTAGAAGTTCAAGTTGGTGGTGCTGGTTAAGGAGAGCACTCTTCCCAAGAAGCCCGCAAACTCAAGCCCGTATCCACAGAAGAAGGTGATGTTGTACCAGTGGTAGCGCGACTTCACAAGCATACCCACAATGTAGAAGAAGATACTGGTGAAAACGGCAAAGTAGATGGCGTTGCTCACCCTGTTGGGCTCGAACTTGTACAAGTTCTCCTCAAACGCGAGACTCTTCAAGTTGAGGGTGGCGTTGAAGATGGCTTGGGTGGCGAAAGACAACTCCTGGCTGTTGGTGGCAGTGGCCGTGGCCTGCTGAGCCTGGATGATGGTGAGCGATGCCTGGGCACCACGGATTTCACGAGAAAGCGTGATGAGGTTGAGGGCTGCCGTTTCCGTCTTAGCACGGGCTGCTGCCGAGGAGAGCGTCAGGAGAAGCCCCGCCGAATGGGTGGGGTTGATAGACAGAAGTGTCGTCTTGGAGGGGAGCACCAGAGGCGCCCACGTGGAAAGGGTCCGCTGTATAGAAGACATGCTGGACGTGATGCTGGGGAAGAAAAAGAGTGGTTGGCGAGCCGGTTATAAGGTAGAAAAGCGCCTCCGGGATTTTCACGCCAAATGCGCCCCGTTGCCGCATCGGGGCATTGTGCGGCGCGCGCGATAAATCCGTGCGCTAGAAGCGCATGCGGCTGCAACGGCGGCGCCGCATGCGCGCACTACCCGCGCTGATACCGTTCACCGCGGAGATGCGGTTACTGCGCCCACCTTGTGCCGTCGCGCCCTGCGTCGCCACGCTTACTCAGCACCCCTCGTCAAGGCGTGCCCGCGCGGAACAACAATCTGCGGTATTGGCGCTGTTGCAGACCCCGCTGTGTGCAGGTCCTTAACATATACGAGCACAAGGGAAACACGCTTGTTAACGACGTTGCCAGCCCAGACCACCACCGTCCCGCTGCAGCGGGCTTCCGGCACGCTCAGCCTGTGGCTTAATGCTTGGTAAATTATCTGCGCTGATAGGTGCACCGTTATTGGATTGCTTTTAAGCCCCGCCTCTTTTGTTATTTACGGATCCATTGTTCTCGGTAAATTCTTCCGTGATGGATGACGTTTAAATAGACTACCCGATGGCGTACGAGACGCACAATTTTTGCTCTGTTCCCAGCTACTAGTGCTAGTTTGGCTCGTATAACCAGTACCTTCCTCTAGCTCAGATCGTTATCTCCGTCAATGCCGCTCCCCGCCTCTTTCCCTGCCTTCAATTCTTCTGTTACATAAGCACCCAATAGGCCAATAAGCTATAAGCCCTTAGGCCAATACGCCCACCGGTGGCTCACCTTGCCCGCATTGGCTCACTACCGGCTTCTAGCAGCCAGATGACCTCTCTCAAAGACCTGACCCCGGCTCGTACTGGCTAAGCCTTGTGTCTTCGCACTATAGAAATCTATACGAAACTCTATTTGGCCATAGCTCCAAACCCCGATCTGGAGGCTAATGGTCTTTTCCGATATGTCTTCTTTTGAGGACAAATTTGCCTGGTCCCTCTCCTTATTCTCGACTTTCAGCAACTTCCTTTTCTCTGATATGTCATTTTGCGTCTCTCCATCTTTCCTCTTTTACTCCTCTTTCGTCTCATTCAATTTGCACCCATTCCTCCAACTTCAAAAACATACGTCTCGTAGCTTCCTCTCTTATCCTCTTTCTTATCCGCCTCTACCGATCACTCTTCCTCCTCTTCTCACTCCCTTCACCTTTCTCTCTATCTCATTTATTACGTGTCCAGGACACCTATTATACACAGCAGACATCTCGTGCCTGCCCGCCAGCGTGTGGCTCTAATGCTCATTCCTCTTGTTCTTTTCCCCCCACCATTAGCCATCCTCCCTAAGCAGCGATATTGGTGTGCATGGGCTCCTCCTCGTACTCAATCTCCACCCGAGGTCTTCTCTTCTTCTTGGCCTTTCCGTCATCCTCGGCAGCGCGCTTCTTGCCCTCTTCCTCGTCGTCGTCTTCCTCGTCGCTCTCGCTCTCGCTGGCACTCAGGTCGTCCAACCACTTTTCAAGGTCCTCCAAGTCCACAAACTCATCCTCAGCATCGTCCTCCACGTACTCCACCTGGCCAACATCCGACTCGTCACCAGACTCCAACTCCACGTCGCTTTCGTCGTCAAACTCCTCCTCGTCCTCCTGGCCGTCCACCTTTCCAAGAACCTTCTTCCACACGTTCTCGTCAACATTGAGTGGCTTGTCGCCGTAGGCTCCACTCTTCAAACGGTCCAACAACTCCTTCTCAATGGCCCGTTCGATCTTGGCAGCAGCCAAAGCCTTCCGCTCTCTGTTCTCTTCTCTTCTCTTGACCTTATGTTTCACCCCCACATAATGCCTTTCGTCCTCCCTCAACGCCAACCTGCGCTCGGTGATGGCCACCTGCGTCAACCGCGTCAACCGCTGCTTGCACTTCAAAATGAGAAACTTCTGCCAGTACTGCAAGTTCTCGTCGATCTGCTCCAACGCCGTATTGTAGTTCTTCAGCAACCGCACCCTTTCCCAGAGCTGCAGCGGCATGTGCGCTCTCTCCGCCGTCTTCATATAGAGATACAACTTTCCCTCCACATTCTTCACCGTGGCGTAGCGAGCGTTGGCCAACGGACACGACGTCCGCAGACACAACCCGCTGACGTTGTACTCATTTCTGCAGAACGTCTGATCCTTGGTGGTTTTCACCTTGAAGGCGCAAAACTGTCTGTTGATCACCTGCCAAATGACTTCGTCCGACATTTTTCTGTGTTCCTTGTATGCTAATGCGTGGCTCCGGGCCTGGGACTTCTTTTCTGGTGGTGTTTAGCCGCCCTAGAAACTTGAGTGAAGCAGATTGAAAAACTTTTGAGATGAGCCGCGAAGTGCGCAGAGCTTGTGCTTACGTCAGAATTGCCGTTTGCTTATGTAATCGACCCTTGCGGCAATGGCCCCGTCGCCATTGGCCCCAGCGCCCGAACTCGTCTACTTGGACGCAGCAAGCAGGATAGGCTTCTTGGGGACCGGGGGGCGCGCCTTGACTATTTTGGGCCCGATCGGGCGCGGAAACAGCTGCGAATTGTACTCATTGGCCTTTCTGGAGAACAGAATGAGCGTGATAACGATCTGATAAGGGTCCTGGCGCTCGTATAAGTCCACCGTCTGAAAAATCTCGTTATGCGGAACACCGATGAGCTTGCATGCGTCCAAGAAGAAAGAGATGTTCTCCATTTGAACAAAAGGCATACGGGAGTTCTTGTACTTCTTGGTGGGGCAATTGGGAGCTCCTAGCAAATTCCCAAGATTGCAGAGAAGCTCTCCGTCCTTGAGGATGTCCAAAAGATCGTAGTTTTTGATTTCGTATTGCAGCTGTGTCTCGCTGGACGTTTTCAAAGCGTCGTATATCCACTGTTTGATTTCGGCCTCCGATTTGGCGTACTTCTCCTGACGTGAGATCTTAAGGTCCTGGTCAAGGTTCGTTCCTGCGTTCTGTTCTGCAGGAGGGGCGTTGCGGTTGTAGTTGAGGTAGTTCATTATGGTGGAGTAACGGTGTTTTGAAGTTATTTAAAGCGTCTGAAAATGGAACTTTCTTCCCGGAAAACTTGTATATCTTAGTAACGGTTTATTCTGGAGAGGGATTTCCGCAATTGTCGCAATATTCGAGACAGTTAATTAAATATTGGAAAAGACTTGGTGGTATGTGTGATATTCTCTCAATTTGGTCAAATTAAGGACGTTTTTGGAAATATTTGCGAACACTGCCAAAAATCGAAATCCTCGGCTATCGCTCCCAAAAGCTTCGTCATAGCTTGAATAACACCAGGGAATGTTGAAATACCCATTTGGAAGTATCAGCAGGTTCCCCATTTTATAGACCTGCTCACATTAAACTACAGATCAGTTCTCCCAACAATTGGTTGTATAGTGTAGTGGTTATCACTTTCGGTTCTGATCCGAACAACCCCGGTTCGAATCCGGGTACGACCTTCTTTTTTTTGCCCTTTTCAATCCTTCAGCATCCCTATACCATACCCCAACATCTTCCTACAAGCCATCACGGCGTCTCCTCCCTACGCCCCATTTAGTGCCCATTTGACCTCTCGCCATAGAATAGACTCTTTGGCATAACATCCATCGTCCTGCATATAACCCAGATGAGCACCATTTTTTTTCAGCTACCGATAATAGCTTTTCTTCACCAACGCCATGATCAGAACAGTGTATGTAAAGTGCCAGACGAAGAGGTGAAATTCAGCAGAATCTCATATACAAGCAGCCGCTTTCCTGTGGATTTTGAACCATTCTTTTCGGTCCACTACAAAGAGAGAACGACCAGTTTTTCCCTTAGCTCCGCCATTTCCCTACTAACATAGCAGCAAGCCCAAAAACGCCCGTTCCAAAAGAGCGTTGGCCAAGAAGGAGGCCAAGCTCGTGGAAAACACGAAGACTGCGCTCTTTGTTCCTGGCGCCTCTGGAAACAAATTTTTGCACGATGCCATGTGTGACTTGATGGCGTTCAAGAAGCCGCAGGCCAAGAAGTTCACCAAGAAGAACGTGATCCGGCCGTTTGAAGATGCGTCGCAATTGGAGTTCTTTTCCGAGAAGAATGACTCCTCGTTGATGGTCTTTTCCACACACAACAAAAAGAGACCCAACACGCTCGTTTTCGCTCGTTTCTTCAACCATAAAGTGTACGACATGGTGGAGTTGCTGGTCCAGGAAAACCACAAGTTGTTGCAGGACTTCAAGAAGATGACGTTCACGCTAGGCTTAAAGCCCATGTTCACATTCAACGGAGCCGCTTTCGACAGCCACCCCGTTTTCCAGCAGTTGAAGTCGCTCTTCATGGACTTCTACAGAGGCGAAGAGACCGACTTGCAAGATGTGGCCGGTTTGCAGTATATCATGGCGTTGTCGGTTGGAGAAATCGAGGATCCCAACGCCACCACGCTTCCGTTGGTTCATTTCAGAGTGTACAAGTTGCAGACGTTCAGAAGCGGCCAGAAAGTCCCCAGAGTGGAAGTGGACGAGATCGGGCCCCGTCTTGACTTCAAAATCGGCCGCAGAATCACCCCTGCGCCGGAGGTCGAGAAGGACGCGCTTTCCAAGCCCAAGCAGTTGCAGGCGAAGGTGCAGAAGAACATTTCCACGGACTTCATGGGAGACAAGGTGGCGCAGATCCATCTTGGCAAGCAGGACTTGGATAAGTTGCAGACCAGAAAGATGAAGGGATTGAAGGACAAGTACGACCAGGTGAGCGAGGATGAGGGCGAGGACGAGGAGTTTGAGGAGTTTGACGGTGAATCTGACGATGAGCCCGAGACCAAGAAGCAGAAGGTGTAGTGTATATTATCGGTAATGCATAAGAAGAACGAGAGAGAGAAAGAAGAAAACGTCAAATAAAAGAAGGGGATGGAGAGGAGGAGAGAGCTAAGGTGAGAGAAGAGAGGTTTTGCTGCGTAGTTCGCAGAGTCGTTCGGTTGGATTCGACTACTGAGGAGAAAGGGCAGTGAATACTTAGTGAGGCTGGCGCTACAGTATGTTCAGTCTTCAGGAAAGGGCCGGCGGCGAAATCGAGTTAGTTGAAACAGGAAGACGCATTCTGGTAGTATTGGCATGGTATAGGCGTAATTGGTGCAATCAAGGCATTTCTGGAGTCAGTGGTGGTGCAGTTGGGTGGCTGCAAATTGGCCAGATGGCCATGGTGCAAATGCAGAGACGGCAGTATCTCTTTACAGTGGAGTATGATGTGGTGGCATCGAAAGGAGCTTCTCCATACTCAGTTCTGGTGCTCCACACATGGCTGTATTTGCGGCCTTTTAGCTCTGGACGCTAACTCCGGCTATAGTGCGGCACTGCACTCATGTTGCTGCAAAGAGACACTCCACCTACCACTCTCCGGCACCTTATCCCATCAGCTTCCGGGTTTCCTCTTCCTTTCAATGCTGGACGTCCAATGCTAGTCCTGGAAATGTCCCACGCCTGTGCCCCTGCAACACATCTCTCAATGCACTTTGATAGTCTGCGTGGTACCGCACCCCAAATCTTCATTTGTAGAATATCGCCATCACCATACCGAGTCCTGCTATCAAGCGCCGATGCTCTCTCAGATTCCTCTACGATGGCATTGCTCCCAATCGTCTCATTCCTCTCATTCTCCACCGTCCATTTTCCACCATTGAACACCCTCCCTGGCCATGCTCTACCGTCCAGTTCCCATCATAGTAGCTTCCCGCCACGACTTCCATATCATAAGATAACCGCCACACTCTACTCTTCCCTCTTCACAGCACATCTATCCCCCCGGAAGCACACCCCGCTCTTTTCTCCTACTACTCTTCCCTCCAAAGAACACCATTCTTCCACACACAGCCATACATCCAGCTTCCCATTGGCTCCCCGCCCCCCTCTCCAAAGTCAGGCCCAACCCAACACCACATTGCTACCATCCACAGCACCACCGTGCAACCGAAACTCTATAAAAGGCGGCCGTTTCCCCCGGATCGCTCGCTCTTCTCTCGCGCATTTGGCGCTCTCAGCCAAACGGCTTTTCGCACGCATTTTTCAAAACACTCTACCACCAACTCCTCTTCGTTCGGTTATATGGCGCCAGAATTGCTCTTTCGCGCTAGACAAACGGCACAGCCGCAATCAGCGGCCCTGGTAGTGGCGGCTCCGCGCGAGTTGACCAAAAACGCCCGCTACTGCGTCAGCAGACTCCCTGCTCTTCCCCATGCCCTCAAAGAGAACGACACCATCATCAACGGCTACTCCGACCGTGTTTCGGGCTATGCGGTGGCCGTGGGCGAATCCTCGGTCCACGTGTGGAACTACGCTTCGGCTGACTCGCTGCCTTTGCTGTTTCAGTTTCCCGTGACCGAACCTCCCCTTGTCATACTAACGCTGCCTGCGGGCCCAGACAGAGACCCGGGATTGGCCATAATCGTGCCTTCGGGCACGGTGACATTTTACGAAAGCCTCCAGCACTCCCCGGCTCTGGGGCTCATCCACAACCGCGCATTGGAGCTCGTTTTGGATATCAATACCGCCCGCGGTGAGTATATCACTCTTGCCGAAAACGTGGAACCGGCAGGAATCGCCATCGCTACAAGCTGGAAACGTGTGGTGTTAGTCCTGGTGCGCGACTTCAAGGGAAAACCGCGTCTTTCGGCCACTGAGCTTCTCAGCCCGTCCGTCTCTTCGGGAATCTTCCGCTTCTTTGGAAAGCTGTCTCCAGAGACCCATGTGGGCGACGAAATCGTTAGTATTCGTGCAGGCCGTGTTGCCAGTACGGGATTGACTCAAAAAATCGTTGTCCAGGACTCGGTGGGCCGTTTCCACTGCTTCACATACCACCTTTTGAGCGCACATTCAGCTCCCTACGTGGACACCTCCAGGACCATCTCCCACAGCTTGGGACCGTATCTCGAGAATAGTCTTGATGGGTATCTTCCTGGATCTTCTTTCAGCGTCAAGTTTCTCGACTTGTGGCCCCAGGACGATAACATTTACATTGCCCTTGCTTATATTGACGATGCTTTTGCCAACAAAAACACCAAAAACTTGCTTTTGCTAAGCGCAAAAATCGACTCCAGCGGTGTTCTGTTCTACGGCACCCACCGCTTACTGCGGTTTGACCCGCAAACGGCTGTTTCTCTGGCTAATAAACCGCGGTTATATATTCCTCTGCCTGGCATCACAGCGTTCGTCATTGTCGATAACGCGGTCATCTTAACAGACATTGACACCGCATACATACAGTCGCAGGACACCGCCAGATACTACCGCCCTAGATGGGAGGATATCGTGCGGTTGAAGCCATCTGTGAGAGTTATTGGCCAGGGGTATGAAGATAAGACTTCCAAAAAGAACCCGGCTTTGGTTCTTCTCACCAGCAATTCCGGGGCTTTAAGGGTCGAGAGGTTTCCGGAAAATGCCACAGATATGGATATTGACAGCGAAAGCGCAATTGATTCCGTGAGCATCGTAAAATCGCACATCGAACAAGGCATTTTTTACCATGAATCGGCCTCTATCGATTTCGGTATCAAGGAGGAGGAATTCGAAGATGCGGTGATTGTGACGGCAATCAGAAAAGTGACGTCTGAGATTTTGGATTCCACATCACCTTATTTGCCCTCGTTTTTACCCTCAATTAGGGACTTTTTGGCGTTGAAATCAACCGTTTTACGCGAGTTGATCTCCTATACTGCAGCCAACTTCCCAAACCACTACTCAAAGAATGTTTCTTTGATTGTTCAATCTTTGGAGAAGGTCGATGTTGCGCTCAACTTGTGGGCCCATATAAACGAGGAGCCTGCAACATCTGAACTTCTTAAGAAAGAGTTGATATCAGCCATCGAAGCCTCCGAAGTGCTCAAGTCCTCTGACCAGGACATTATCCGCAGCTTCTTCTCTGAGGCCGTTGACAGAATTAACGTCGTATTGACCGACCTCATCGTCAGACTCGTTGGCGTCAACTACTCTGTGTCAAATATCATCAGTCTTCTCGATAAAACCCTTTACAGTGGAATCTTCTTGAATGAAGAGAAGTACATTCTTAATAGCTCTTTGTCTGTCCATGCCATGAAGTCCTGGGTTTTTGAAACCGACTTAATCGTTTTCCTTCAGGACATCTTCAAAAAGGCCTACAACAAGAAGACCGATGGCCTTACGAATCCAAAGTCTCGCCAGAGCTTGATCCATTTGACGGAAGTTCTGTACTATTTCATCACTAGTGCTATCAGCTTCATGGGCTCCGAAGCCACAGAAAATGACCAATTGGAGGGTTATGTCGACTGGTACAAATCACTTAGATCCAAATGGATCAGAGCTATGCTCCAGGAAAATCTCGAAACGGAGGCAATCACAATGGCAGAGAAGTACCGGGACTTCTCCTCGGTGGCCAGAATCTTGGAGCAGCAGAGGGACTCGGTAGCTGACAAGTTCGGGGACAAATCTCCAGAGTACTCTTCATTGCTTGTTCAGTGCGAGTCCTATTTTGACAAGTACGGATATGAATTCGCATCCCAGTTGTACGACAACTACCTCCAAGCAGACAAGCTTCAGCCCTTGTTACTCGAAAAACACAGTCACTTTCTCAAAGAATACATCCGCAGTAACAAGGACAAGACTGTTCACATTGCGTGGATCCGTGACTTGGTAGAGGAAGACTTTGAAGGCGCTGTCGAGGCTCTTTTGAAGTCTGATGACAAAGGCGATAACCAGGCAAACAGAGAATTGAAGTTTTCGTTGGCAAAGCTTTCTGCCCTTGCAGCGAAACCAGGTGCCACTCGCGCAGACTTGGTTGACGAGTATCTCAGCGAAGCCGAGAGCAGTCTTGTTGCCATCCGAATCCAGAATGGTCTCTATGAGGCTGTAGTCCGCGCTTTTCTGGGCCAAAAGGAGCTTTTAAAGCTCGACTACGTGTTGAAAAACTTGACGAATGCATCCGTGGATAAAGGCACGTCCAGAGCTATTCTTGAGGGTGCTTTTGACACCTTTGTCAGCAACAGACCTTTGCAAAGCATTGATTTGATCAACTTCCTCACGTTGATTAAACCCACCGGTTTCACATCTGGCTTTTCCAGCGGCCTCAAAATCGCCAGCCTTCTTCCCAACGAATCGAGCTTCAAACACCAAACACGTATTGTATGGCTCCGGTTGTTGACGATCACCGATGACTGGCTGTTGTTGGCGGCTACCCAGCACAACACGGACGAGTACAACAAGTCCAGGATCCACGACACGCTCTTGTACAAGACGCTCGCGGCTGTTGGGGACAATGAGGCCGTTTTGGGCGAGTTGGACGAGTTGTTATCGAACAAACTGGATGCGTTGAGCTTGAACGAAGACGGGATCGTTTTGGAACGGTTCAACGAAAGTTTGGTGAGCAAGTTGGAGACAAGCTTAGAGGAGAACCAGTTGGCGGGCTGGGTCGACAGCATGCGTACGGAATTGCGGGCGAAACATTTGAGACAGGAATGATGGTGTAATATACAGCAACGTAAAGGAGGTCGTAGGAAAAGGTGAACGGTAGTAATGATACATATGGTACAGAAAGGTAGTATAGCGGATGGGATGGTAAAAGTCTCTGTGTGCGCAGACAGCGGAAGTCGCTTTCCTCACGCCCTCATGGGAGAAGTAAGTCATGGCAGTTGCGATCCAAGGGGTATCAGTCGAAGCAAAGCCTCAGGACAGTATCGAAGCGTGATACGTGGTAGAAGAAAAGATGATTCTGGATCGGAAAGCAGTGGTGGACAGAATACAGCTTTGATTGAAAAAAGTGTAGTTCATCAGAAGCACAGCTTCAACAGTGGAATCTTCGTCTGATAAGGGCACGCCGGTTTCAGCACTGCGGCCATAGTTCGGTCATTTTCCAATTGATATGTAATTTTGCAGACCACTGCAATTGGCACAATGCAGCAGCATGCCAAAGTAGCTTTTCAGAAGTAGTATTGGTGCCTACTCTGAGTGCTGCAGAAAGGTCGTTTCCAACCATAGAACCAGCAGGGTATCCTCTCTTCAGCTAAGCGTCGTCGTAATCGTCGTCATAAATTTCCTCGTCGTCGTCGTCCTCCCTCTCGTCCTTATTGAGCGGAATCCTCACAAGCGTCTCCGGAAGCGGCTTTTTCGTCTCGTAGTCCTTCTCACTATATTTGAGCAAACCGAGCGAAGCCAACGAGATGGATTTCACCACATTCTGCCAGCTCGAAAGCACGTGCGCCACGCTGTGGGTGCCTTCGGCCATGCTTCCTAGCTTTTCCTCTAGCAGTTCCAATTGGTCCGTAAGAGTATCTGTAAGCGCCTTTATTTCGTTGATGCTGGCGAGCTCCGCCCGCTTTTCTATGAGCCTCTGCTGCAAATAAGAAGACCGAATAGGCGTCGTCATTGCGAAAGGAAGAGGAGAAAGAAGAAAAGAAGATGAAGTGCCTCTAGTTATATTTCTTGTTGTGGTCTATACGCGCCGCAGATGGTGATGGCACTATCTGCAGGATACCGTATTTGCAGCACGCGAGTTACCTGCAGGATGTCTCAATCGTAGAGTCTCAACTGCTTGTTTGTTTACAGACTAACTAAACAGAGGCCTCGAACACACCCAAAATGGCCAGACCGTCAATGGGACCGCTGCCGTTTTCGGCAAGACCGGGATCGCTGGCGCAGGAAACATCGCTGGTGTCGCGTGACGAGTTTTTGGCGATGAAATCCCGCTATCTGCACCAAAACAGGGCCCTTGCGATGCAGAACTCCACTATGGCGGCTAAGGTCACCGAGATGGAAATCAGAATAGCGGAGCTTGTTAATGAGAACGCGATAGCCAAAAAGAGGGCCTCCCAAAATGCCCACTCCACGGTGCGGTTGGAAGAAGTAGTGCTGCAAATCGAGAGCGCCGTGGTTGGCAAGGTTGACGAAATATTCCAGTGCTTGAAGAGCCTACGGTCACGCGAGGGGCTATCGTCCAACCCCAAGTTGGACGCTCTTAGCGATAGGCCCGTGACTTCCACGCCTTTGGACTTTCCACAGGCCAGCGGCTTCAGCCCGTTTGGAATCAAGTACCTGGAAGTCCAGGAGTTCCACGAGGGAGTGGGCTTTCCCACCAAGGGATTCGAGTCTTCCAGAAGCGCCAGTCCTTCTGTTACGTCTTCAATTGCTGTGCAAGAGAAGACCCAGAAGCCTGAATCCCCTTCGTCGTCAGAGTTGGGGAACGACACTATCAACTACCTTGACGACTTGAGCGCCGTTGGCAAGTCGCAGGAGCTATCTACACTCCAGGAGACCACTATTCTGCACAACGAAGAGGCCGAAAAAAGCGAGCCCGAGGAACTGGCTGTGAACTTACCAAAGGACCGGTTGCAAAAGAGCAAGGGAAAGAAAGCGCCGGGACGCAAGATTTCAGTGCTTAGGGAAGATACTGCAGCGAAACCCGTCACCAAGAAACAAACTACCAAGCCGCTAGAGTCCAGAAAAGCGCACAGTGCCTCGCCGGAGCTTGAGAACAAACGCCCCTTTCGCGAGAGAAAACCTGTCAGCTACACCGTTTCTTTGAAGGGTAAGATGAGAAGGCAATCTGTTAAAATGGTGGATGCGGTTCTCATCGATGGCGACGACGGCGCGAAGGAGATCAAACTCGAGCAAGAGTCCGTCCACAAGCAAGAACCCGTCTCCAAGAAGCGCATGCCTTTAGCTGTTGTGACCAACAACGCCAACCAACTGAGGAGTAGCAATGCGAAGGGCCCTGCGGCCAAGAAGGGCAGTTTGCGAGACAACAACGACATCACCGGTTCCGGTTTGGACGACGGATCTGCTCGGAAAGCGAAAAAGAGAAGGTTGACGGTGGTTTAAAGGAGAGCTTGCTACAAGTAGGAACCAACAGAGGTTCTCTGGTGTTTCATCAATGCATATCAAGAACAAAACCGAGGGAATGACTTCTGCAGGCATTTGGGTGACTTTGAAATCTTGTAGTTCATTATTGTGTTTTATTCCATATTATACAGCTCTATTAAACGCTCATTTTCATCTTGATGGCGCCGTACGGGTCGTAGCCCACGATTTCGAAGTCTTCGAAGCGGAAATCGTCAATCAGCGTGATGTGGGCTTTGCGGTCCTCCTTTATGACCAACTTAGGGAAGTCTCTGGGGGTTCTTTCAAGCTGGACTTTCAAGGCATCCACGTGATCCATGTACACGTGAGCGTCGCCCATGGTGTGGATGAATTCACCACAGTCCATATCGACCACATGGGCAATCATTCTGGTCAACAAAGCGTAGGAGGCAATGTTGAAGGGAACACCCAAGCCCATATCGCAGGATCTCTGGTACAAAAGACACGAAAGTCGAGGTTTCTGGCCCTCTGGGAAGTTGACGTAGAACTGGCAGAAAACGTGGCATGGCGGAAGTGCCATTTTGGCGAAGTCAGGCGGGTTCCAGGCCAGCATAATGATTCTGCGATCATAAGGGTTGGTTTTCAACTTTTTGATGACATCTTGAAGCTGATCGAAGCCTTTTCCGGTATAATCAGCATCACAAGTCGAATAGTCAGCACCAAAATGACGCCACTGAAAGCCATAGACCGGGCCGAGGTCCCCGACGCGTCTTTCCGTAAGTCCCAAGGAGTCGAGGTATTCACGAGATCCGTTTCCCTCCCATATCTTCACGCCTTTTTCCGAGAGTTTGGTAGCGTCAGTGCATCCCTCAACGAACCACAATAACTCGTGGATGATAGCCTTGGAGAAGACCTTTTTGGTGGTCAAAAGGGGAAATGTGTCGTCGTTCAAGCTGAATCTAAGCTGCGGAGGAGCAAAGAGAGATTTGGTTCCTGTTCCAGTGCGGTCGGGCCGGACTTCACCGTGGGCGAGGATCTGCAGGCACAAGTCGAGATACGCTTGTTCTGCTGGGTTGGGAGAGGCGGTCATGGGGGCTGAAGAAGAATGGGGTGGAATATGGTGGAGACGCGTCGCGTATAGAGATTTTAGGGAAAGAGCGGTTAGGGAGAAAAAAGAGTGGCTAGCGGGAAAAAAGAGTAGCTAGCGGGAAAAATGAGCGGTTAGGGAGAAAAAAGAGTGGCTAGCGGGAACGGAGAGCGGCTAGCGGGAAAATAAATGCGCCAAAAAAAACTGGTTAGGGAGAAAAACGAGTGCCTAGCGGAAAAATGTGCGAAAATGTACTGGAAAAACTGATCATTTAGCGACTAAAAACCTCAGAATGACGGGAAAAACGGACATACGCACTGGAGGCCCGCGAAGCCAGGGCGAAAAGCCAAAAATTTACGGCGGGGACCGCGAATCTCTCCCCTCCCACGACTTCTCCACAGTGTCGCTAAATTACAGGGTCCACTCCACATAATTTCCCACACTTTGGTCCCTCACCTCCCTTCCCCTCAGTCAATTCGCCACCTCCGCCACGGTTTCCAGCTCCCTCGCCTCTGAAAACTACAGCCTTCTCGTGAATCAGTTCCCTCCATGCCTACAGTTGCGTATTCTCACAGTATATTGCTATAGAAGCTATCGCCGCTCGGCAGCTTACTTCTTGTCGCCGAAGATGGCGTCAGAGGCCTGCTGCACAAAGGACTTGTCCTTGTCAGAGGTGGAGTCGCCAACGACGTTGTCGAGCTTGTCAGTCACCTTGTCACCGAAGTGCTCAGGGGTGGACTTCTCAGAGTTGGGCTTAACAGCGGATTTAGCCTTTTCGGAAATATCTTTTCTACCTAAGTCGGACATGTTGTAATGATGTATTGGGTGATGAGAAGAAATTGGTGCGGTTGTGCTGCCCCTTATATAGTCGCCCCGAAACAGGCTGTCTCACCGTACTGGGTCTATTGCTGCGAAAGAGGTTGCTATTGCGGAGCAATATGCAGGACGGCCCATTGGGTAGTGACGCCAGAGTCATTCGTATCTGCAGGAAAATGGTCCCCTTCCTCCGTATGACGGACATCCGGCTTGCTTATTTTGCTGTTTTGGGACATGGGACTGCGTGGAACGCCTGGAACCTTCCAAAATGACGTGCCTCAGGGGAATGTGCACGTCACCGGTCACACAACCGTTGGTGCGAGGGCTGAGTAGGATTGGCCTGGCCATTGGCTGGCAATAGCCGGTTTAGCGGGCGTATTGTTGCAATGGTTTGCTGCGTGCGGCAGCCAGGCGAGACGGAAGGCTCGCGTGACTTTTGCAACTTCAAAAAGGGGCAAGCGAGGGAAACGAATGCGTGTGTTCTGGTGGAATTTAAGCGGCTGAGCAACGTTGAGGAACGTTGAGGAACGTTGAGGAACGTAGAGCACGAAGGACTGAAGGAACACGAGCACATGCGAGATATATGGTTTGTACGGCTTTGGGATTGGCAGCATTCGGGGGCGTTTTGGTGCTGCAAATATTCTTCCTGTCACATGATCTGCGGCTATTAAGGCACATGCACATTTGCTAGCTACAGGCTGAGAAAATGGCCAATGCTCAACGGACCGGTGTTGTGACACGTCAATTGCATTGCTAGCTACCGCCGGGTTTGTTGTTTACTTGGCCCGGTATGGAAGGCGTGGCGGAAAACGCCGGTGATTTTTGTAGTGTGGGGTTTGCTTAATGTGGGGATTTCTTAACTATGGGGATTTCTTAACTATGGGGATTTTTTAACTATGGGGATTTTTTAACTATGGGGATTTTTTAACTATGGGGATTTCTTAACTATGGGGATTTCTTAACTATGGGGATTTCTCAACTCAGGGATATTCACAAGTAACTCTTAAGTACGGATTTCTAGCATTTCAGAGCTCAGTTTACTCAATTGAAATGGGAATAGCTCGAGAGTAGTCAAATGGAGAAGAACAGTCTAACACCCCTTAATTGGAGAGAAACACCTCGACATTAGTCAATTGGAGAAGACAGCCTAACCTTACTCAATGGAGAAAAACAGCCCAGTTTCCATCAATTGTTATAAGAACAGCCCAGTTTCCCTGTTCCCGACGCTCATTAAACATCCATTGACCAAAACGAGTTCTTTAACAACCCATACGCTGCGCTTCACCCAAAATCACTCCAGCTATTATTTCTCGTAGTCGCGTTTGTACTGTCCGGGGGCCCTTTCATATGGCTGCAATATTCACGTCTTTGGCATAAATGCCATTTCTCAAAAAGTCGTCATCCATAGTCGTCGCTTTCTCCTCACACCCCCTTACTTACGTCCAACCACTTTACCCATTTGAACCACCGAGGTTCCACCAAAATGCACTGCGCATCTGCAATAAGCACCGGCTCATCGGTCGCCTTCTCCGGCAACGTCTCCAAATGGCCGTTTATAGTGACTTTTCTGCCCTTGGCCTCCACAACCTTGGCCTTCAACACCAACGTGCTGTTGGGAGGCGCCTGGTTGTGGAAATTGATGGAGAGCCGTCCCGTGGTGCCCTTTTTCGATGGCAAAAGCGGAAATCCAGCAGTGCACAACCCCTCGTCCAATATGGTGGACGTTACGCCGTTGTGGATCTGGCCGTCCAGACTGGAAAGCTTGGCTCCAAGGTGGTAGAACGAGGTGATTTCGCCGGTTTCGGTATTGAGGAAGGCCACCGGGTCGATTTCAAAGAGCTCCGGCCCGGCAAGAAGCCCGGTGTTGATGTAATTATCGGCATGCTGGGAGAAAAACGCCCCGCTGTAGTTGATTTTGGTGAGTTTGGCATCTGCCGCCAACCTCCTGAATTCGTGCGAGTCCTCTATTTGCTGGAGAACAGCGCTATTATGGGGAAAGGCGTAGGGCAGAGCGCTGTTTTTGCGCCAATTGACGGGGAATATCGCATAGCCCGTTCCAAGCGCCACTAAAGGCGTTATAGTCCGCGTGAGTGTCCGTAAAAATGCCATTCTCGGGGTCCTGGATATGTATGTGTCAAATGTGCAAAACCTCTTGTAGACGTAGTCCAGAGATCCTCAAAAGAGCCGGTTCTAGTCAGATCAGTTC
Organism: Wilhelminamyces savonicus; assembly: GCA_030570115.1. NCBI lineage: Eukaryota > Fungi > Ascomycota > Pichiomycetes > Serinales > Metschnikowiaceae > Wilhelminamyces > Wilhelminamyces savonicus. The sequence goes on from JAJLUW010000015.1 coordinate 204,138, forward strand.
CCAGTAAGTTTCAAGGCTGAGTTGCCGTAGTCTGTCTCTATATACTTCCTATATGGCGTCCTATGCAGCTGCCTTTAGCTCTGCCTTAAGTTCCTTTCTACCTTTAGCTTCTCTGCTTTTAGCGTCTTCCTCAACCGCACGCAGCGGCTTTTCTCCCGCCATGGTGTGCGAACTGTCTTTTCCTTACATAAGCGTCTTCCCTAACCCGGTGCATCACTCCCATAACCAACCAACCCTTTCGCCACGCGCCTTTCCACCGGTAGCCGCTAACTGCGCTGATCCCGGCCCTATCTGCGTGGAAACACAATCTCGGCGCTAATTGCGAGTGAATCGCCGACTCGGGCTCTCTCCACGACCACAACAGCCATCTGAACTACCACATCACATGAGCTCCCAGCCCCGGTATCTGTCGCTAGACAGAAGGCCAGCCCGCAGTCTGGGACACCGTGTCCTAAACACGCTCTCTCTGTCGCCGGCGTATAAATACGTGGCATCCTCCCGCCAGTATATCGCCGCCAAAGACATTCTAGATGTGGCGGGACACGCCGTGGAAATGCGCCTGAGTGGCCTACTAGCCGAGCCTGCCGTTTCCATGGTTGTTCTGAGCATCAGCCTCAATGGAAATGTGTTCAAACTGGAGCATTACAGCAACCTCCGCTTGTGTGTTTCGCCCAATCATCTGTACATATATTTCACCTACAAAGACGCCTTTATAGAGGGCAGTCTAGTTTCCCGAGAGGAGCACCTCCGGCAGTTTTTCTTTGGCCTTAGTGCCAGGAGTGTTTTCCTCACCCTCCAGTCGGGCGGCTACGTCTACGCTAAGCACATGCTGAATGACAAACCGCTTTTCGACTTTTTCCGAACACAGCGCCATTGGGGCGTTTCTCCGGTCCCCAGAGTGGAAAATGCCGAGTTTCTGGCCGTCATGGACGACATAGATCGGAAGAAAACCGAAGCGTCGAAGGCGCTCGAGTTGAGCCAGAAAGAAACAGAGTCCCCACAAAGCATCTCCCAATCACTTACCCTAGATAAAGAGGGCAGACTAGTTCAAAAGAAGGATAAGGGACTGGCTCAAAACAACAATGCAGGCTTCTCGGAAGATAAGGACGAGCCGGGTTTCGAGAAAGACGGCCTGGAAGCCTCCGAGCTCATTGCGTCTCAAACCTCTGACTCGCTCTTGGCCAATTTGAACGCCCTTCGTGGGAGACAAACGCGCTCGTCGACTAAACCCAGCACTTCGGAAGTGGCAGAGATCTCCTGCAATGACGTTGAGCTAATGCCGGAATACGAAACTCCCGCCCCCTTTGACCCGCCTTTGAAACACCAGATTGGGGCCAACCAGACGTTTGTGATTTCCCATTCGGACTTCAAGACCCTCTACAACAACAACTGGATCAACGACTCGCTAATTGACTTTTTCATTGCATACGAGATCCACAACGCCGAAAAGACCCGTTCTGAGACTCCCATTTATGCTCTCAACTCGTTCTTTTTCACGAAGTTGATGCTGCGCCCTCCTTCTGCTCCAGAGATAGAGCCCGACTACTACAGAAATATCAAGCGGTGGCTCAGCAAGCTTGATTTGACGGCGTACCCCTATGTTGTAATGCCCATAAACGAGAACCTCCATTGGTACTGCTGCATCATCAAGGGTCTTCCTACGTTGCTCAAATCAGCTCAGGAAAGAAAAGCTAGACACCAAGAAGAAGAGGAAGAAGAAGAAGAAGACGAAGAAGAAGATGATGATGATGAAGGAGAAGCAAACAAGACAAAGGAAACTATAGAAGCGGAATCGGGCCTGCTTGATCTGGGAACCGCCAGTCCGGACGTTTCTCTGACTGGAATTGTTAGCTCGCAGTCATCACAAACGATTGTGAAAGAGCCTCTACGGCTCGCGAAGTCTCCCGCAAAGCAGAAGAAGTCCAAGGTGGAAATATTCGTGTTTGACTCGTTGAATCAGAAGCACTACAACATACACTTTCCGTTGAAAAAGTTTATAATGGACTATATCAAGGATAAGTACGATTTGGAGGTTCAGAAAAACGAAATCCGCGTCAAAAGCGGATATGTTCCGAAGCAGAACAACTTCAATGATTGTGGAATTCACGTGATCTACAACGTCCGGAGATGGCTCAGTGATCCAGTCGAATGTGAAAGGGTCTGGCATGCACACTCCAAGTATTCAGCGAGAAAGTTCTTTCTGCCCCAGGAACGCAATCGAATGCGAAAGGATTTCATAGCTTTGCTACTCGACTTGCACGACCAGCAGCAAAAGGACCCGAAGTCCAGCACGGAGGAAGCAAATTCAGACCATTCAGATGGAGATGTAGAGGTGATCGAGTACCAGCCTGAATCTGCCAAAGAAGAGCTTCATACGACGGTCCCGCCAGCTGCCAACTCTGTGAAAGAAAATGAAGAAAATGAGCATAACGAGGACGTTCGGAGGACTTTGGATCCTAAACTGATTTCAAACGAGGATGGGGACGTCTCAAGAACCGAAAGTAACACGAAGCTTCCTGCGCCGAATATCACAAATGCAAGTCTCAGGGCCTTATTCGGTGACAAAGCTTTAAAGGAGCATACGGTTGGCGTTCTCAACGATTTATTTGGTGATAGCAGCAAAGAAATAAAGTCAGAAGGTGCTGCTATGGTATTATCTTTAGCAACTGAGGTCAACACCTTGGACGCAAAAGCTGATAATGCTGCCATCAAAGACTTGATAACGTTGTTCATGTACCAATACGGCCGTCTAAAGGTAAGTTCCCGGCCCCGAGATTCCACTTTAGTGATAAAGCATTATGACGACAGCAGTGAGGATCTCCAGAGATCGGTTCGGAACCTCAAGATTTCCGCTGAAAATGATCAGGTTGACGTTGAGGAAACATTCTCGAAAGATATTACCGCTGAATCCAGTCAGAAGAAGCATGACACAATTACCGAGAAACATGAAGTAATTGACACGGAAACGGAGTCGGATCCAGAGACGAAAGAAAGTTCCACTGAGCCTGAAATAAAGGAGGTTACCACTGAGCTAGAGACGAGGAAGATTCCCACTGAGCCAGAAACCGAGATCTCCACTGAGCCAGAGGTAGACAATGTCTCCAAGCAATCAAAGATCATTAGGGGCTCCGTTGAACCTGAAATGGGGAAAGTTTCTCTCGAGCCTGATGACTCTGAGAGCGATGGGTTTGTTGTCATTGGAGAAGCTCTGATTTCAAGGAAGAGAAACCGTGAGCAAAAAACGTCTACTCCAGTAAGCGCAGTGGAAGAGCTGAAAAGTGCTGTTTCCCAGGTTTCTGAACATAAGAACAAGCATCTGAAGGTTGAAGATATTGAGAAAACCACTCAAGCGTCGCTAAAGAAATTTTTGAAAGGGGCCTCAGAGGAAAGCATCCCCACACCTGAGGTAAGACTTTACAAGGACAGTTTGGTAGCGACTGGTATTCCTCTGGATAGCAAAGATGACAGCCAATTGCAATCGGACAGCGGCGGCAGCATCCAGGAGATAAAAAGGCCTGTTGTGAGAAGTCGAAAATCCAGCCCTGCGAGTCACCCTTCGAAACTCAGCATCAAAGAACAAAATGGGATATTTGGAAGCAAAAGTTATCTGGAGAAGCAGAATAAAGATGAATCGGATTCAGACGAAGTTTCAATGAGCAAAGTCGTCTATGTGAAGCGCAACTCCGGAATGCGGAAAGACGATAAAGAAGATGTCAATTCCCGATCTAGAGGCAAAAGGTCGTCTTTTAACAAGTCAGAAACGCTGAGAACAACACCAGATGTTATTCTGTCTCCATCAAAAGACTCGGTCAAGGGTCTTCGACCAAAAAAAGCGGGATTTCCTGGTGATCTGGGTAACCACACCGCCGTTAAGTACACGGGCCGGGTTTCTATGCCCCTCAAGCACCCCAAACCTTCACAAGCGGTTCCTTCAAGCCAAGGGCCCAACGTGTCCATTCTGGTGGACATCTCGTCGGAAGAAGAGGTAGAGGTTGTTTCCAGCGACGACGATATCCCGAGAATCACAGCTGTCAAGGCTGTAGACGACTCGCGGAGCACGCGTTTGCACAGAAAGTCGGTTCATAAGGGGTATTCTGGCGAAGGCCGGGCGCGGGGGCCAGAAAGAAGGCACGATCTGCGGGTGGGCGTTCCACAGGATGCCATCTTGGAGTTGATGAGAAGCCCTGTGGGGAAGATCAAGCGGAGACGGCTAAACGGTAATTAGTCGTAGCATTAGCGTAGGGTAGCATAGAGTAGCATTGGCATCACGTGACGTGTAACAGGCGTGAGGAGAGGTGTGGGAAGGAGTGCAGTGGTCTTTATGGCGTGTGGTGGAAGGAAATGAGGTTTTGCAGCCGTCCATGGCAGAGTCCATTTGTGTGGGGGCCAAGACTCAGCTAAAGAGCTACAGAAGGGTGCAGTCTAAAGCGGCGGGTTTTCCTATGAAGCCAAGGAGTTTATGGTATAAAGGGCAGGTTTTTGATACAAATGTCCTTTTACTTCGCTACTTGATGGTGTTTCCATGGTGTTTCCATGGTGTTGGCCCATAGTGCGCCCATTGAGTGTTCTACCCACAGGCAACGGCTGTTATCCTATTTTGCTTCTCCAAGACGGGCAGATCTTCCAGAACCTTGTAGCAAATGCTCCGGCCATTATTAGCCGGTGTCGTCAAGCGGCAGGGTCAATGGCAATCATGGGAGCAAATTCATGGGCCAGAATATGCGTCCCCAGTGTGGGTTAACTATGGGAGAATCGTCTCATAGTGTATTCCATAAACTCACCAAAAGGTCCGCCCATTGGCAGGTCACGCGTTTTGCGCCGCCCCTTTTCAACCCCGACTATTTAAGGCCCCGGATCTGCCCCACTTTTTCTTCCTCTTCGGTTCTTTTCCCTGGCGTTTTCTCCCGCCGGCTGGCGGTACGCTTTTGCTCGTCCCAATTACACACGCAGTCTGCGAAAAACCACCCACGAAATCCTACACAATCCTACAAATACACCACACATCCCGCGGCGTTTTCTGACCTCCTCCCTCCTGGCCCTTTCCCTGACTCCCTCAATTTCCGCCGTTTCCATGTCGGCTGCTCCACCGCTTCCGCCGCGTTCCGACGGTCCGCCTCTCCCGCCGAAAGATACCCTCACATATTCTCTCTCCGATAGCCTTTCCAAGGTCTGCGTGGTCAGACAACAGGAGGTGTGTGGGCTGCCGGCGCTGAACGAGTCAGGCGACGTTTTCTCCGCCGAAACCGCCCTCAAGAAAAGGCTAGAGGAATCCGCCTCCGACAACACAGACGCCTATAGCTTCTTCTCTGAGGTTATTACCGACTACAGCAACCAGATCGTGAGGGAAGACCGCATAGACGAGCTTGAATCTCATTTGGTGGACGGCATTCCGGGCGCTTTGCGTCTGCTTGTCTATTTGAAGACCCTCCAGGTGCGTTTCCAGCTGGACCTGAACACCTACGAGACGCTTCTTGCCAAAGCCAAGGCCGCCAGGGCGGAAAAAGACGTCTTCATAGAGAGCTTGTCGGTGGAGCCGGAGTTGAAGGAAACGCTTCGTGTTTTCAACTACTACATCAACGAAGTCGCCGGTCACCCCAGGCCGAATGCCGATGGTTCTTACGAGGCCAAAGACGACCAATTGCCTCCCAATAGCTTCGTGATCCACGTCAGCCAGCTTGCCAGCGAGCTTCCCAATATCACGCGCGAGGAGCTTCTCGCGCTCTTGCTCAAGTTCAACCGTCTATTTGCCGGTCTCATTAAAGACGAGTTCCTTTACAAGGCAAACAGATGTTTGGAGGACCTCGTGCCGGCTGTTTTCATGCACGCAACCACGCAGGGAATCAACGTCACGGATTTCTTCAAACGCATTCTCTTCACCTTCTTTGGCGACCAGGCCGACCGCCAGATTTTGCACCAGGTGTTGGATTTTGTTGTGGTGGAGGGTTTCGACTATATTGTGCGTTTCTTGGTGGCCATATTCAAAAGGCGTGAACAACATATCCTTGGTCTTTCCGGAGACGAGTTCGCTGCCTACTTATTATCTCCTCAGCTTTTCGAGGGCCTAGTTTCCACCGACATTCTTCCGGAGGCGCTCGAGGTTCAGCCTAACGTCATCAAGTACGAAAACGAGTACCATCTTCTTCACGCCAACCTGCTCAACGGGAACCACAACGAATTGACGAACTTGAAGGAGGTCAACGACGACCTTGTCATCAAGATCCACGAGCTTAAGCAGCAGCTCCACTCGTTGAAGTCCACGCACACCGAGATCTTGGACCAGAGTGGCTCATTCAGCAGCCAATTGGACGACGCACAGCTGACCAACAAGAAGTTGTCCGCTAAGAGAGACGATTTGCAGGCGGTCTACGAGAACTTGACCATGAAAGAGAACTTGCAGAATACCATCAAGGCGAACAAGGAGTTCTCTGCTAGAAACGCCGAGTTGGAGACGTCCATTGCCGAAATGAAGAAGAGCATAGAGGAGAAGCAGGCCAAATTAGCTAAATACGTGGCCTAAGAAATGATAATGAGTGGGTATAGAAACAAGCTTTTGAAGTTTTTACTTGTATCTGGCGAAGTAGAGTGGAATAGGTTGAGCAAAGGAGGTTTTGTTAGTAGGTAGCGTTGAGAGGGTTTGATAGTAGTTAGTCGTTTTAGGGTGCTCGAATAAAGTGGCAATCTGGGTTTTTTGCGTTATTCAAGAATTTGGCATTTAAGAGGCATTTGCTATGTTTTTGGGGTATTTGCATTAAATTCAATGATTCTAATACATACCCATGTATGACAATTTTGCAGCCATATACGTAAGAATTCTAGAAGTGGAAAAGGTCAGCCACAATAGCCGTATTAAGAGTCTGCTGGCTAAATTTTAACGGAAAAGGGTTCTTTTTAATCTATGAGTGGCCAGATCTCAGCTGTAACCTCGTCAAGGTCAACTTTTTTAGACGGGTAGGCAGGGCCGCGGGAGATTTTTTTCAATTTCTCGCTAAATTTGCATGGAATCGGCCCTTTCCCATGAATATTTCGCGAGCTTAGGTAGATTTTACAGCGGAGCCCAAAAAAGTTTACGGTCTTTTCTCGCTAGCTCCCGGTAATTTTATCTCGTTTTCGCCAGCCCTCGCTATTTTCGCTATCGCTTCGCGGTAATTTTCGCTGCCACTTTTCCATTCTGTGGTGCCACCACCTGAGGGTGCCCTATTTTACACCCATAAAAAGCTCCATCAAAACCCCCCAATTGCCTCTAGCACCATGGCAGAAACAAACTCGCAAAGCACTACCAATGCCACCACTACATCCCACGCTGTGGCCGTCGTAGGCGCCGGTCTTGTGGGGTGTCTTGCAGCACTAGCTTTGGCCGCCAAGGGCCACACCGTGACTCTCTACGAACTCAGAAAGGACCCCAGAAAAGAGGAAAATGTCGCTGGCCTCAGACTGATCAACCTCGCTGTTTCTGACAGGGGAATCCGGGGGCTCAAATACGTCGATCTCGCCATGGCGGAACGGGTGTTGGCCCACGTTATTCCCATGCACGGAAGGATGATCCATGATGTCCAGGGAAACCAGACATCGCAGGAGTACGGGCTCTTTGGCGAGAGTATCAACTCCATCGATAGGGCATTTCTTAACAAGGTGTTACTTGAGGAGGTGGAAAAGGCTGGCGTTAGCGTTAGGTTCGAGCACAAGCTCACCAGAATGGGGGCCGGAGAAACCCCCCAGCTCGAGTTCCAAAACGGCGTCGAATCCGTCGTTCAGAAGTACGATTTCGTCATAGGCGCTGACGGCGCTTACTCGGCCGTCCGCAGCCAAATGCAGCGTCTCGTGAGAATGGACTACTCCCAGACCTATATCGATATGCAATACTTGGAGCTCCACATCCCCGCCAAAACAGACGGCGACAACCGCTTTTCCATCAGCCCGAACCACCTCCACATATGGCCGCGCCATGACCACATGCTCATTGCGTTGGCCAACCAGGACGGGTCATTCACATCGACGTTTTTCAGTCCATGGAAGGTGATAGAGGACATTTCCTCGGGAGAGGCGTTCGGCGACTTCTTTAAGGCCAACTTCCCCAATGCCTACGAGCTTATGGGCCGCCAGCTGCTTGTCCAGGCGTTTGAGACCCAGCCCAGAGGAGCCCTTATGCAGGTGGAGGCTTACCCCTACCACACGCCCAATGGAAGAGTGGTCATAGTGGGAGATGCAGCCCACTCCATGGTACCTTTCTACGGCCAGGGAATGAACTGCGGCTTCGAAGACGTGCATGTTTTGATGAAACTCATAGAGGAGGCCAATGGCGATATCGCAGCCGCGTTTAAGGCGTACTCGCCTGCCAGGAAGGACGACCTCAGGGCCATTTGCAGGTTGGCCATGGAAAACTACCATGAGATGCTGTCGCGGGTGACCAGTCCGTTCTACCTCCTCAGAAAACGTGTGGACCGCTTCTTGGGTGTCAATGGCGATGGCCGTTGGTGGTACAATTGGATTCCGATGTACACCATGATTTCGTTCAGAGGAGACATAAGGTACCTGGAGGCGGTGGAGATAGAGAGAAGACAGGGCAGGATTTTGACGGGATTGCAGGTTGGTGTGTCCGTGGTTGCAGCTGCTGCGATTGTGACCAAGAGTTTCTCCTGGTGGAGCAGGGGGTGAACTGGGAGCTTGGGCGATTGAAAGGACTGAAAGAAATGGCAGATACTTTTAGACGTGGTGTATATATATGAATGATAAAGTGTTAAGGAGAGAGAGAACAAGCATTAAGAAGGGGTTTCAAGTACATTTTCAAGAAGCCTAAAATTCATGTTTCGACCAATTTCCATATGGTGTTGAACTACTGAGAAACGCTCTCAGTGAGACAACGTAACATACGTGGTAGTACTAAAAGGCATAATCAAAAAAATCAATACTCCGAGCCAGGCCAAAAGATACCCAATAAGAACCAAATGTGCACAATACCTCCTTTTTCCCATGCTTTCAGCCAGTCCCCATCATTATCGTGTTCCCCCAAAAGACACTAGATGGACATTTCAAATTTAGCAGCCTGTTGCAGCCCCACACAAAAATTCCAAGAAAGCCCCAAAACGGCCCAAACTCCGCCAAACGGCTCCAAACACCCCGGCTTCACCAAAAAGCCGTTCTCGCCGCCCATTTCGGCCCGGACCGCTTTTTGCCTGGTGCCAGGCCTTTCCTGGGGTAGTAGTGCCCGCACCACCAAATTTTTCATCGGCCATTGCCACTACTAGAAGTCCAGATTTACCCAGCGGTAGCATTCCACACAAAATGTTCCGCTACGCAGCCGGCGGGTTTCGCCAGCTACACCATTCCAGCGTGCTTCGCAACAAGCCGCAGTCGCCGTTGGAGGTGTTTTTCAAGACGTTTCGCTCCGAGATTCAGAAGTCTGCGGAATTGAAGGAGAACATAAAGGCCCTTCAAGATGAGACGGGCCGTGTGGCCGAGCTGGACGCCTTCAAAAGAGCAAAAGAGGCGTACGACAAAGCGCAAAAGGGCAGTTCTGCCGCCGGAAAAGTCGTCAAAGGCGCCGCTGACGCCGTCGGAGGCGCCGCCTACAAGGCATGGGAATCCCCGGTGGCCAAAGGCGTCAGAACCACGGTCCGCACCGGAACCGAGGCTGCCGATAGAGCGTTTGACCCTGTCAGACAAACCGCCGTTTACAAGGACGTTTCCAACGTGATTGACGACGGATCGTCCAGTTCCTACGGAGGGTTCTTGACCAAAGAACAGAGAGAGAAGTTGCGCAAACAGGAGATTGCACGCCGCATGCAAAGCGGCCAGGCCTGGAAGCCCATCAGAGAAAACGAGGATGCGGGCGGCGAGTTGGTGGCCACAGACAACAAGCCTACGGGCCCCTCTGTGTCGGACAAATGGGAGGCTTTCAAGTTGAAGTCGCCTATGGGCCGCGGCATCGTCTACTTGAAGGAGAAGTTCGAGGACTCCGAGAACGGACTCGTTGCGCTTGTCAGAACCATCATCGAGAAAACCACCGGCTTTTTTGCCGAGACAGAGCAGGCCAAGGTGGTCAAGAGACTCCGCCAAATGGACCCGTCATTCCGCATCACAGACTTCACCAAGACCCTCACAAACTACATTGTTCCAGAGCTTTTGGACGCCTACATCAAAAACGACGACAAGGTGCTCAAGGAGTGGTTGCTGGAGGCGCCGTTCAACGTGTGGCAGGCCAACAACAAGCAGTTCACCCAGCAGGGCTTGTTCTCCGACGGCCGCATCCTCGACATTCGTGGCATCGACATTGTCACCTGCAAGAGCTTGCAGCCCAACGACACGCCGGCCATTGTGGTCAGCTGCAGGGCCCAGGAAATTCACCTCTACCGTAAGGCCAAGACCGGCGAGATTGCTGCCGGTACCGAGGACCACATCCAGTTGAGCACCTACGCCATGGTGTTCACCAGAATCCCGGAGGAGTTTGAAAACGACACCACCGAGGGCTGGAAGGTGATTGAGTTTGCGCGCGGCGGCTCGCGGCCGTTTCACTGATGTATATAGTCATAATGCGATGTATAAAGATGCAAGCTGGCTGGGATGTAGAGGGTGAGAGGGGCCATTGCCCCGGTAGTGGTAGGCGAAGGCTCAGGGTACATTTGAGGGCATTTGGTGGACGTAAATGCTCCGGGGCGTGAGCTCTTAAGCTATCAAGCGTGCTTGTGAGGGCATGAAATGCAGTTAACGCTCTATAGGTCTTCTATTGGTAGAAATAGCCCAATTCAGCACTCATTTGCCATTCTACGACTTTATTTTCACCAATGCAGCATTTTTGGAGGTAATTTTGAAGTTTTTACTCGGTTTTGCCTGAAAACACACCATATTCCACCAGAGCACCGTAAATCGTTGCAGAAAGTTTCTAAGTACCCATTAATTGTCCCCTTATGACACTAGCAGCACTAAAACTGCCCCAAACGGAGCCCCACACTGCCAATTGCCCGCCCTCCAAATACTGCAAAACCGGTCCTCCAGTCGCACTTATCCAATCGCGAGGTCCTGGGTGTACGGGTGTTTCACCTCCTCCGACACGTATCAACGATCCGCACATTTCCACCGCTATATACACCCACCGAAATGTCCACCGCCACCAAGGACGAGGTTGAGCGGGTTTTTGGCAAGCTCCGCCAGCATCCCGCCAACCAGACGTGTTTTGACTGCTCCAACAAAAACCCCACCTGGACGTCCATCCCCTTTGGAGTGCTTCTCTGCCTCGAATGCTCTGCTGTTCATAGAAACCTAGGGGTGCACATTTCGTTCGTCAAGTCGCTGAACCTTGATCTGTGGCAGCGGATCCAGTTGAGAAACTTCAAGTTTGGCGGCAACCAGGTGGCCAAGGAGTTCTACCAGAAGAACGGCGGGGGCCAGTACGTCGGAAAAGCCGTAGACGCTGTGGCCAAATACACATCTCCTGTGGCCAACAAATACAAGGAGAAGTTGAAGGCCAAGGCTGGCGCCGACGAGCTCAAGCATCCTGATATTGTGACTTTGGAGGACTCGTCCGACAACTTACTGCTTTCGGAGGCGTCTGCCAACAACTCGCTGAATGACGATTTTTTCAGTAACTGGACCAAGCCTATAAACGCCACACCGCTGCCCATTTCGTCCAAAAACATCACACCGAACGCGTCTTCCGACGATTTGGCTTCTGCCACCAAGAAGCCGGTCACCACCAGAACCACTTCGTCGCGCAGACCGGTCGCAGGTGCCAAACACTCCATTCTTGCTGGTGGAAAAGGTAATGGCCCTAGAACGCTGCGTTTGGCCAACAAAAAGGTCGCCGCAGAGGAAATCGACTTCGATGAGATCGAAAAGAAGGCTCAGAAGGAGGCCGCGGAGGCCAAGAAGCTCGGGTACAACCCCAACGAGGCGCCCGTTCCCGAGCCTAAGGCGGCGCCTGTTTCCAAGCCGGCCGCTCTTTCCCTCGGCAAGACCGACTCGCTGGGATCCACGCCCGCTGCCACCCCGGCACCAGTCAAGGAAACCACTCAGAAGTTCCAGAAACTCGGTTTTGGCATGACTCAGGGCGAAAACGTCGTTGTGAACCCCAACGCAAAACAGTATAAGGAGGTCAAATACACTGGCGAAGTCACCAACAAGTACGGCACCCAGAAGGGTATCTCCTCCGACGAGTTCTTCGGCCGTGGACCTCGTTTCGACGAGCTGGCCAAGCAGGAGGCCAAAGAAAAGTTGCAGTCGTTTAACGGTGCGCAGTCCATCTCGTCCAGCTCCTACTTCGGCGAGGAGGAGGGCGTCAACGGCGCTGGAGTGGGCGGCCTGCGTGGAAGGGCCCCCAGCGGCACGTTTGGTGATTTGGAGGCTTCTGCCCGAGACTTTGCATCCCGATTCTCCGGCAACGCTGACCAGGACTTGGAGGTGTTGAAGGGCGCGTTGGAGGACGGCGCCAATAAGTTGGGAGGCTACTTGAGGGACTTTTTGAGATAGCAGATGGGACTATAGTAATTGAATACAAATGAAGGTTTTGTAGAGAAGAATTGAGAGTCGGGCGGAATAGGTGAATAGCAAAATAAGCCAGCATGATATGCCTTGATCCCTCTCCATTCGTCCATTAGTCCGCCCCAGTCTACTTGCCACCAATCTCAAATGGCGAGTCTCAGCAAATGCTTCTATTCCCATACAAGGGCTAATATACAGAGGGTATTCTATGCTAGGCCAATATGTTATCGAACTCGTCCATATTCTCCAACTCGTCTTGCTGTGCTACGCGCTTCAACACTTCTTTCTTCGACAGCTCCTGGACGTAGCCGTCCAACAACAACTCGTCTAGAATGTTGTAGGCCTTGTTGAAGCCGAAAATGATATCCAACTCACACACGTTTCCGTACATCTTGTCCATTTGCTCCACGAAACGGTGGATCACCTCCAAGGCCAAAAGCTCGTTATCTGTGGATTCGATGCCCACGACGAAGAAAAGAGACGCATATCTTCTGTAGATGACTTTTATGTCCTTGTACTCTAACACGTTGCACATCTTGGCTCTTCTGGACAAAATCAACGTGGTCAATTCACGGGTGATTTTGGCCTTCTCTTTCTGCGATATCGTCTGGTACCATTTGGATAACCGCACTTTGCCCTGGCGGGACAACAACAATAAGAATTGGACGGCCATTAGCAGAAGAGACGTATATGAAGGGAAATGCAAAAGGGCCCGTTAGCCGGAAAATGTGCTCTATTCGAGTTTATGGCTGAGTTGAAATGATAGGTGTTGATGAAACCGCTAGCGGGTGTATCGCGGCGTCGTGCGCAGATCAAACGTTCGCTAACATTCGCAATACCGCAAATTGGGACTGCAATATGAGGACTGCAATATGAGGACTGCAATATGAGGACTGCAATATGAGGACTGCAATATGAGCTACGTAGACCCCGGGCTTCCTTATCTCCTTGCCCATACCCTTCTCTTCTACTCTCACCAGTTTCATGCTTAATTGCCCAGAAGCCTATATAATCGATGTTCCTCCTGGTAGACACACCCACACCTTTTCACTCCAATGTCTCGATGGTGGACTTCAAGAAATCCAAGTGCAGGTTGATCTCGTAACAAAGAGCGTCTCGACTAACATCCTTGAAGGTGTTGACGAAAATCTTCAACTCGCACAAGAGGAACCGCATGTTCAGCCACTGGACGGTCTCGAAATCGTACCCAGTCCTGACCTTCATACCTGTTCCATACAACCGCCAGCGCTCTCCATTCTCGTTGACGATTTGCCGTTTTTTCATCAACTCCCAAGGGTTGAGCTTGGGGAAGTTGGCGTGCACGAAGAGAATCTGCGCGCCTCTCTTGAGAAGAGGGTCTTTCGAAACAAGCTCTTCCTGGGCCTTTAGCGGTTTATGGCCCATTTTCTCCTGTGCCGTTCGGACCTTGAAGTCCTCCACTGGATCATACTGGCCCATTCCGGTGCCTTGGAAGTTGTTGTGCGAGTCAAAATAGCCAAAAGCGTTGAGGAACTTCGACACTTGATAGAACGGCTTGTTAAGAGCACAGGTGGCCGCCAAGAACGTTTCCTTGTCGCCCTCTCCATCGGATCCCTGCGAAAACAACGGGTAGAAATGCGTGGGCCCGTATAGATTGTAGTAAAGAGCGAGCAAAAGTGCTCTGGTGTGAGTTTTCTTCAGAATCATGAGCTGGCCCAGTTCTGAGGTGGGGTCCGGAATAGTGCCCTTTCTTTGGTGCAACGGCGTCTGGCTGGCATCTTCAACGGTGAATGGCCCTTCCTCGTACGTCCCTTTGACTTCATCGTATGTGGGAAGAAGTTGTGTTGAACTCACTGTCATTCCAGCGATGCGATAGTAATCGGGAGAAGTGGCCCTTTTCCAGAAGTCGGGCCACACAATGAGACCATGTGTGGTGAATGGTTCTTTGTCGAAGAGATGATCTGGCGGATGAACCGGGATGTTGTCGCTATCGAGAAGGAGAACGTTCTCGAAGCTCAGCACGAGAATTGCAAGGGCCTTGTATTGGTATCCCTTAAACTCGAATTTCGACACCGATGAACCAGCCTCGCCTTCACTGAGAACATGAGGAAGGTAAATACAACGAGCGTTCAACGCCGGAAAGACCCGTGCACATAAGTCTGGCTCGTATTCGTCAAGATGCGGAATAAGAACCTCGATCGGAAGGTCAGAACCAAGCGCCCGGATCAGCTTGATGGATAACAACGTCAACCAGTTGAACTTTCCACCTGCGACGAACACAATACCGTTGCCGCTATAAATGCCCTTGGGGGCCGTGTTTGGAAGCTTGTCCACGACGAATTCATGCAGTTTTTTCATGGAATCGAGCTCGCTTTCAGTGAGCTGAAGAAAGCGCGAGAGGTAGTCCTCTGTGAATATGATGTTCTTTTCGCCCTCTTCTCCCTTTTTAACACTCTCTGGCAGCTGGGCTGGAGTAAGGGAGTCGTAACGGGCATGGTATATGCGCTCTTCGCTTGCGTAGCGCTTTAAAGGGCCCACCAGGGGCCGTCCATCGTATAGAACGCCAAAAACCTCTTCATAGAACTGCCGGCCAGCCTTTAAGCGCAC
The DNA here is from genome assembly GCA_030570115.1 of Wilhelminamyces savonicus. Lineage (NCBI taxonomy): Eukaryota > Fungi > Ascomycota > Pichiomycetes > Serinales > Metschnikowiaceae > Wilhelminamyces > Wilhelminamyces savonicus. The sequence continues at coordinate 219,195 of JAJLUW010000015.1, forward strand.
TTCCCGAGGATCGGTCTTGCGATGTATCTCGCTGACTAGGCGTAGTTTGGTTTTTTCGTTGACATCGGCGTGTATTCCGTCAACGAGAGAGTCCTGGAACTCGGAATCCACGTCCAAACCAGTACCTTTTTCACGGAGACTGGAGGTGGACAGAATCATGCTGTTGAAGTCGCTCTGCAAAGCCGCGCCTGTTTTGGCAAAGGGGACGGTCTTTTTGCGTCCCCAGAGGCGGAGAATGCCCTCAAACACACCCTCACCCGGGCTGTTAATGGCCAGTTCCGAGGCTGCAGTTGTGGAGGTTTGGAAGAGGACAATATATAGCACCACAAGGAGGACGAAGGCCGCCAAAACGGCGGTTCTGTGGCGCCGCCGTGAGTATCTGAGGCCCGCAAGGAAGTTTTGGAGTGTCATTGGGACGAATATGTGTGGCAAATTTATTTAGAGTGTTTCTGTGGTTGTCGAAAAAGAGTCCATAAGAATTGTCCTGAGATGGATAGAAAGCACAGTAAACTGAAGATATTGTCTCTGTATGCAACTTAACGAACGTTATTGCTGTAATTGTATGGGTTCAGACACTTCCGGGTACGTTACGGCTGGTAGCACTAAAACTCTGGATGGTTATATGGAGGTGGTATTTGACCACAGAATGAGCCGAAAACCCCAAATGCTATAAATAACAGCTCTTCACCTACTCCCTTGACACACTGGCCCTTTTTGATGGGTCAAGGGCCAGAATTCGGACGGTGGTGTTGTGGAGGAGGTCCTTTTGGTGGTCGCTTCAATTGACACGTAAGTGTGACTGAGGTTCCTGCTATTCCATGTTAGTAAAAGAGCGAATTGCACACCTTCTCAGTAGAAGATAGGGTTCTTTGGGTCCATGTAGGCCCCAAAGCTTGTATTTGGAATTGGGAGTTCATCGGGCCATATAGGACTGCTTATACACCCAAAACCGAATAGTCAACGTACCTGTTTGCCAAGCTCAGCCAATAAGGGGTGCACAGGAAATGGGCAGGGGGGCCGAGAAAGCGGGTATGGCACTTTTAGAGTGTTTTTGGCCAGCCAAGAAGAATATCCAAGTTAATACTGGAGGTAAGCGCTGCACATAGGAGGCCGCCTGCGAGATCGGCCCCGCTGACGTAAGAATACGACAGAGGTACTTGGGGTGACGTCGGAAGACGTGATCTGGTGGCTGCGAAAACGCGGAAAGCGGCAGTTCTGACCCAATGCAGCCACCGGGAAAGCTGGATGTATTTTCCTGCCTCTTGCACCTCGGCAAATCGTGTTGTGGGGCCCTTCTCTTGGTCTCGTAGTCTGGTCTAAAAAGACCTTCTGCAGAACGCGCATTATGAACGACGCACCAGAAACGCGCCTGCATTTTACGACGGGCCGACAAAGGCTTAGGCGATATGCATGAGATCCAGGATCGACTTTGGGGAACCAATAGCACCGCTAGAGCCAAAGATCGGGTCTCTGGTGGTCTAAATGGTGCGGTTTCGTGTTCTCGGGAAGCTTCTGCGGCCAATTTGGCTGCGATCGGATTTGTTAACGCAGGGACCTGTGGGGTAAAGTTCAGCACGCCTCGGTACATCCGAGAAGGCTGTGCGCTTAGAGACGCTAATTTGGACGGCATTAGGCTGGTTGCCTTGAAACCGCAAGGGCTTTTTGCAGCAATGGGGGCTTGGCCCAAAACGGCATTTTGGTGGCCGAAAAGGGCTTTAGAAATGCTGAAAGGGGAAACTCACCAATGTGGCATTCCTCTTTCCCAATCGGGACCTACGGCCACCGCGAATCGATAAACCTCGTGGTTAGAGTGCATGTTAATGTTAGTCTATATATGGCGTTCTGCCTGCTAAGCACGAGAAGACAGATGCTACTGATAAGTCGGTAGAAGTTTTCGCCTGATGTCTTTTGGCATGTATGTAGTGTTTCCAATGGAGGCTATTTCTGGTCATACGAACGTCGTTCCCACCAGACCTAAAAGTGCACCTTTTCGCCGGCTTCCAGAGATTTCTCCATGATAGCCAAAGCATGCAGGGTGCAGCTCAAAAAGCCGAAACTGAAGTCCTGGTCCGGGTCACACGTACACCGGCCAGAAACCCGTACCAGTGGATCCTGAGGACACTGAACATACGGGTCGTGACGGTAGCCCATATCCCCAAACCACCAGAGATCTTTAGGATCAAGTAGAGCGGCTATGGCAAGAGTATGAATGGGAGCGTCTCCCCAGCGCTCATAAAAGAAGCCCCCTGTGGCGTCTAGACGGGAAAAGAAGTCTGCGTATGCTCGGCTGCGAAAGAAATCGAGGTCTGCTATTTCAAAATTCAGCCAGAAATGGCAGAGGTTGTAGGTGTGTGCGGCATTATCATTCTGAACAAACGAAAGAAGCGGATTGGACTCCACCAGTATGTTGTTATCGGAAAGATACGCCTGGAAATGGTGCCATAAGCTGGGAATGGTCTTTTCGTATTCGAACATCAGCAAAGCAAACCCGTATGTCTTTTGGCGGGTTCTCATGAACTGGAACACGTCGTAATTGACATCGCAAAAGAGCTTGACCCCAGGCTCTACTCGCCAGTAGTAACGGTACTGCTGTACCAATGGATGAAGATGGAAAAACCCCAGGTAGAAACGACACATATGGCGGTACAGCTCGCTTCCACCGTAAACCACGTCCTGCAGCACCAACTCGGCCCTTTTTTGGGCTGCAAAGTTCTGGTCAATCCACAGTGGGTACAGCCAGTGTTCGGAGGCGATCTGGCCAAAACTGAGCTTTCCGTGGGGAAGAAAATGCGCCACTCCTTCTATAAAGTCGTTCGTGAAAGGCTGGTCATTGAGAAACGTATAATCGTAGCCATAGTTGCGATTAAACCGGTCTTCAAACAGCTGTAGCGTTTCAAGAAGCTCGTAGAGCTCGTCGTTGCGACAGAGGACGAGGAAGGTCGCGTTTTCACGGGGAAAATCCCTGGCTTTATCTATAACGATAAATGAGCCTGGATACTGCGCTAGAAACGTCGATAGGGCCGCCGAGTTGTCACTGGTGAAGTCCCAATGATAAGTCTCTGTTGCAGGGCTATTATTGGCGGTTTGGGACTCTGGTTTAGGGTCCTTTGGAGCCTTATTGAGCCCCGAGAATGATGACTGGGAACCTGGGGATTGGGGGGTTTTCCGATCTTCGAAAACCAGAGATGCAGCAAATGAGCCAAAGACAGATTCCGTCTCAAAAGCGCTCGTTTTGGAGGTAACGCGTGGCGATGCCGTAGAAGAGATATCCGTTTCTGGGGAAAAGGGACCCATAAAAGCCGATTTTGTATCTTCTAGACGTAAATGGCCATCTAGAGGGATTTGGGGGCCCGGTAATGCATCTGAACCGGAGATTTTCTCTTTCTGCCTCGATATAGCGGTTTCACGGTCACCAGTAGTTAGTTTAGGTACTGTAGTTGCAGTTTCAGCAACCCCGAAACCCGTTTTCAGCACCAAAGGGTCAACTTTCGGCCATTTCGTTTCCCGTCCAACCTCATCCGTTACCCCAGACTGCAAAATAAGCCGTAAACCACCGTCCGTTTTCGATTTCCAGGCCATTAGACCAAGGATCGCGGCCATTTTCACCCTTACCGCCCCAGCCGCCGTCTCCGAAGACCCCAAAACTCCGCCAACTGGCCCCAGATCCAGTCCTGGCGAAGAGGCCATCGCGGAGCTCCAGGGAGCGCTATAGGGGACCAAAAACCCCGGTTCCAACGCCCAAGTCGTCCCCAGCCACCACACAACTAACAAGTAGCAGGCTACCAACACCAAAACGAACCGTAACATCGGTTTTTCAACTTTTGGCACCCTTCGGTCAAGAAGTGTGCCGGGTAACTCTTCCCACGTTGATAGCCCCGTGTGGGCTTTTTTTGTTTGTGCGCATCACCAAAACAGATCGCTAAATACTAGATAACGACCAGAGACAGGGCCATCGAAACCCACCGGTAAAGCCATTAAAACCGTGAAAACTGGCCCCACACAATCCTTGGTTTCTAAGAAGCCGGTTGCTGTCTTTTTTGCGACGAATTTAGCGCTGGTACTGGCCAGAATCTAAGTTCAATTGACACCAACTACGTTGTTCTATAGGGTCCCCTAGCCGGCGAAGAAGTGTCCAAAAAACCACCCAGATCCGGCCACAACGCCCCGCACACTTCACCTACCACCACTGCATTCTATATGAGCCTACGACAAATATGGCGTCCCTAGAAACCCCAAAGGGCCTTACACACGATGGAAACGACCCGCCAAAACGGCCCAATACATGCGAGGATACCACCAAACACGACGATTCCGACGTCACGCGACCTGCCGTGGTGACCGGCCGTAAAGCCGCTCGCTCGCTTGGTCTTTTCCGCGGAGACGGTCGCCTATCGTTGGTCGAAATCGATTCGGACGAAGACGACGATAGGGACGATGTCAAGCCCCATAATGAGGAAGTTGAAGAGCCTAAGGACCCCAAGCCCCTTTCTCTCGAGCCAGTCTCGTCTGCAACCTACTTTCCCCACCTTCCAGCCGCCGAAAAGGCCAAAAAAGTCGTGGTTGACAACTCCGTCTTGGCCACAATGGCTGCTTTGCAGCCGCAGCACATGACTGCCGATGTGGAATTTGACCATCTGGGTGATGGTGATATCACCAAGGTCAGCTACAAGAAGCACGATGAGTCGAAAAGAGTCCAGTTTGTGGAAAATGGAGACAAATTCGAAAATGACCTGCATGCCGCACCAGAAGAGCCCGAACGACCCCTAACACTCGATGACGCACCTCTGCGAGACATAGGCCAAGTGAATACCCATAATTCTGCCTTGAACAGCACCGATACCGTTGTTGATCCAGAAGAAAGCTCCAATAATGGCCCAATTACCGCTCCCAGCGTCTCTTCCGGACCTCAATTAACCGAAAAAGACCCACACCCAAGTTTTGAGACGGCGCCTTACTCAGAATTTCCTCTTACAGTCGAGCTTCGGCCGTTTAAAAACAAGGTCGGTGGCCACACGGCCATATTCCGATTTTCTCGTAAGGCTGTGTGCAAAGCGCTCATGAACAGAGAGAATATTTGGTATGAAGCGGTGGAGCTCCGGCATCCCGAACTTCTAGCCTTCATGCCCAAATATATCGGTGTTCTCAACGTTCGCTACTCCTCCATTGTCACTGAAGACGCTAGCAGGGCCAATAGCATCTACGAAGAGCCTCTGGGCAGTTTCCGTGACCTTCTGCTAGATAGTCCGCAGCTCCATAATTACAGCTCGCTGGTGAAGCTGCACCCGGACGATGATGAGCTTCCGCCAGAAGTTGTCCTCGACGACAACAAGCACATCATTCCGTATTTGCTTTGGAAACAGTATTCCACATCGGCGCCACTGGGTCACCACCCCGCCAATGGTAACGAGCTTCACCGGCCACTCTCTTCGTCTTCTTCCTCTTCCTCAGTCTTGGTGGTGGACAATGTGCACGTTTCGCCCAAACACCGGCCACACGACGACGGTAACAGCATAGGCGCCACCTCCGTCAACACCGACCTTCAGGCGCAGGTGATTCTGGAAGTTTTTGCGCCTCCTACAGCCGAAAACCGGGCCGAAGATTCCGTTTTCGCCATGGATGAGGAGGACGAAACAGCCGAGGTTGCCATTCAAACGCCAGAGGAGCCTTGGGCGCGGCGTCGCAGCTCCGCCGGTCTCACCTCTCCGCGGTTGGCTGCCAGTCCGTACCAGCGCAAACACACGCGTTTTGAGAGGTTCATTTTGCTTGAGGATCTCACGGTGGACATGAAAAAACCGTGTGTATTAGACCTCAAAATGGGAACCCGCCAATATGGAGTGGAAGCCAGCCAGAGCAAACGGCGGTCACAGCGCAGCAAGTGTTTGCGCACAACCTCACGTAAATTGGGCGTGAGGATGTGCGGACTTCAACTGTGGAATCAGCGAACGGGCCAGTACTTCAACAAGGACAAGTACTTTGGTCGGCAGATCCGCGCTGGTGCCGAGTTCTGCAAAGTGCTTGCCAAATTCTTGTACGATGGGCGTCTGACACAACTGGTTTTGGCGAAGATCCCCGCATTGATAGAGCAGTTGGAAGCCCTCAACGCATTTTTCAGCAAATTGCACGGATACCGCATGTACGGGCTGCTGGTATTATTGATGTACGATGGAATGGACCCCGACACCATCAAAGTGCGTATCATCGACTTTGCCCAGTCGGTTATAGCCGAGGACCCTCTTCCTCCCTCCACCACCAAACCACCCACACACCCTCATCTTCCTGACCGTGGGTATCTCCGAGGCTTGCAGACGTTAATTTCCTACTTCAAGACGATGTTTAAAGTGCTTTCCGGCAAGGAATTTGACAATAATTCCGGTGACTATGTGGTGCAACACAGGGCCCAGTTCGGGCCGTGTCCCTGGTTGGATGTTTATGGCGAAGAAGGGACCGCTGAAGGCGCAGACCCGTTTGACGTGCCGTATGCGGCCTATGACGATGATGACGGCATTTCGGAGTGAGATGACCGCAAATGGGCTGGTTGAGGTGAAGCACTGAACCAGGCTGACCAGCCAAGATAGGCATCCTGCACACAGACGTCATCTCTCTCTGCGCATAGCTGTGCCCCTCCTGCATGGTAGTGTCACCCCTCCTGCATGGCACTTGTTGTGGCCCAAGTCCGTCAGAATAGCTATTCAAGGGCATCTTGCGGCCTAGCAAGGGCGTGAGCATGGCCGCAGCAACTTCACGCCCGAGGACCAGCGCCTTCAGGTTTGTCCGGCATTTTTTGGCTGCGCCAGCACGGAAAAATGGCAGGCCCAGGGTCCGTACCGGCTTCGGTGCGTTGTTGCTTTTCCGAAAGCAGCAATCGCTGAGCCAGATACAGAAACACTTGCTGAAGCCAGTGGACGCGTGCCAATAGCCGAATTGGACCGTCTCAGGCACCAATGACATCTACGTCATCGCGTGCACAAAGAGACCCTTGAACAGAGGAGAGGGGAACTTTGGCCCCTGGACCGTCTACTTTAGGCAAATACACGTCTATTGACGGGTTCTGTAACCCCAGCCGTTCCTGAGATGCATCGGGAAACAAGATGGGATAGTGAAACAGCTGTCACGTGAGGGCCCGTAACCGCATTGTGACGAAGCGTGGGCTCCTAAGAAAACGCGTGTGCAGGACGGGTCACCAGCGGCGGCAGCAGGAAAATACCGCACCCAATGCGGGCGTGCTGCGGTTTACGCCGCCCAGTCGCACTTTTACGCACTTGCGGCAATTTTTCTATTGGCCTGACACCCGCCTATTGTAGCATGGGACCTCCCGGTCCTGTGCAGGACGCCCGCTTGGGGCAATTTTGGGGCCGCTATTTTCCGGCCTGGGGCACGACGAAAATTTCGGCCGCATTCCCTTATAAGGCCGGACGTGCCGCCCATGTGCCTTTTCTACTCGAGATACCTGTGCCGAAACTGCCAGCCTAGCGAGTCTTGAGCTGCGCACCGCGCCCCCAAATATCCACGGCGCCATGACCTTCGGTCTCTCCAAAAAAAAGTCCGTTTCCTCGGCCTCTTCGTCTTCGCTGGTGCTGTCCATCGGTCTGCACCACCGTCTGACAGGCAACTACACTACTGACGGTCACAAGAACACGTTCACCAAATTCGACGAGAAGAAGGACTACGTGCGCCGGTGCCTGCAGAAGCCGTGCCTGACGCCGAAGAAGTGCCCGGCCACGGTTTCGTTCTGTTTAGGTAAGCACTAGACTGGCGGGTGCCAGCACGGCTGTTAAAAAGGGTTCATTTCTGGTAGGCTGCGGCCTTGTATTTATTGTTACGCTGTATATTAGTAAACGGGCGCGCTGCGCATGCGAAGAGCAGAAGTGTAGTTGTTTTGGGGGAGTTTGGGGACGCTATTTCGGCGGTCTCCAATTAGAAATGTAGCTTTGACCCGCTGAACTTCGCGTTGGGCGTGATAATGCTCGATTAGGCTTGCTACACGTCACATCCGGCACCTGCTGCCGCTTTTGGACGGTTGCCGGTCATTTTGGGCGGTTTGGCATTCTTCTCGTATTGGCCTGCTCTGCAAATACGCTTGGCATCGGATTACGTCATGCGCGCGCCCGAGCATATGGCCGCATCAGGTAACCGCCAGACATGGCCGGCAATTGGCTCAGGCACGCCCGCCGCTGTTGATTACATAATCAGCGGGTAATTCTGCGCGGAAAAATGCGGCGACAACATGTTGTTGCTTATGTAATCAACCGGCTGCACCTCTCTCCTCAGCTTACATAACCGCACCAACAACACGGCCCACGCCAGCACCACCTCCAGAGAGCCAAAGATGTCTGACGCGGACGCGGTTCCCAACACGGCCTTTGAGAAGCACCGTGACCTTCTTGTGCAGGAGATAGCGGGAGCCATCGACTCGGTCATTTACAACCTCGACACGTTGAACCGCACACTAGACGCGTCCATACAAGTTGGCAGTGAGTTCAACGATGTTGGGAAATTGTGGAATAACTTCTACGATGGGCTTGCGCTGCTGAGGAACCAGCAGGCGCAGAAAACGCCGCCGCCGGAGGAAACAGAGGGCCAGGAGGAGTCTTCGAACGAGGCATGATGGGCGTTATATGGTTTACCATGGTGTTTACCATGGTGTTTACCTCAGTGTTTACCATGGTGTTTACTATGGTGTTTACCTCAGTGTTTACCTCAGTGTTTACTATGGTGTTTACTATGGTGTCAATTCTGGCGTTTTGGGTTTTGAAGGAAGATATGGCTGGCTTTGACGGATAGTATGGAAACACAGAGACTTCCTTGTGAGCTGGGTGGCATTTTTTTGCCAGGAAAGGGTCAAATATGGCCCCTAGGAGCGGGAAGGAGTTTTGGGTCCATATTCATATGACTGGAGTATACTTCTCTCTTGAGCAGTACGTGGGCTTTCAAAGAATCACCTCCTTTCGGGCTGGAGTGTTTCTGGGCCGTCTTTTGGGCGTTTTGCCCTTTCGGCCTTGCACCTTTAGTGGCAAAATGCGGCCGGCGCCTTCTGCCGGTTATTCCGAATTGGGGACTTTAATTACGGCCCCTGTTTTACGGCATGTATCAATTTTGCGTGCTGAATAAGGGGCTCTGAACCTGCGGGCTTCGCCTTGTCCAAAGCCCTTGGTCTTTCTTCGGCCCCTGCTCAAAAAGCGGCTGCCTCCCTGCCTCCCGTATGGCTCCTCAATAAGGGGCTGATTCCGCATTTGGTGGCCCCACACGTTATGCCCCGCGTTCTGGCGGGTGTTCTGGCCGTTCAGGCGGGCCGAATGCGCCTCGTATTTTACTGCATGTATAGCAATCAATGTGGTGGCCTGTTTTATACGAGATTTTCGCAGCCTGCACCACCCGCATATATTCTTGCTCACCACACTGGGCCGTTATTGCACCGCTTATTGCAGGGTTAGCGGCGTGGGGAAAGCGTGATATGTGTAGTGTTGCTGGGCCCGTAAAAGGAGCGCTACACATTTCCAGGGGTGTGTAGAGCCTACTCCTCTTCATCTAATCCCTCTCCCAGGGCAAGTACGAAGAGCACAGTAGCTACGCATTTGATAGCCGTGTCCCGCTCTAGCAAAACCCCCAGCCATCAAAGTACACTTGCCCGCATTTCATGAAGGCTATCGTATACCACGGCAAAGGCGATGTGCGTTTCAATCCCGCCTATCCCGTTCCCTGCATCAGCCACCCCACGGAAGTGAAAATCAAGGTGGATTACTGCGGCTTGGGCGGAGCCGACATCCGCGAGTACGCTGAGAACCCGGTGTTTTTCGGCTGCCCCCACAATGAGATCTCTCATAAGGGCCCTCTCCAAATAATGGGCCGCGAGATTTGCGGCGAGGTGGTTGAAATCGGCCACGACGTCGTCTCCGTCAAACTCGGCGATAAGGTGGTTGTGGACGCCACCGGAACATGCAAAGACCGGCACCGGTTTCCTGGCTCTCCCAACTTTGGGAAAAAGGACTGTGACGCCTGTGCCACTGGAGCATATAACGCCTGTGCGCATATCTCCTTCACAGGCTTGTCTTTCGGAGACGGCGGTTTTGCGGAGTATGCCGTGGTGGGAGAGTCCCATGTCGTCAAATATGACCCTCGCGTCGTCCCGACCGACATTGCTGCTTTGGTGGAACCGCTAGCTGTAGCGTGGCACGGCATTTCCCTCTCCCGTCTCCAGAAGGGAGATTCCGCCCTTGTCATCGGCGCTGGACCAATTGGCTTGTGCGCCCTATTAGTGCTAAGGGCCCGAGGAGCAGGCAACATTGTTGTTGTGGAGACTGCTCCTTTGAGAAGAGAGTTGGCTGCAAATTTGGGTGCCAAGGTGGTCGACCCTACTCCTCTCGAGGGCAATAGGCTTGTGGAGCATTTGAATAAGCTTTCTAACGAAGGTTTCGGCTTCCACCGTACTTTTGACTGCTCAGGAGTTCCTGAGACGTTTAACCTTTCCGTGAAATGCTTGAAGGCGACCGGCGTGGCAACCAACTTGGCCATCTGGCCTAATAGGGCTTTACCCTTCTTCCCCATGGACATCACTCTTCACGAAAGATTTATTACAGGCTCCATGTGCTACGTGAGAAAGGACTTCGAGGAGGTCATTAATGCATTCAAGGATGGATCCATCGATCCTAAAGACGTGAAACTGCTCATAACAGATATCGTTGTCTTGGAACACGGCGTTACCGAAGGCTTCAAGGAGTTGCTCAACCACAAGGAAAACCACGTCAAGATTCTATTGACTCCCTTCTGAGCCTGATGAGCAACCCGCATGACTTTATGTAACGTAGCAGGCCGAACCAAGGGCCTGATTTCTGTATTTGTATGTCCATGTTCGTGTCGCGTAGTCTTTTCAGCGTCTGTTGAGCTTTCTATGCAATGATTCGACTTTCTCTCTGCGGGAAAGCCCCACCCGGGGCGCCAACGATGCTCCGTTGGCTCTTGAACAGATCTCTGCGAGAGAAACTTTCTGTCGCTTTAGTCCCGACATCTTATTGCCATTTATCGGCTTCACTTTGAGTGGCGTTCGCTTTTCTTCTGGCTCTGCCGATTCATTTTCGGGTAAATCTGCCATGATTTCATTATTTTGTTCTTGTAAGGCATTTTCGCTCGCATTTGCAGCTTCAGCCTCCTCTGCCACGTCATTTCTGTGTAATTCTTGAGGAATGTCTGTGTTGTTATCCATGTTACGCTGCGTCCCTTTAATTGGTGAAGTATGTGTGCCTGGCGGCTCTTGTTCGAGACATCTCAATTCGGCATTTGGTAAGTTGTCCTCACCGTTGGATTTACCGGGATGTAGCCCTTGATGAGCCTCTTCACCTTCGTCACCTGATTCGTGGGCAATGACTGCTTCTGCTTGTTTGATATCCCCTTCTGCTATTTGGCTCTCGTTATCGTGATCTTCCACAACAACTATTATGGGGTTGCTGTTCCCTTCCGCTTCCTCCTCAGAGTCTGAGTCGTCAACTATAATATGGATAGCTTCAGTAGCCGGAGCTTCACGCTGAGACAAATACTGACTATCGTCATGGAAGAAGTCCTGCTCCTGTATATTTCCAAATTGAGAGTCGTACAATGCATCTTGAGACTCCAGAAACGCACACTCTATTAGATTTTGGTCCTCTGGTGTCTCGTTTTGCTTTGCTTTTGCCGTCTCTTTAGGAGGTTCTTCTTTGCCCATTTCCTTCAAAAGACGCAGATACGTTTCCGGCGGAATGGACAAAAGCTCGGGCTCGTCTTCGCTGTTTTCGACGATATCCACTTCAGGATCAAACAGCTGTATAATAGTCATTTTCGAGCGAGAGGCGCCGTTCGTCTCATATCGAGATGTCTCAAATGGACCTTCACAGTCCTCCAGAGACAAGTGTAGCAGTATGCTTGAAACCTGGCCTAACACGGCCCCAAGGCTCTTTCCCATATTGCTGTCCAGCCGTTCCAGGTCTTGCAAAGCTAGCTGCCTTTCTGTAACGGTTACCTCAGAGCCCTTTGGAGAGCTACTCCTGCTTCTCTGTAAGGGGGTATTATCTTGTTGGCTGTCTAGGCTGGTGGGATTGAGTATCTCCATCCCGTACACGTGAAAAGGTCTCTTTCTAGGCCTTACAGGCTGTCCGGGCAGCACACTTCTATCAAATAAGCCCGATCGTACGTCCTTAGTGTACCCGTTGCTTGTCCTGGGCCTATTTAGTCCTGATAGCGGTATGCTTCTCAGCTCCGTGTTCCCCTTGGTGTTCTCAAACATCACCGTCGCACTATCCTCTTCTTGGCAGCTTATGGTCTTCTGTAGAGATGTTTACGCATTGAGTACATACAGTAGTGCAGCCATATCAAAGGACTGCATATACGCTGAGGTCAACGCGCTATTTAAAGGCCTATAGACAATTTCCCGTCTCTTTTCCTTAGGATTGGCCCTGGGCTTATTCGCTGTGTATTCCATTTCCGGGTACGACTGTTTCAGGCTATAGCCTTTAATACTAACTGCACCGTTCCAGATAAAATTTTCACTCATCATGCGACGCGTCTGACGCTGGCCTGTTCCAGAGCGAGTGCGACTGCCAATCGATGCTTACTTGCATTATTGGAAGAAGCATTCTGATGACGTTAGTTGTCGCGTATTAAGAGACATTCACAGTTGGGGCTGTCAATTGCGTTGATTCGGCCAAGTGGCAAAATAAAGTGCGCAAAGAACAGGGCAACGCCCATTAACTAACACCCCGCTATAGGCATTGGTTGATAAAAACATCCAAACACCAAATCTGGAATGTCTCATTCAGCGGGCGTCTCTTCCGGGAGTTCCCTGCACAGGTGGCTTAAAACGCTGCCTTTTCTATGTGTCAATCCCTCCTGAGAGCATCTGCATCAGACACCACCGGCGATGTGACGCGTGCTGCAAAACTGCTCGATAACGAATCTGCCTGTCAAGGCAGGCTCACGGCATTTCTCAGAATACATGCTATTGTATCATGTTATACACTCAGCTCACAAAGAAGGATTCTTCTGCGATTTACTTTGCTAATGCTGGCATGTCTTTATTCAGGCGTGGAAATGCTACATCGAGTAAGTCTAGTAGCTGTGTGCCTTCGCTAGTCTGTCTTTTGCATATTGCTCGGTGACGAGAAACCCGGCTAGAGCAAAGGGACTGGCTCGGAAAATGGCACATTTCAAGTCGACCTATAAGCCGATAGTTGCTAGCTGAAACAGGGTCTATCGCTGAGCTCGTTTTGTTTTAAGTGTTTTTGTTTTCAGGTGGCTCATCAAACGAAAAGTCAGGGCCTCTTTGTCCCTGCTCAAAAACATTTATGTCAATATTGGGGTGTGTTCTTTTCGGATTATGCATAAGAGAACGTGAGAGACTTTCTTGGCTGTGAATTCTCTGGTATACCAGAGCTAATTGAGGCGTTGTTCCCCTCCACTGGTGTTGAGCTTCTTAGTATTCACGGCAGTTTCTGGTGGCCTGAAGGCTATCCCTTGAGGATAAATCCAGTGCACCTTGAATATGCTGTGCGTTTTGGGCCGCTAGAAACCTGTCTGGATATGTTCATAGAAGCGAACGCGTTTGCAGGTCAGGTATCGCGGTCTCTGGGTACTTTTCAGCGACGTTAAAGCTTATGTGTGTTCCTTGTCTGGGACTGTTGGTAAGCTTGGAGATAGCCTGCAAGAGGTAAGGCGATTGCAAGGACCATTTCTCTTTTGTATGTTTTTGAATCCCTTTTCTCTCGGTTTGTTACTAACACTTCTGAACGAATAGTGCTCCGGGTCGAGATCACCGACTCAGTGCTACTCATTTACATATACTAATAAAATCTACAAAGACCATGAACCGTTTCTACAAAAAATTCTTAATTGTCAATGTTAATTGGCACAAAACGCTCACTAGCCAGTAGTCGAGCACGCAAAATAAATGGCTGCAAAAAATTTATCACGGTAGAAGTAAAGTTTGTCTCTTTAATCCCCTGCTGTAGATCATTGCCTAGTGTACAGTATTGAGTCGCGGATAACGCTAGCATTGGCCAAGCGCTCTGTTTTTGGGGAAAGTATGCCCAGCTTCCTCCCATGTTGTCAAATTGGGGTTCAGGTAAGCATTCAAGTGATTTTGGATGTAGTCAAAGGTCGGGTAGTTTTCTGGGTCACACGTGACACTTATCTTGGAAGGATCCTGGTAAACCCTGACGTAATCGATGCTCATGGTAGCAGGGAACACGATACTTGGCCAGTCGATGTACGCCCAATTCTTGGAAACACCGAAGTTCATCACCACTGACATGGGCTCCTTGGGGATGCGTCTCCAGTCGATGTTTCCATTGGGGGCTAACGCATAGGCATGAACGGTCAATGTGGGTTTTCCGACATACCAAGTGATGTAGCCTTCGTTGTCGTCATTTGCATACTCAAACCCATAGACCTGGAAGTTGCGTGCTCCGACTCCTCTTTCGTACCAGGAGCTGTTCAAAGTCGTGGTTCCAGACACACACTGCTGAAAAGGACCCCCGGCATAAGTATTCATGGTTGTGACCGAGAAGTCATGTACTTCCACGAAAGAGTAGTCTGGAATGTACCACACGTCAAATGGCGCAAGCTGATAAGACTGCGAAGCAACACCGATCTTAGTTTTAGTGTCGGATTCCGCCTCGATTATGTCGATTTCAGGAGCCCCTCTTCCTGTGCCAGGATTAGGATGGTCTTCGCCGCTGCAGGTACAGGAATTGAGTCTTTGTCCCGGCAAATAGGAGATACCGTCAGGTGAAGACTGGTTGGCGGTGATGCCTACATCGCACGCCTCGTAAGAGTAGGGCCATACACCTTCCGTGGTGGCCTGGTAGCCTGGCCGTCCGAGGTTTCCCATGGTCCAAAGGCCAGGCCAGAGCCCCGAGACATTGCCGTAGTTTGGCAAGCGCGCCAGCACCAAAATCATGCCTTCTGTGAAACAGAACCTGTTCCAGGAGGTGACCATTCCAGAACGATAGAAGAGATTGTGGTTTTGATAGGCGTCCATTCGGAGGTTTAAGGTGCCGTTTTCGGTGGAGGCAGCGTCGGGGTCGTACCATTCCAAGTCCTTGGTGGCATCGTAATGGATATCCGGGCTGGCAAAGAACTGGTCGTCTCCTTCGTAAAAGGTCCTGCCCTCGACGTTGAACTCGTCCGAGAAGACCAAATTCCAGACGTCTCCGTCCGCATTGGCCTTGGTTAGGGCTTCTTCGGGGGTATCTGGATCTACGAGACTTGTTCGAATGGCGCTGAGGAGCGGGTACGAGTAGTGGGTGAGAATCTCGAACGTCTCCACATACGGCTCATGCGGGAGCACATTGGAGTAGGTGAGAACAGGCAAAAGCACAAAGACCGCCAATGCACTAATAAAGAGAAACACGATTCCCAAGAGGCCGCAGAACGACCTTCTATCCAAATGGCGCATATCGTATGCGAAGCGGTTGCGGTCATACTGGGCATCAGCGATGGGATCAGGGTTATGAAGGTAATCATCGGATTCTTTCTCGTTGATGTGTAGCGGAAACGACGACGCCGGGTACCCTCCAAAGGGACTGAAATCGGGTCCAAAAGGCGTCTTTTTTAAAAGCGCCGATGCTAGTGAAGTGGAAGACGCGGGCCTGGAGTCCGCTATGGCTGGATATCTGTCGTATGGCGGCGGTTCCAAAACTGCTTTAGCACGTCGCGGCAGGCCGGGTATGGCAAGAAGATGCTGCTGCGTGGGGGAATCGGAACCGTTGAAATACGAGTAGTTGGAGTTGGGGGTGTTTTGATTGGAGGCCGAAGCCGAAGCAGTAGCAGACGCAGAGACCGACTCTAAGGAGCGGCTGGACCCGAAAGACGACGACGACTCAAACGGGTCTCCTAGACGCCGAGGCAGCGAGTTGTTTGTGAGGTTCCTGTATGTCATATGGCAATCTTCTAGGGGCTAGCTTGAATGGCGATTCCAGCAGTGTAGTTAGAGTCCTCAATGTGTGATATGGTATTTGAGCCTCAGGGGCAGTCGCAGGGGGCGCCGTATTTGGCTGAAAAGGCCCTTTTGTCTGGCGGAGAGCCGGTAATCAGCGAAATACAATTATGGTGCCTCTATAAGACTGCTGGGATCGTGAAGGAGCACTCGTAAGAAAAAGCAGTGGCTGGTTTATGAGCTTGTTCGCAGCAACTGTCATCAAAGATAGCGGGGTGAAATATAAACCCGCACCAAAACCCACTATTGTCCCAAAGCGACGATCTTGGTTTTGCTGCAGGCGTTATGCGCCTCAGGCTAATACAACAGCCGGATAGGGATCCTACTGGCGGGAGCTTGTCCGAGATGCAGGACACGGGGAACGGTCAATTGGCTGACGGCGTGGCGGCCCGTTTTGCAGCCGGTTTCTGTTTATACGTAGTAAATGGCTGCAAAAAGACCCGTGCTTTGCGGCTGTAAAGGACCCGCTTTTATCGAAGCAGGATACTGCTGGTTTGTGGTTGAAGAGTTTCATCTCTTGGTGCACTTGCCCAAGGGGCCGATAAGTTCCTGCATGCGTTTCTTTGTCGGCCGCAGGACCCTGCAGGCACGGGAAAATTACGAACTGAAACACGAGCCTTGGTAGCTGGCCAGCCATTTGCAGCCAGAATGCGGAAATGGATCAAACCGTTGAAGAGAAGTATATGGTGTATTCCTTGGTTTGACTCGAGCGATCATAAGGGATGCATGCGCAGAAAGGAGCACATGCACGTGTTTCACATTTTGCAGTGAGTGATCACTTTGTAAGTGTCAAATGACTCATACATAGCTATTCTGGCACTATTTCAACAACGCAAGCGCTAGAAAAGGTTTATTTGGCTATATTTTCAATTTGCTCTGGTTTACTTCAAAAGTGATTTTGTATACTTTTTGCAGTTTTGCAGAAAACCAAAGAAAAGGCCATTAATGCGAAATTTCGCAAGTTCTCCCTCTATTCTTTGGCTGCGAAACTCTTTCTCACTTTACAAAAATGAATCTACTTCTTCCTCAATCTAAGTCTATCCATTAGGTATTACATAATAACGCATTTGATGCCGCACGAAGAGTCGTTCTTCTCCGGCGCAGAAGTCTGCGACTGGGCTGCTCTCTGGGGGTTTGCAGCCGCCGCCTGAACCTTCTTCGCATCCTGAACGGTCTTCTCCTCCGTGAAATCGGACGAGTCTTTCTTTTCCGCAACTTCGGGTCTGACGAGCTTTGCTGCCGCCTTGGCGAAGTCCTCTCCCTGCTGAACAGCCACCTTCGATTCCAAGGCAGAGGGCTTTCTGGAACCGTCAACATTGGAGAAGGTACCAGCTCCATACGGCGAGCCCGAACGAACCTCACCGATGTGGGTCAAGTCCCCAAAGGCCGTAGCATAGCCCAAAGGCACATACACAATACCGTGGTGCACCAAATACGACAAGAAGTTACGGATGGTGGACTCAGATCCGCCATTTCCGGCACTTGAGAGAAAAATACCAGCGGGCTTTCCGTAGAGAGCACCCAGGGCCCAAAGACCACCGGTGGAATCCCAGAACAGAGACCATTGGGCCAGAACAGTCCCCAAGTTGGCCAGAACGCCAAAGAGGAACGCGTCGTACTGGGTAAGAATGTCCGGGGTAATGAATGGAACCGAAGAGTCCTTTGGCTGGACCTCACTCTTGGCTTTGGCAGCATCAGGAATAGCCTCGGGAATGCGGTAGAGATCCACCTGGGCACCGCCCTTGGTCAAGCCGTCCTTGATGGAAACGGCGAGCTGGGCAACGCTGCCGTGCGTGGAGTAGTAAACAACTGCGACCTTCATGAGATTTGGTAGCGGTGCAAAATTCGAATAGGGGCTACGCGTGGGATTATATCGTCTACATGCGACCTGGTGCTTATTGTGAAAGTGCCAATGCCGCCGCTGAATAATAGCCGCTTCGTCCGGCTGAAATGATTGGTGGCTGTTAGTCAGAATTTGTAAAACCATGTAATGCTCATTTTAGGCACGGGCACATAACGCGAAACGTCAGATATCGCTGTCAGACTGGTTTTTACGCTGTCATCCCCAAAGTTACCTACGGGCTGGCTGCGATTATTCACCGTGCATATTTGTCAATTTTACTACTAGTGTGTCAGACAACTTAGTAAGTCCCGTTTGTAATCACGCCAATTGTTATCCTTGGTGAGCCACAGTCGCAGACGAGCAATCCACGTATATATTCGCGGCCGTTTTCCTATCCGTCGTTACTGTATCACTCCACACACAATGGCTAAAGTCGCTATCATCATCTACTCGTTATACCACCACATCGCTACCCTCGCCGAGGAGGTCAAGAAGGGTGTCGAGGCTGCCGGCTTCGAGGCCGACATCTTACAGATCCCCGAGACCTTGAGCGAGGAGGTCTTGAAGGCCATGCACGCCCCTGCCAAACCCAACTACCCCATTGCTACTGTGGACACCTTGACTCAGTACAATGCTTTCTTGTTCGGTGTTCCCACCCGTTTCGGTAACTTCCCTGCCCAGTGGAAGGCCTTCTGGGACGCCACTGGCGGTCTCTGGGCCTCCGGTGCTCTCCACGGTAAGATTGCCGGTGTGTTCACCTCTACTGGAAGCCCCGGTGGTGGCCAGGAGACCACCATCGTCAACTCGCTTTCTGTGTTGGCTCACCACGGTATCATTTTCGTGCCATTGGGCTACAAGAACGCCTTCGCTGACTTGACGAACGTCGATGAGGTCCACGGTGGCTCCCCTTGGGGTGCGGGTACCCTCGCTTCCGGCACTGGTGCTAGACAGCCGAGTGCCTTGGAGTTGAAGCTCGCTTTCACTCAGGGTAAGACCTTCGCTGAGGCCGCCTCCAAATTTTAGAGATTAGACAGAGAATTATAATCACTTAGAAACGCATGACCAATAGACCAGCCGTTTAGGAGGGAAGAAGTGGAGAGGAAGAGATGTGCTCTGTGTAGGGGCATGCGGTGTACGAATGTGCTTTACAAAACACCAAGGTATATGGTGCACGGGTGTTTTTTCCGTGCAGGCATTTTCGACCAGTTCAACCGCGAGCTTAAATTCCGACAGCTGCTAACGGCATTTTGAGGACGGGCGTTGCGAGATTCCGGCATAGTTCCATCGGGCTTTCCTTGGGTTAGCGGCCCGCGCACTAAAGAAATTTTCTTCCCGTTCCAGCTAAAAACGTCCCAATCGGCGCTGGCTTATGTCATGCGGGCGGACAAGCACAGAATTCGCGCTTTTCGGGGTACAATGCGGCACCGGCGGTTTTATCCCGCGCACGACCGTCTGCTCCTCCACAGAGGGTTTTCGGCCGCACACGATTGGTTTCCACACCGGACCTGCGTACCTGCTATATATGCAGACACCGCCGCATGTTCTTGGGGGACGTTGCGTCTGTGTGCTTGCCGGTGCTTATATACGCTCAAGCCCCCCCACTTTCTCTTTTCATTCTGCGACCGCCGTCAGAACCCTCCGTTCTTTATAGGGTCCATCTATCGGATTTCGCATTTTGCAATGTCCCACGCTCTCTCCATCGCGCCGTCCGTGTGGCTTGGGCCCACCAGCACACTTGCTGGCGCCGACTTTCTTTCGTCGTCCAACATCAAAATCATTATCAACTGCTCTCCCACGAGCCAGTTTCTCAGTCAGCTTGACCGCATATCGCCGGTCATCTCTTCTGACGTGATTGTACTCTCTTTCGACCCCGGCTTTGATGAGACCGCGTTCTCGGACCACGAAAGGGTCCTTCTCCGCGACTTCCACACCAAGTATAACCGCATTCTTCAGAACTACTTGACCCATTTCTACACCTACAATGCGAATAGGGACGCCTACGTCCATCTACGCCCCAATAACGAGGAGCTTTCGGTTCACGGGCCGGTCTTGGCAGGCGCCAGCCTCGAGGCTCAGTTCTTCGTGGTGAACAGGCTCATCAAACTTATCAAGAACACCAATCCCGATGTGGGGGTGCTTATTCTTGATAACGATTGTGACTTGAAAATCTCGTCGCTGCTTATCATCTCGTATCTTATGGACTCGTACAACTACGACTTCAACGCGTCCTACGCCGCGTTGCAGAACATCAAGCCGGGTCTTGCTCCGTTCAATCCAAACTTCTACAACGACCTCATCCTTATTGAGCATTTGAAAAAGTTCTACGTTGAGAACATGAAGATCAAGGCGGGCTCTTCTTGCGCCTTGATGACGACAAACTACAACCTCAAGCGGAGATGCGACGACGACGATGCTATTCTGCGCTCATTTGTCAGTTGCGGCGGCGACAAGAGAATAAAGCGCCAGCTTAAGTACCCAAAGGGCTACGACTATTAGCTGGCGTCACGGGAAATGTTGGGTTAGGTACATTGAAGGTTTTTGTAGCATAAATGTTGTAATATACGGATAACGGAACTGCTTGTAGAATGTTGACGACTTCTTCTCAATATGAATTCATGGTTGGTCAACACCGGGAGTAGGAATATATATTTACAAAGTACTTTCCATCTCGCTATAATACTGAGAAGCTACTCTGGGATATGCAATCCGACTCTGTTGGCGGTCTTTCTGACGTTGTCAGCTTGATCAACATTCATTCCTGGATTGTATCTCTGAAGCAACACATTGTACACTCTTTGGGATTGAAAGTAGTTCACCACATTGCTCAAGTTGTTTAGGCCCTTTTGAGTCTCGGTATCTTGATCAAGCAACTTCTTCACTTTGGCTGTGGCAATGGGAGGCGGTATTAACAGCTTCGATTGAGATGTAATATGGTCGATCTCCTTTGTTATGGCAGTAATAGGCTGCTTGGCCTTTATGAGCTGGAACTTCTGATATTGAAGTTTTGCCTTGACGTTCTCCAAGTTCTTGACGGTATGGATCTCAAACGTCTTTTTGTTGACGATCCTGAGCTCCTTCATTAGAGACTTGTAGAGATTGTTAAACCCGTCGGAGTGCTTGAAAGCCATTGCAGTCCTCGTAATAATATGTTGCCGGTGCGCTTTACACTATTTAGCACTTACTCTGAGGCAAAGGCTCTGAAAAACTTACCTACAGGATTGAAAATCCTTCGAATCAGTAACTAAAGACATGAACGCCTAAACCCAAAGCCCTGCCGAAAATACTAAGTGAATAGAAAGATTATCCCTGATAACCATCCCGCTATGAACTTCCAGCCAGGCTCGGGGGTGCTGAACTGCCTTAAGCTGTAGTTGGATTATGGGGGCCACTTACCCTCTGAGGGCCCACCCACGCGTTTGATTATGTAACCTGCACAGTGAGTAAGTCCGAATATTCCGCAAAGACCGGAGATTTTGGCCAATCACAGTGCGCAATTTGGCTACCATTTCGGGACCGAGCCAAATCGCCCGCCGGCCAACCTGCACTTTCGCTTCCAGTTTGCAGATTACCGTCGCTTCGCTGAACCGGAAAAAAATTATCACTATCCTTGGTTCCGGTTCTTTATCCGCTGCTAACCACACACCCACAATGCTTAGATCTGTTGTTCCCAAGGTATGTAAAACATCTTCCACACACAATGGGTGGAGTCTTTCTGTTCCTCGAATTTAATACCGACTTTTCCGCTTGATCTTTATGGCCATATTCCCCTGAAATCGGCCACCAATAGTCGGTGGTTTCATTGCATGAGATACAGTCTTTATGGCAGTCTTATGGTATCCACCTGCTATCATGCGTAATCTTTGGCTTCGAAATTCATCCTTATTCA
The DNA here is from genome assembly GCA_030570115.1 of Wilhelminamyces savonicus. Lineage (NCBI taxonomy): Eukaryota > Fungi > Ascomycota > Pichiomycetes > Serinales > Metschnikowiaceae > Wilhelminamyces > Wilhelminamyces savonicus. The sequence continues at coordinate 240,882 of JAJLUW010000015.1, forward strand.
AATCCTAGAGAGTTTTCGTTCCTTTGAATCATCTACTAACAAGCAGACCTCTATCCGCTCCTTGGCTACCTTTGCCTCGCCGGAGGCCGTTCTTCCCAAGAAGTACGGTGGCAAGTACACTGTCACCTTGATTCCTGGTGACGGTATCGGTAAGGAGATTACGGACTCCGTTAGAACCATTTTCAAGGACCAGAACGTCCCAATTGAGTGGGAGATCGTCGATGTCACCGGTCTTGAGGGTCAGGAGCACTCTGCTGGTGTTGCTGAGGCTGTTGAGTCCTTGAAGAGAACCAAGGTCGGTCTTAAGGGTATTCTTTACACTCCTACCACCACCTCTGGTAAGTCCTTGAACGTTGCCTTGAGAAAGGAGTTGGACATCTACGCCTCTCTCGTCTTGATCAAGAACATTCCTGGTGTCAAGTCCCGTTTGGATGGCATCGACTTCGCCTTGGTCAGAGAGAACACAGAGGGTGAGTACTCCGGCTTGGAGCACCAATCTTACCCTGGTGTCGTTGAGTCGTTGAAGATCATGACCAGATTCAAGTCTGAGCGTATCGCCAAGTTTGCTTTTGACTTCGCTAAGAAGAACAACAGAAAACTCGTTACTGCCATCCATAAGGCTAACATTATGAAGTTGGGTGACGGTTTGTTCAGACAGACTGTTAAGGACATCGGTCAGGACTACTCCGGTATTGAGGTCAACGACTTGATTGTCGACAACGCCTCCATGCAGGCTGTTGCCAAGCCACAGCAGTTTGACGTTTTGGTTACCCCCAACTTGTACGGTACCATCTTGTCTAACATTGGTGCTGCTTTGATCGGTGGCCCTGGTTTGGTCCCTGGTGCTAACTTCGGTAGAGAGCACGCTGTTTTCGAGCCTGGTTGCAGACACGTTGGCTTGGACATCAAGGGCCAGAACACTGCCAACCCTACTGCCATGATCTTGTCTGCCACCATGATGTTGAGACACTTGGGCTTGAACAAGCACGCTGACGACATTTCTAAGGCTACTTACGATGTCATTGCTGAGGGCAAAGTCAGAACTAAGGACATCGGTGGTACTTCTTCCACCACTGAGTTCACTGAGGCTATCTTGGCCAAGTTGAACTAAGGTCGAAAGTGCTTCTAGAAAAGGTCTAATTATTGTTACTCTATAGTCATTTATTCTCTGCGCAACTTGTGCATCATAAGAATTATTCAAATTATTTCAGCGCTGTAAGGGTTTGCACGAGAAACAGGGTGTAGACGACCGTAATGATGGGAGACGATACCTTTCTTGATTTATCATCTTGATTTGTCCTGGATGACCGTGAATTTCCTCTGCAGAAAGAGCCGTTGTTAGGAGAGAAAATTCTGGGAGCGTTTCACTTCTGACTGACCTTAGTCCAATACAAAATTGATTCTAGTTTTTCTTGAAGTCGACTTGGCCATGGATGCCAAAAAAATATGATTCTGCCCAGGATCGAACTGGGGACGTTCTGCGTGTTAAGCAGATGCCATAACCGACTAGACCACAGAACCATTTGTGAAGTCTGGATGGCAGGGCAGCTGCAGAGCTGTTTAGCGTATAGTAAGGATGAATTTCCACAGCAATTGCTGATATACGACTTTACTGGAGAGAGGGTATAGCGGGAATTGAGAGAATGAGGAAAAATGTCTACTAGGGGGCCCAATTGGGCCCCCTAGGATACATGGAAGTATTATATTACGATACGTAGTACAGGTCGTCTTTGGGTGACCTGGTCAAGCATGGCCCTTATCGGAATTTTTCGAATATCGAGTATTCAATTGTAGTTTTTAAGACTGTTTTAAAAGTCTACGTGTTTCATAAATTTTGTCTCGTAGTCTTAAAAGTTCAGAAAAGTTCGGAAACAATTTTTTGCAGCTGTATTCTTGGCAAGTTTTCTCGAATTATTGGTAAATTTTTCAAAAAATCCAAGAACACTCAAGTTTGGCAAAAATGGGTCTTCTCTATGTAATAAGGAGGCTATAGAAGCCTTCCCTTGCAAATTGTTCGTGCTGTTTGCAAAAGTCTCTTGCAGGGCGAACTAATTGACTGATATATGCAAGCTGATTTCCATTGCTGGGGCCGAGTAAAAATCTAATTTCGCAACCCAATAGAGCTCCCTTTCAACGTTTTTCACGATTTCAAATTAGCTTTCGTCAAACTTCGTTATCTTCCTCGAGAGGTGAACGTGTCTGGTACACCACAGAGATATTTCGGCAAACTTTCAACTATTTTGTGTAGAACATACAGTGCTTAGAACGGAGTACTCCGAGTCAGATGTTAGGAGCCCGGGTAAAAATTTCCGCTTCCGGGGTTTTTGTGTCACCGGCGCACGCTTTCTTATGTAAGAGGTAGCATCGCCCAAATTCGAGGTAGTTTCTTGGTTTAACGGGACCTCTCGTTCAATCAAGGTCTTGTTCACTTAAGAATACATTACTGCTACTATGTGTGACGTCGTATTAGGCGCCCAATGGGGCGATGAAGGCAAAGGTAAACTTGTCGACATCTTGTGTGATGAAATCGATGTTTGCGCCAGATGTCAGGGCGGAAACAACGCTGGCCACACTATCGTGGTCGACAAAGTCAAGTACGACTTCCACATGTTACCTTCGGGTTTGGTCAACCCCAAATGCCAAAACTTGCTTGGCTCTGGTGTCGTTATTCATGTCCCTTCGTTTTTTGAGGAGCTTGAAAACTTGGAGAAGAAGGGCTTGGACTGCAGAGACCGTTTGTTCATCTCTTCTAGAGCCCACTTGGTTTTCGATTTCCACCAAAGAACCGACAAATTGAAGGAGGCCGAGTTGTCTGAAAACAAGAAATCAATTGGTACTACTGGTAAGGGTATTGGCCCAACTTACTCGACCAAGGCTTCTCGTTCTGGTCTCCGTGTTCACCACTTGGTTTCCGAGGACCCTGATGCGTGGGACGAGTTTACTACTAAATACAACCGCTTGATTGACTCTCGCTACAAGAGATACGGTGAATTCGAATATGACTCGGAGGCTGAATTGGCCAGATACGCCAAGTACAGAGACCTTTTGAGACCTTTTGTTGTTGATGCTGTTGAGTTCATGCACAAGGCCATCGCTAGCAACAAAAAAGTTTTGATCGAGGGAGCCAATGCCTTGATGTTAGACTTGGACTACGGTACGTACCCGTATGTCACTTCTTCCGCAACTGGCATTGGAGGTGTTTTGACTGGTTTGGCCATTCCACCAAAGTACATTAAGAATGTCTATGGTGTTGTCAAGGCCTACACCACAAGAGTTGGTGAGGGTCCCTTCCCAACTGAACAGCTCAACGAGTTTGGTGAAACTTTGCAGGATATTGGTGCCGAATTTGGCGTTACAACTGGCCGTAAGAGAAGATGTGGATGGTTGGATTTGGTTGTTTTGAAATACTCGACTTTGATCAATGGCTACACCTCCTTGAACATCACCAAGTTGGACGTCTTAGATACTTTCAAGGAAATTCAGGTCGGTGTTTCTTACTCTCATAACGGAAAGAAGTTGGCCTCGTTCCCTGAAGACTTGCTCAAGCTTGGCAAGGTTGATGTGGAGTACGTCACTTTACCTGGATGGGAGAAAGACATTACTGGTATCAAGAACTATGAAGAGTTACCTGAGAATGCGAAGAAGTACTTGAAATACATTGAGGACTACTTGGGTGTTCCCGTCCAGTGGGTTGGAACGGGCCCCGCTCGTTCTTCTATGTTGGCCAAGCCCCTCAACTGATTTTAGGCGGCGGCGCCTTCTCGAATACAAGTCTTATATATTACATAAATATCTTTCGTTCTTCAACACCCGAAATTCCATGAGAAAGTCCATTTCCGGGTTGAAAAACGGAGTGCACCGTCGTCGAAAGTGTGAATATGGCATTTGCCGAACTACTGCCGTCTTTCAGGTTCTTTGACCTAAACGTCACAGATAGATGTGAGACTAGAATCATATACTGGCAATTCGCTTTCGCTTTCTTCCAACTTTTCGCGTTGATCTTGGACCTTAATTTTTAAGACGTGCACTGCAGCCCGTGTTCTCACATAACCTATTAGCCTGCACACAAGAAACGTCTACAACACGGTTGTCGGAGTAAATTATAACCTGCTCGACCAAACACCTTATGCTGAGATACAAATCAGGTATAGACACAGTCACTCGTACTCAAGGAAAGACTGCGGCGGCCCTTGTGCTGCTCAATGTCGGTATTCGGCTTTATTGTGCGTTTAACATGATCATCTCTGACTGTGATGAAACATTCAACTACTGGGAGCCATTGAACTTGCTAGTGAGGGGATTTGGGAAGCAGACCTGGGAGTATTCACCAGAGTACGCGATAAGATCATATGCTTATCTTCTCCCGTATTATATTGTCAACTATCCCCTATCGTTGTTGCTGTCACCGAATATTTTAAACCTACCATCCTATTATCAATTTTATTGGATTAGAGCAGTTGCTTTATGTGGATTTACATCATTCACCGAGATTCGGCTCTTCTATAGTTTGAGGAGTAATTTTGGTCATAAAATTGCGGACTGGTTTATATTCTTTTCTTCCATTTCGGCGGGCATGTCACATGCCGGAGTGGCATTATTGCCGTCTTCCTTTGCCATGAACTGCATCACTTTGGCTATAGCAAACTCATTACCCGCAATGATGTCTTCACAGCCAGGTATCATATTCAACAAAAGTGTTACCACCATCTCGTGGTTTTTACTCGGAGGCATCGTGGGTTGGCCCTTCGTTCTTGTTTTGGCGCTTCCTTTCTGCGCATTTACAGTTCTAAACCGATTCTCTCAGCCTCAAGTGTTGATGAAGATAATAGCGGGGTCTATTGTGAGATTAGTTGGTATTTTGACTGTAATAGTCGGCGTTGACTCTTACTTTTATCAAAAAAGACTCCTCCTAGTGCCATTGAATATTGTTCTTTACAACGTATTTGGTGGTGAGGGTGAAGGTCCTGAAATATTTGGCGTGGAGGACTTCAGTTACTACTTACTAAACTTATTGGTGAACTTTAATGCTGTTTTCATCTTGGGCTTCGCAGGATTAGTTTTGAACCCCTTCATTTTCAACAGCAGGTATGAATGGAAAATTGTTTTTGGAGTCAGTTTGCCATTGTTAATCTGGTCCGTCATTTTTGGGAGTCAACCACATAAAGAAGAGAGGTTCCTTTATCCGATATACCCGTTCATTATATTGAGCGCATCTTTGTTGACTGCTAAAATATTCGACTTAATATCGGTTCTTTTCCAGATTGTCGGCAAACTGAATGGCGAAAGGATTTCAAAATACCTCAATACCCTCCTTCAACTGGCATTCGCCTTCTTGATTACTTTGGTGTCGATTTTGCGGTTAGTAAATTTGGTTAACAATTATGGGGCACCTTTGAGAGTATCGAGCGCCCTTGCCTACGAACTGGATACCACTGAAATGCAGAACGTATGCGTGGGAAGAGAGTGGTACCACTTTCCAACCTCTTTCTTCCTTCCCGAAAATCACAGGCTACAGTTTATCAAGAGCGGATTCGATGGCCTACTTCCAGGGGACTTTATGGAAGGTAATGGAAGTTTGGTGAGAAGCACTTCCAGAATCCCAGAGGACATGAACAACAAGAACCAATTTTCGATATCAAAGGTTATTGATTTCGAGCGGTGCTCTTATTACATTGACAATTCTCAGAATACCGACGTGGAGAATGGAGAACCACGTATCTTCGAACGGGAGTCCAAGCATTATTTTTTGCACCCTAAATGGTCAGAGCTTAGTTGCGACAAACTAATCAATCCTGATGGGAAGCACTCTGGTTTAGGAAGGCTTCTTTATGTTCCAGAGTTCTTGAGGGACTTTATCTCTTATGATGTTAAGTATATGGACTTCTGCATCTTGAAGAGGTCAGATTTGAAGCGCTGCTCCAAGAGTGGATGTAGTGACTGATCTCACTCTTGGAATGGGCTTACATTAGGTAGGCATGTAAACTTATACCAATAGCTGTCTTGACTTGTAATGACTATCCCAATTCACGATCTTATGTTCAGATTGAATGAGCGGCCACGAAGGCCGTCTTAGGGGGCAGAGTTGTCCAACAGGAGTTTGTACGACCTGATAGATAGCCCGAACTGCAGCAAACGCTACAATTATAAGGGTTTTTGGTAAGGTGAGATGTTGAGTGAAACTGTCAAAAGTATACGTGAATTAACAACACCAAACGATTGCGAACTAAACCACCCTCAGTAGAGACTAAAATTATATCTCCAAATTAAGTAAATCAAGATCAATCTTGGCGTAATAATGGCTCGATCATAGTACATTGCTAAGATGATTACGGCCGAATATTGTGAATGGTTTTCTAATACTGCTAACTTAGGTCGAAGCTCATATATATTAATGGCAGTCTTTGGTGAACGGTAATTGCATCACAATACCTCGGGCCAAAAACTGCATGCTAAAGACTTGAATAATGCGGTAAGAAGTTGGTTTCACTAAGGGGGTATAATACATATAGCACCAAACGTGGTAACTGTGAATTTTATCCTAAGAAGAAAAAAATGACGATATTCGTAATGTATCAACAGCAGACGAGAGGGAATTGGTTCATTTAAAAAAGAACAAACTAACAAAGCAATAACAAGGCTTAATGCTCAAAACTATTGAAGATTTGTCGCCAACCATCAGGACAATCTCAACTACATACAGCTTGAGATCGTGAATATTTTATATGCGGACAATCCTTACTTCAAAACAAATAACTAGAAACTGACTGAGATCTTTTATGTGTATTTGAAAGATAAAACTGGAAAAACTTTGTACTCAATGAAGATTTGCGATCCTATCGACAAGAGCACCAGATAGATTTATACAAGAAAAACATTGATGGTAAAATTTGGCTAAAACTCATTATGAAAACTAGGGAACACTTATATAACCTCAAACCCATTCCAGAAGCGTCATTAATAGGGAACAACACGTGCAAATACCGAGGACTACGAAGAAACTGAATGAAAGGCCTTTAGATTTAGAAAACGACCAATCCCAGTCATGAGAACGCCACATCCTCTTGAATAATTTGCTTACCATCAAAAAGTCCAAACCATTACAACTGGAGCACTTCGTAGTCCAAGGAATTGGGCGCCTTTACAACTAATCCAAAGTACTCAAGCTTCGACAGCAGTTTGGCAGGCATATACTGACCAGCCTCGAACAATGCCGCACCTGCCACACCCCGCTTTCGCATCAGACAACAAAGAACTTCACCGAGACAGCAAACCTCTCTATTCAATTATGACCGCCACATTCCCAACTATAATTTATAATACGACACTGGGAAGCCGAATTACCTTTTATATAACAGACCCAAGGAAAGAAACCCCGGAAAAGCGCTCTCAAAACATCAATGTTGTGTATGCCATACTAACCCTATTAGTTCATAAAGTTTAGATCTGTTATTACAAATACTACAGTGTCAATGATGCTTCTCTCCGTCATCTTGAAGCTCTCAACTAATAAATTAGGTACTGAAGTCAAAATCAAATATATTGATACAGGTATGATGAGGTGATATAAACCTCTGCTAATCTATATCATACTTTTTCTTATCAGCTTACCAATATTCCAACCTAAACGACAAGACAGTTACCGTAAAAACGAAAACTACCGTTAACCGTTTGCTGCCCTTCTTTGATTTGAAGAATTATTTAACAATATCCATGCCTGTTAAAGTAATTCTTCAAAAGTTTCCATATTCATAATATAAAATACAAAAGAATATTTGTTAATTCCTTAACAAATCTAGTAGTAAGTAGTACTTTGCATACAGAAACTATTTAATTCTCCTACTCGCTCACTTTATAGTCGTCACCCGCAGTGGTGCATCACATAAGATCACGTACATCCATGTGTTGTCACACCGTGTGATGCCTTATCACAGAGTTTCAGATAGTATTAACTTACAAGTTCTTATCCGCAATTCTGCAACTCTTATGCAGACCAGATCCTCTAATCTGTTCGGTTGCATTTTATTGGTCAACGGTACACTATTGCTCCTCATAAGGATTTCAAGGGCTTGTTAGCAGGCCCTAATTCAATGTCAACTTCAATAAATTCTTAATAGCGCTATCTAGTTACACTGGACTACTCCAAATCATTCCGACAGATATTGTACACTACTTTGCAGTTCACTGGTCTTATATACCATATAATGTATAAACTCAATTTAGGACGAAAGCTTCTCAGGCCCACTAAAGTGAAATCTAAGCGACAAATGCAGTTGCTTCAGGGCTATGCTTTGATCATTGAGATATCAATTACTAGAAATAAAGCTCGAAAGGATCGGAACAATGAATCAGTCAATAAAGAATAGTTACATAAATTGCGAGAGGAATTCTGAAAGTAATGTTCGGGGTTCAGTTTGGGGCATACTAAACATCTTATTATTTTAAATCTTCTTTCTACTAAGTTAACAGTACTATCATGCTATATATGAATGTTCAGTCTACCTCATTCATATCAGGAGAAAATGTAATTGACGTGCAATCTAGTTTCAACCCTGACTCTAAATCCGCCGTCCTTGGCATCAGTAGACTTCCTGCTAGGATATCCTATGACTCTGGAAATCACATGGTCTTTCCAAATTAAGGGGGTGTTTCGTTTATGCTGTCTTGACGACTGTTTCTCGCAGCCATATGAAAATCTAGCATAACTGCAGTTCCTTCTATTGCAAACAGTATTTAAGTCTGATAGGTTGATAGGCTGTCAAAAACCTGTCCATAGGGATATCCATTTCGTCTTAAAATAGTTGCTATATCTATTATTCCATCTGTTCCTAGCTCTTACAATAGCGAGGGTAACATTACCATAACAGTTTTGCCTCACTAGGAGTTTTTGACCTGGTTGCTCTTGCAATTCTGTACTGCCGATCTCATTAAAGTCGGAAAAGTAGTGCCTCTCTGCCTTGTTCTCATTTTTGGATTCAACTTGAAGAGCTCGAAGATAAATGACATTTGTAGCGTTTTATAAATTGAGCTTTGGTTACGATCTATTCATGACACCCAATTTACAACTTTGATGATCCCTTGCGTCCTTCGATTACATAGGCTTTTCGCAATTGTGAGAGGTTTCGTCTGGTTCGGCTTCTGTTGTTATCTGGGAGCATAGTATTACACTGATCTTTGAGATCAATTGTTTACTCTCGTCCTATACTTCCCGCTGAAGTATAATGATACAGAATTTTTATTTTTCAAACTGTTCATACGTCTTGAAAACGAACCACACAATATGTAGTCTTTCATTGGTCATTTTTTAAGCCTTAAATCTTCATTATTACGGTATTTACTTCATCAATACTACCGACCTTAAAGCTGCTGAAAAGGTGAGTTAAGGCATCAATAGTTTTTTGAAAATCAGTAGACAGCATACTCCTTCCTATTAATTCTTAGCATATGCATCAGAATAGTTCTGAGATAATTTAGGATCAGTTGATTCCCTACCGAGCCTTAATTTACTATTTCAAAGCATGTCCGTTGACTGAGAGTCCTTTTGTGACTATTTCAAAAGGAACAATTCTCGCGCCAAAGATCAGTCTGAATTCTGTTGGATCGTCATGTTGTGGACCCTATAAAATGGACTTAGGCTAGGGTTCTCATCTTGTGTTTCCCCACTTTCTGAGTAAAGATTTAAAACATTGTAAATTTTGAATGTAATCTCCCCGAAGGACGCTTCTCCTGAACTAATCATGGCTGAATACTACCACAGCATCTCCGCCTATTGTTTAGCTCACAACGTCATGGTTACAGGTCAGATTTCTTGCATACCTTCGCGGAATCAAGTTCAGGTTGTCTTACAATCAAGGACTTCTCGTGTATACTTTAACAGAGTGACATTGACAACTCCTCTCTGTGAATCTGGCGAATGGTCCCCCTTGTGAGGAAAAATCTCATATCGCCTGATATGCAGGGATCGTAAATTTTGCAGCCAATAGCTGCCCATATTGTAAGATAGTAACAGACCAGTGTGGTGTCCCAGGGGAGAGATAGACACGACTTTAAATTTACACAGAACAGTATTAAGTTTTTGTTCTGCGGAATTACTTGGATCTATTCTCGGCGCTTGTCCCAGGATACCCTACTGACATAACAGCTATGAAAACAGTCTACATAGTTGGCTTTTCAGTGACACAGACTTTTGGACGCTTACTGCAGTATTACTTACCCTGCTGAAACACTTGTAAGTCTTGCAACGCATGCGCCCTCCTAGATATCTTTCTTTTAGCTTGGCTCATTGCTATGCAAAAGACAGAGTTGGGGTAAAAGGGAGCATTATTCCCCCTAAATCGGCACTTTAATGAAATCATGCTCATGCTATTTGACAATAAAGAGGCAGCTGGAAAATCTTCTTCATCATTGCATAATACAATAAGGTAAATATCTCCTGCTGGTTTGGCCTAATACAAGATAGGTTCACGTAGGAGAGATCGCAAAGCCTGATAGCAACTACCATTGGTCGCTTTTCTCGTCTACGTCTGTTTCAGGTTCATAGTTCTCCCCTTTGCCTAATGTTGTTTATAAACTGTTTGATCGGTTTTAGGGCATGAGGTCTTCATATTCTTGCGAGTTTCGACGAATAAAGATAAAAAAATTCAAAAACTTCAAAAAACCATTTAAAACAACACAAAATTTCTCAGCAATTCAATTACGTAGAATTAGTAGATAATAGCTCTCGGATAGAAAAATATCGAAGTCACGAACCTGATACGTCTTGTTTCTAATTTCCTAGGTTAGCACGTACTGGCTGCTACACTCGAGAACCCTATTCTCTCGCATATGGGAGATATGTATACAAAAAGGTCCAGGCCAATGGAGGAGTCTATATTCCTCAGTGACCGATCCAATTGTACGTGGGTTAGCAATGGAAGTTGTCATGACTGTAAGTTGACATAACTGTTTTTGCGGCGTGAAGATATGAGCCCTCAAGTTTAGCATACAGAAAGTTCGAGGAGTATGATACGGTAACAGTCATATATATGTATAAATCTTAGTTGAATTCTTTGCTCAATTGATCACCTTCCCAATACTTGAAGCCAATTCCATATCCAAAGAGATCATTTCTGTACCTTTTGGGGTTCTCAACACCAACCTTGTAGAGCAGATCCAATTCTTCTTTGGTCAATTCAGGCAACCGGATACATCCCTTGATTCTGTTCAAGTTGGATGATCTAGGTAAAGTTGATCTACCTTGTAAAATATGGTAAGCGTTGGCGATCTCGTTGGTGGTGACGTTATACTTCTCAGCCAACTCCCGGACCAAGGGAATTTTCAAGACACCTGCACCCTCGCCACCAACAGGTGAATACGCGGAGATATGTATCTCGTTCTTCTTAGCAAAATCAATTAAATCCTGCTGAGGTAATTGAGGATGATACTCAATTTGGTTCAGCACAGGCTTATGTTTCGCGACAGCCAATAACTTGCGCAATCTAGGAATGGAATAGTTGGAAACTCCAATTGACCTCACTTTATCAGTGTTGTCCAAAATTCTTTCCAACTCCTGGTAAACCTCGATATACTTAGTACCCGTAGCCGGGTCATCATCGTAAATAAGGTCACCATTATCATCCTTAGGTTGAGAAGGTAGTCCGTTCTCATCGCCACGCAAACAGATTGGCCAGTGCTGCAAAAAAAGGTCAACGTAGTCAATTCCCAAGTCAGATAAAGACTTGTCCAATGACTTCTCGGGACTGTGATGAAACGATGGCCATACTTTAGTGGTAATGAATAAGTCTTCGCGCTTATAACCTTCCGCAAACAACTGCCTCAAAGCAGCCCCAACGAACAGTTCAACACCGTAGTACCAAGCTGTGTCGATGTGACGATAACCAGCTCTGACAGCAGTAAGGACCTGTTGCGTCAATTCACTTGGGTCCTCGGGGGGAACGGTGCCCAAGCCTAATGCGGGGATAGTTTTGCCGTTGTGCAAGGGAAGATCGATCTCGGTAGCTAATTTAGACATCGTGGGAGAGTGAATCAGATGGTAGTGATTTCAATGACAGATAGACGTCCTTATATAGACTCACCTCAGAGCAAGAACCGGTATTAGGTAATATAGAAAGCAATCCTGAGTCTTGCTTTTACATAAGGAAGGTGAACCCTGTTTGTGTGATAAAAGGTTCATTCTAAGTTCTCACGCAACTTCGCTGGGTGATGTCAGTAGTGGGGCTTGGAGGAGCATTTGTCATCACATTCAGAGCGATATATATTCTCTGCTTGAATTTTGACCTTACAGCAGATCTGACTTACAAAACGCTGCATGCCGATAACGGCAAACTTATGCGTGGACTGCATAGTTATTTATTTCGGAAACCTTTTTAAGTGTTGGCTTAAAAGTATATTGTGCGGGGCAAGCATGCTAAACTTGGCGAAGCAGAGTGAAATACCGACTTTGACTGCAATCGTCCCTATATTTTGATGCTACCCAAGTCCCACTACGAATAAGTAATCGGTTACCAAAACATTTTGAGCATTGTTTTGTATTTTTAACCGTTGCTTATTTGAAACCGTTCAACAATACGTTGTTGTATATCGACTGACCTTATATTTCCAAATCACCGACCACATCGGCATCATCATCAACATCATCGTCGTCGTCATCCATAAGAACCTCGCTATCCATGTAGTCATCCATATACATTTCGTCATCCTCTTCATCTTTCTCTTCATCACCACTTTTGTTCTGGCCCTTGTTTCCTGTAGATCCACCAGCACGGTTTACCATTGAATAATGGACCTTGTTGATTGCTGTGAGATAGAGAAAGGAGACACGCTTTTTCTTTTTGTTGTAAATGAACCAGTAGTACGACCACATCGACTGATAAGGATAGTTGAGGTCCTGGAGAATGGATTGGTCAGAAGGTTGGAATTCGTATATCTGGCAAGCGTCGCCGCTGTATCCTCCAGCGTTTGGCGGCAGACCTTGCTCAAGCATAAGTGTTGGCACCTGGCCGCTCGTTCCTCTTGAAAAACTACCATTTCGAGAACTTTGACCACCTTGTGCCGCTAAATTTGGCGACCGGGAAGGGACCACATCCATGTAGACATTTATGGTATCCCAAATCCAATTCAAGAGATCTTCCCGCTTCCCCAATGAAACCATGAGGTTATTAAAGCGATATATAAGATCTTCTGGAGAAGCTATGCGATGAAAGTTCTCCGTGGTAGGTTGCAAATTCAGGAAGTCATGGTCGGGATATGTGCTGTTAAGGATAGCAATGAGGTATGCAAATGTTTTCCTAGTTGTAGAATTCTTCAAAGGTCCGAAGGGCGACTCTTCAGCGCCAGCACCGGCGCCCTCCATCGAATCGGTGCCATTTCCTGCCCCGAGTGACCTCAGAAGATTCAGCCGTTCGATTGATCCATCTGCAACTCCCAAAGACCCTCTGCGGAAACTGAGCTGCGAATTACTACTGCCCCGCCTTTCTCTTTCTGAAATAGCCACATAGCTAGCTCGTCTACCACCAGGTGGAGAAGCACTACTGCCAAAAAGCAGATGAAGGGAGTTCTGGCGCTCACGTTCTATCGACTGAGATAACTGGTTGTCTTCCATAATCTGGTTCAAATGTTTGTCAATCGTTTTGAAGAGCTTGCGATCAGATCCAATTGGCTTCGTAGTGAACAAATCACATCCGCCACGAATAACGAGGTTGTTATCCTGGGTATGGAAATTGAGTTCCTGGTTCACCAATTCTATGTCAACCTCATCGATGAACTGTATGTTAGTAACATGAGGTGCTTTGGTCACAGGCAACAACAAATGGGCTCACCGAGCACGTTTTATCGTTATAGTTCCCGGTGCCACAGTGGGTGTTAAACTAGCCTGTTATATTTTAACTGGGCTATTATCACGTTCTTGTGCCTCGGAAGCTATCTTCCCAAACAAACAAGAGTGCACTTGGCCACGACAATAAACGGCCTGATTCTATTACCAACCAAAAGTCGTATAATGAATGTGACATACCTTCATGTTGTGTGCCCTCAATTCGCTATCAGTTGGTTCGTGATTACTCGTGGGGTTCTTTCGTGGGGTCGTTGATAATGATATTGCCGCTTCTTGTTTTTCGGCGAGTAAACTGTACAGGCACGACCCACGTTGACACCAACTTTGAACAGACCATTGGTTTTAGGCCGGAAACAGGTGTCTTGCATTGTTTCCTCGTGAACAGCAGTGTGGTACAGCAGGTGACCTCTCCAAGCAGAAATGTTCAGACACGAGTCCATTCCACAGATTTTTGCAAATCCTTTTAAGAGCCTGCATATGAACCAGCTTATCAGCTGATGTGGAGGCAGGGTCATAAGCTTTCTCAATGAGAGACTACTAGTCCCTCTTTCTTGATTTCGAACGGGATCTTGACACTGCTGTTGTTGAAGTTTTCCAACCCGGATTGTGAGGAAACCACTTTCACAAAGCGCTCGACCCTCCATCCGTCGATAATTGATTCAACGGTTCTGGGACCCGATGGGTATCCGTGTTCAAGCTTTCTCTTCCCTTGTTCACTCTGAGTAGAAACGTTGAACCCGTCCATTAGGTCATTGTATGTCAAACCAGTCTCTGGATCAACTGCTATCTCCGTGTCTTTTACAATTGGCTTGTATGCCTTCATCAACAATAATTTCAATCCAATGCGCCTGCTCCACACGTACCCCAATGCAGGTACCGTCTTCTTGGTCTCACGATTGATAAGCACATGAAGTTTGTCAACCAAGGTTTTGAAATTGTTTTGGGTGTGTTTGTGGTATCGGGGGTCGAAATCCTCTTGAGTTCTCGGTTTTTTATTAGGCAAAGCCAAAGTTTGCTGGAGCTCAGCAAATATTTGCCCTTCCTCATTCACATCTATATGATATGAGTCCTGAAATTTCAGCTGGTAGTTCATAATAGTGCCATTATCCCAACCGGCGAACGCACCTAATTGAAAATCATAATTAAGGGGATCTTCAACGCCATCGTATTGGCCTAGTTTCATTTCATTATCAGGTTGGTCGCTTACCTGATTTGCGAGTATTACTGCTAATGAGTGGTCCTGTGCGATAGTAATCAAGTGTTGATGTAGTAGCATTAGATACAACTTTTTGCTGAATCTGTTTTGATACGAGGTATCCGATTTAAAGAATTTTCTAAGCTGGAGCCGATTCTTTTCACGTATATCACCATAGCTCGAAATTCCTGCTAACTCCGCCTCTTGTTCACTTAGCTTCTCTAGTAAAAGAGAAGTGTTACTGACAATATCACTCAGTCGAAGATGATGAGCAATACTATCTATGATGATGCTTCTGATTTGCCCTTTCTCTTGCTCGAGGATAACAGGAAGCTGGGTGAATAGGATGTGGTCCAAGTTTTCCAAATCCTCACAATATATGTGATATATGTTATCCATCAGGGTGCTATCGTTGCGAAATTCGATCATATCTGCTAGTCTCCGTGTTTCTAAATTGGCCTCAGTAGATATGTAAATGCACTTTCTGGACCCTGGTGAGAAGCCTAGCTGTGAGTTTACAGCTACTTGTAGCAAAAACTGTGACTTTCCACATCCACTGGAACCGAACACCTCTGTTAACTCTCCTATTGGTATTCCCCCATCTAGCTGCGCATCCAAGTCGGTTAGGCCACTAGATATGTGGTCTTCTATAGAGCCCCATGGGATTTCCACTTCAGGAGAGCCTTCTTCAAGAGCCTTGGTGATTGCATTCAGGAAATCTTCCACTTCATTGATAGATCTTCCAACTTGCTTGGATAAGTCTTGTAGTTTTCGTTGGTCCTTATATATAACTGTGTCAACGATACTGAGGCCATGGATTTCTGAAAGGGACTTCAAGGTAGGAAAGTCATTATCCAACGTGTGACCTGCAACCCCTAGTTGTTTGAAAGAGTCCATTCAGTGAGCTGCGTCATGTAACTAAGAAATATTTAGTCGCGAAATGGCTGAAAAACCGAGGTCAGTTCTATTTGAAACCAGTATTCGAAGACGAATGAAAGCACAGTACTCATGCCATCATGACTATTGAATGGATTCTAGAACATAATACGTAAACTCTACGAGTAAAACTAATTGATGGCCTCTTTTAAAAAGTTATAGAAAAGATTCACTCTTCGGATCAGTGGAGACCTTGACAATTGTAATTCATCATCTGCTTAGTGGGCACCAGAAATGAAAAACCACTTGTCAATGGACTTATCAATAGGAGCAGCAGGCTTGGGGGAAGCCTCAGGGATGTCCGCCACCTCACTGTAGGTCTGGGTACTAGACAAGGTTGTGTTGGTCAAGTCAATTCCCTTGGAGTCAACAGACTGACCCTTGATCAACTTCTCCCAGGCCTCATTGGTCTCGGCAATGATCTCCTTGGCGTACTTCTTGTTCTTGCACTCACCGGAGAAAGCGAACTGGTTCTCGGGCTTGCCGTCAGGGATTTTGTAGATTCTGAACCACTCGTTGGTAGCTCTCAACAAGCCCGGCAAGTGAGTCTCAACATCCTCAATGTCGTTCAACTTGGGAGCCAAGGGGTCGTTGACGTCGATGACAATGATCTTCCAGTCGGTCTCGCCCTCGTCCAACAAGGCCATGACACCGAGAACCTTGACCTGCTTCACCTCGCCAACGGTAGCAACCTGCTCACCAATCTCGCAGACGTCCAAGGGGTCGTTGTCACCCTTGGCCTTGGTCTCGGGGTGGATCTGGTTAGGGTCCTCCCAAGTCTGAGGGAAGGCACCGTAGTTGTGGATGTAACCGTGGTGAGGGAAGCAGTTGCGAACGAATCTCAACTTGCCCTTCTTGGTGTCCTGAATGATGGGGTTCAACTTCTGCTCCTTGGAGATCTCCATCTTAGCATTGGTCCATCTGGGCACCTCCACGATGAAGTTCAAGATGGTCTTCTCCTTGTTAGCGTACAAAGGAATGTCGTGGAAAGGAGAGACAGGCTTGCCGTCCTGCTCAATGAAGACTTTGAAGTCCAAGGTGTTGGCAGCGCCAACCTGGCGAGTGGTGTAAGACATGGTTTCAGTGGATTACTGGCGCAATGCTGAAAAGCGGACCTAATAGATAGATTTCAAAATCGCCAACGAACCGCGAATTGGGTACCGTTGAAAATTCTAGATTTCGTAGAATCCCGTGCCACAATGCAACGGAGTGCGCCTACCAAAACAACTTGCTGCAACTCTTAATACCGAAAGCTGCTGCACGCTGTACAAGGACGAGAACGCTTTTCGGGGGTATATTTTGGACCAATCGAAAGTGATGAGACTAGTTTTCTAAACCGATGCAATTTACTTAGACGGCGAGCTCGGCGACGACGTGAAGCTCTCAATCTTCTTCATCATATACTTGACGCAGTCGTTACTATTAGACTCCCCCACCACATTCATTTCCGCCTTCTTGAAAAGAAAAAGACCCCTAGTGATCTCTCTATGCCAAACTTCGTGAAAGGGGGAGTTCCTGATGAAACTGGACATCATCCTGAAGTCATGAGAAGTTATTGTTGTCCATCCGCTTTGGTACTCTAGGATGAAGATTCCCACCCATTGGACTGCCTCCAATGACACCAGACGGAGATAGCACCTATAAATATGGAGCCCATATACATCGGAATCTGTGAATGCTATAATTGGAGTCTTTTTCGAGCAGCATCGCACCACGGCGTGGAGAAATTTTTGGGTGTATTTGTCAGGAAACCCTTTACCTGTGACGACGAGGATTCTCGCATTCGGCGGAAACATGCTAAGATGGGCACACAATGATGTGAACACTGCATCTTTTTCTAGAATTATGATGAGATCAAGCGAGACCTGGGAAACGTGCAATGTTTCGAAAGAGACATTCGGTGGAACTAGCACTGGTTTTTTGTCATATGAGAGCTTGAGTTCCGTAGGTCCTCTCCCAAAGATCAAGTCCGGACCTCCAAAAACAAGGCCCTTTGATGAAGAATAGATGCCCAAGTCCTTATCAAGGAACATTTTGAAGGAAGCAGAAATCGCATCGAGTATGAAGTTGCATTGGCGCTGGTCGTTCTTGAAAAGAGCTACGTCTTGGTAGAACAAATCTCTCTTCGTTGTAGAGCGGTGTCTTGATAAATTAGCTATGATGAGCCCCAAGACCTTAATAACAGCTGTAAACTTCCTTGCTTCAGAGACACAATGTGCAAACTGATGGAGATGCAATTGGCCTGACGCGACTGCCAGCTTTTCATGGCTCACCTGGTCTAGCACTATTACAACCTCGTGAACTTCTGAGCTTTGAAAAGCGAAGCAAAGTTGCCCCCAGGCGGTTTGGAGCTTTTCGAGGGGGGAATAGCTTTGGGGTCAGTACATGCATCCATCAAAATGAGGTGGTAAGCCTACCTTATGGCAGTTTGAATATCTGCTGTTAGATATATATAGCGGATTCCGCAAAGAGAAGTTGCAGATTCCAATGCTGCGAGTGGTAAGTTGAACATATAGGGTTGAGTGTGGGTGTTGTGTTGCAAATTCCCTAGTGCGGGTAATTTTCGCCCCATTCTAACAAAATTAACAGGAATTAGCTGCAGCTAATTATTGGACCAAATTCTTGCAAGCAATGAGAAGCCATGAAGCCCCACTCTAATAAAGCCACACTCTACTTAAAACATCATCCACTTTCAATAGCTCCGGTTGTGGGTTCTCGGAGGGCCGGCCCCCTTCTCCGAGTCTTCGGACAACCTGCACTCAAGTTCCACCCCACAAATAGCACTCTGCATATAAACTGGGGAGCTGTGCCTCCTTTCCGGCCCAAAATCACGGTTTTCAAGTTGCGGCCATATTCAATTAGCGACGGCAAAGAGGCAACGAACGGGGTGGCAAAAAGACCCCGTGCGCCCTCTTAGTCGGTCATTCTTTCATGTAGGAAGTAGACCTCTACGTGCAGTAGTGTGGTGAGCATTTACGAGAAATAGAGTGATTTTAGCATTGTCTCGCAGTTCAAGGACACTCCACCAGAGCCGCTAAGAAACAGCTGAAAATAAGGAATACAGGGCCATATATCGACCGGATCTGTCTAAAAATAGGGTTTTTACCCTGACTCACCTTCCGTGGCCATCTCAGGCAAATATCCTACGCCTGAGCTATTTACGAATCCATTAAATTTCCGGACTCAGCCTTGCAGGAGGCCCCACGCAAAAGATCTCGGTAAGGATTTTTTCGACCATAAAACCGAATTACACAGCGTCAAAATATCCTGCCAGTGGTTATTCCTGTGCCAAAGTCAAAATGCCGTCTCTTCGTGGCGTAGCCTCCAACGCCCACTTATCGAAAAGGTTTTTTACCAGCTACTCCACTTCCGGTGGCGCAAGATGGGCCTTTTTCGCTGTATTCATCTTGGTCGTCTTGTGTGCCGTAATAGGCACCATAAGGGTCAATAGACGCCGGTCGAAGCAGGGAATGCAGCCAATATACGGAACCCGGTGGATGACGCCTCCCTCCTACATCCAGTCGCAGACCCAATACAACCAGCCGGGCCAGAGAAACGACCCCGAGGTGCCTGGCAGCTATGTGCCTACCTACACTGCTACTGCCAACGACAACGACATGGGATTCTACGACAACAACGGCGAGTTCCACGCTAACCCCAACGCCAAGAGCTCCGTTGCCTTCCCAGACCAGGCGCACCATCGGCAGAGCAGCTTAGCCGATGGAGCCCCCGTCAACGATCTTCCCCTGACTGCTAATGGACACTTGGACGCCAACAACGATGCCTCCAATGCCGTTCACGACGACGAGGACGACGACATGTTCCGCCGACCCATCGGACCGCCTCCGACCACGGCTCCGGCGACCGGGTCCTCTGCTGGCATGCCTGGTGGATTTGCCACCAGCCCGGAACTAGAAGCTCATAACGATTTCGCGCGTCCCGCCGGTGGTCCCCCATCTGGGTTCACCGAGGGATCATCACGTGGCCTGGAAAGCTTGCCCAGCTTCACGGAGGGCGCCAACCCTCCCGAGTTGAAGGGAAAGCGTTAGAGAGCGGAATGACATCCGCCACTCTCTCACTTCTGCCTGCAACTATTCTTACCGCGACGGACGAAGTCCACGGTGTGGACCGGTACAATTCTTCTGCAGCGTCATGGCGCTCGGGTTGTGCCACACAAACCGGGCGATACAGCGCCTGTATAATACTCCCGCTACAGCATTCCTCGTTTATGGGGTTTGTGGGCGATTTAATGGAAAGATGCATTTGAAAACTTCGCCACAGCGAACGTAGGCCCGTAGACCCGTCCCACGCAACTAACCGCCAGCCTGCAGCAACACCGCTCTCTGCTGCAGATGGTCCGGCGTACACACGCCCAGCAGTGCGACTCGTGACGCCCCGACGACAATAGCTGCTCGGACAAGGGTCTTGTGCTCGCAATTGCGTGCAAATAACCCCTTCCGTCCGGCCAGCACCCCGCCACAAGCTTGCGGAAACTGACGGCCTGACGTATGTTGTGATGACGTAGCCCAGCCAGCTTGCTTCCAATTTCACGCACTTCCGGGGCCCGGGGTATTGTGAACGACGAGTTCCGGGCGAAGGGCCTATTATCTCATGCCCATGATGACATAATCCAATAGGCAATTATTATGTAAGCTGCGTCTTCGACTTCAATTTCACCGCAATTCATGCTGTCAAAATAAACAACGTAAACGGCTACAATAGCGCGAACACGTCGTCTCCAGCAAAGTTTTTTCCGGCGTTTCTGGCCCGAGGTGCGCAATTACACCGCCCACAGCCTCCAGGAGCGTCACACCGACGTAGTTCCGCACGTAAGGAGCCGTGCCCTTGGCATTTGGCCCCAAAACAGCTCGATTTTAAAGATGCTTCCGTGCGCCAGGAATCCTGCAGGACCTGCATACTTGTACTTGTGTACAGGTCTGCGGCTGATGTTTGCTTATAAGAAAGTAATTCGCTGCTGCGGATGACGCTTGCTCGTCTGTTTTCCAACTGTTCTTTTCAGCCGCACATTCTGAGATATTACAGCAGTAATGGCGAGCTCTACATCCAGCTCCAGCTCGAGTGCGAGCTCATCGAGCTCCACAGCTAGCAGCTCCAGTTCCAGCTCTTCGGGTCCCGTGGGCGCCACTTCGGTGTCTCAGTTCCTCTCGGTTTTGATCCCTAACTTGGTGATATTTGCCATTTTCTACTCGCTCTTTATCATCCTTAGAAAGAAGCAGAAACGTGTTTACGAGCCCCGTCACATCGTGGAGACGGTCCCTAAGGACCTTCAGCCCGATGAGAACCCTAAAGGCGTCAGCTCCTGGTTTACCCACATCCTTCGCAAGCCTCGTGGCTTTGTCATCCAGCAGGCTTCTCCAGATGGCTACTTTTTCCTCCGTTATCTCCTCGAGTTCGCTGTGGTGTCCATCCTCGGTGTTTGCATCATCTGGCCCATCATTTTCCCCATCAACGCGACCAACTCCAACCACAACCAGGGTTTCGACATTCTTTCTTTCGGAAATGTCAAGCACAAATGGAGATACCTTGCCCACATATTCGTTTCTTGGGTTTTCTTTGGTGCGGTCATTTTCTTGATCTACCGCGAGTTGGTTTACTACACAACATTCAGACATGTGTTACAGACCACCCCTTTCTACGACTCTCTCCTCTCCTCGAGAACCTTGTTGCTTACCGAGGTTCCCTCCACTCTCCTTCAGGAGCCTGAATTGCGCTCTTACTTCCCTACCGCCACCAACCTCTGGTACGCTCGTGACTACAAGGAGCTTGAGAAGAAAGTCGAGGAACGTACCAAGTTGAGCAACAAGTACGAGGGTACTCTCAACAAGGTGATAAACAAGGCTGTAAAATTGAGAAACAAGCTTCTCAAAAAGAACAAGCCCACTCCTGAGCCTGCTGACGACTTGAATAAGTATTTGAAGGACGGCAAAAAGAGACCTACTCACAAATTGAAGTTCTTGATTGGCAAAAAGGTTGACACTTTGGACTACGGTGTTGAGCGTTTGGGCGAGTTGAACAGAGAGATCAGAAAGGGTCAGCTAGAGAGTGGTGCTAACACTCAGATTCCATCTGTTTTCATCGAGTTCCCCACTCAATTGGAATTGCAGAAGGCATTCCAGGCTATCCCGTACCACCCTGAGTTGAAGAAGGCGCAGCGCTTCACTGGATTGGCCCCGGATGATGTTATCTGGGAGAACTTGGCTTTGACTAAGACCAAGAGACGAATCAAGAAGATTATCGCTTCCACTGTTTTGACTTTGACCATTATCTTCTGGTGTATCCCCGTGGCAGTTGTTGGTGCTATTTCCAACATCAATATGTTGACTGACAAGGTGCCATTTTTGAAGTTTATCGAGAAAATGCCTCCTAAGATCATGGGTATTATCACAGGTCTTTTGCCTGTTGTGTTGTTGGCTGTGTTGATGTCTTTGGTTCCTCCTTTCATCAAGAAAATGGGTAAGGTCAGTGGATGCATCACTGTTCAGCAGGTTGAGAAGTACTGTCAGTCTTGGTTCTACGCTTTCCAGGTCGTGAACTCCTTCCTTGTTGTTACCATTGCATCCGCTGCAGCCTCCGTCGTTACATCCATTGTTACCAAGCCTGATATGGCTTTGAAGTTATTGGCTCAAAAGTTGCCAGCTGCTGCTAACTTCTACATTGGATACGTTGTTTTGCAGGGTTTGTCTGTCACCTCTGGACTTTTGTTGCAGATTGTCGCCTTGATCTTGGCCCAGTTTTTGGGAAAGATCTTGGACGGCACACCAAGAGCCAAGTGGAACCGTTGGAACACTTTGGGACAGCCCTTCTTCTCCGTTCTTTACCCAAGCTTCCAGTTGTTGTCACTTATTGTGATGACCTACGCCCTTATTGCCCCTTTGATTTTGGGCTTCACTGCCATTGCTTTCTTCTTGATCTACCTTGCGTACTCTTACACCCTCACTTACGTGTTGAGACCTAACAAGACCGATGCCCGTGGTAGAAACTACCCGAGCGCGTTATTCCAGTTGTTTGTTGCCATTTACTTGGCAGAGGTTGTGATCATTGCCTTGTTCGTTTTCGCCAAAAACTGGGCTTGTGTGGGATTGGAGGTCGTAGCTATCGTTTTCACGGTTGCTGCCCACTTGTACTTCAAGAGAACTTTCTTGCCATTGTTCGAGACCGTGCCAGTGTCTGCTATCAAGTACGCTGCTGGTGACAGCACCTTCCAGTACCCCATGCATGACCAGGGTTGGCGTGAGATCAAGACTGAGGGTGAGAACTACTGGCAGGGTGGCAACCAGTTGGGATTGACCGCCACTCATGACCAGGTGTTGCCAGACATTCATGCTGCTAGAGCTGGCGCTAATGGCGCTGCTACTATTCCTTCCGTTGACGGCAACGCTAACACTGTTTTGGGCTCGGATGAGTCTCTCAAGCACGACACTTCGTCCAACCACAAGCTCACTCAGAGTGAAAAGCTGGAGGTGGTCAACGAAAAGGGTGCTGGAACACCCCCTGGTGCCGCCGGTGTTGCTAAGAACCCTGTGGGCAAACTCGCTCAGTTCTTCAAGCCCAAGCTTCAGTCTTTCGACCTTATTAGAGAGGACATGCCTGCTGCTTACTTCAACTACATTGAGTACAACGAGGAGTTCATCAAGACCGCCTATGAGCACCCTGCAGTCACCAACGAGGAGCCCCACATTTGGGTTGCCAGAGATGAGATGGGCTTGTCTGAGATCGAGAAGAACAAGGCCATTGAGAATGGCGTGGACGTGTCGGACGACAACGCCGTGTTTAACGAGAAGGGCTCGCTTGAGTACAAGGGCGCCCCACCCTCGTACGAGGAGGCGTTGAGAGTTTAAAGATCCTTATAGACCTCAACTGTCCTTCCATCGTCGACTAATATTTCTATCTTTCCCATGTTTTGATGTCTTCGGTACGCCTGTATTTTTAGTTTTTGTAATTCTGAATGCAAATTATTTAATAATACCGGTAGTGTGATTTGGCCAAGACCGTTAGTTTGCTTGCGGCACGGCTTATCACATTAGAACCCTGCAGCTACTCTATGCAGCACCCCTGCATATCTACTTGTCCAGTGATAGCAAAGATGACTTCATAAGGCTTCATGTCCTGCCAAATTGCGCAGGTCGCATCTGTAGCAATTGTGGTCACTATAATCAGTCCACAGCAATCGTTGTGGCCTTGTTTAAATACCCATTAGTAGCATCGGGTTTTTAGGACATCAATAATGATTAACAGAAATATTGTCACCAGAAATATCACGAAGCAGTTGTCGTTACGCC
Organism: Wilhelminamyces savonicus; assembly: GCA_030570115.1. Classification (NCBI taxonomy): domain Eukaryota; kingdom Fungi; phylum Ascomycota; class Pichiomycetes; order Serinales; family Metschnikowiaceae; genus Wilhelminamyces; species Wilhelminamyces savonicus. The sequence continues at coordinate 265,141 of JAJLUW010000015.1, forward strand.
GTACATACGTCGATGCTGGCCTCAAAAAGCCCAAGTTCGTCAAGACTGATCTTACCAATGATGACAAGCCTGGTCCTCATTCCACCTCCAGCTTGGAAAACGGAATCAAGGGAGAGAAGGTCTTCCCGTCCGGCACAGTTGTACCTAATGCCAAGAGGGGATTGACGTCAGCAGCATTGGCCCTTGGTGCGGTCGTGGGCCTCCTTTACTTCTGGCCACAATTTGTTGCGAACGCCAGTGATACCATCGGCTCAGTCCCTGACAGAGAAAGGACGGCGGCTGTAAAGTTGAAGAACGGAGAGGCTCAGGTCAGCATTCCTCAGACTTATGCCAGATTAGATAAGCCCAAGGAAGACGATGAGTAAGGATTATGTTAATAACTTATCACTACATGATTCATTATACGCGCATACGAATTTAGTTGCAAATTTTGCGTAGTCCAGATTAAATACCATTTTATTGGCGACAAAATGCCCGTCTATCACATCTCACGAATTATCACTATTGAATTGAAGAAATATCACTTTTTTGAACAGGTTACTTGAGCTCCTCAACCTCGGAGGTGACGTTCAGCTCCACGTCGGCTTCCTGGAAACCGAAGTTACCCTTCCAGCCGTTGTCGATCAAGTAGTTCTTGAACTTGATGTCCTCCATCATCAAGTCGTCGTCCTTCAAGTGAGGGATGAAGAAGTAGCAGCACACGACACCGAGCAAGCCACAGATAGCGGCAATGATGAAGGTCCAGCCCTCACCCAAGTGGGCCTGAATGGGAGTAAAGGTCTTGGTACCAACGACAGCACCGGTCTTACCAATAGCGGCAGACAAACCGTAGAAAGTGCCTCTGATGGGAGTAGCGAAAGACTCAGATGAGGCAAGTCCCAAAATGTTACCGGGACCACCGTTACCACAAGAGTTGAAGATACCGTAGAAGACGATGAACAAAGGCACGATGTTCTTGATCTTATTGAAAGAGCATCCGATGATCAAGCCGAAAACCAAGTAGCCGGAGAAACCAACAAGCATGGTGTTCTTTCTGCCGATTCTGTCGACGAAGTAAGCACCGATCAAAAGACCAGGAATAGATAACATAGCCAAAAGCAAGTTCCACTCGGCAATTTTGGTCAAGTCGTTCTTAGCAGGACCCTTAAGAACACTGGCGATAATGGTACCAGAGAAGATACCATTGGGGAAGGTGACAAAGTCATACAAGAACCAGCAGCCACAGGTTCCGAGAAGTCTGGGCCAGTAGTACTTGATAGCAAGCCAGTAGGGGACCTGAGAGCGGATAGCAGACTTCTTGTAGAGTTGCGAGGTAGCCATCTTCATTCTAAAGTAGAACACGGAAAGAGGCCAGAAGGCACCGATAGCGTACATGGTTCTCCACAACGACTCCTTGTTGCCGGTGATCTGCAAGACGATAAGGAAAACGATAAGGGCGAAAGGACCACCTAAAGACAAGGGGAGGTTAGTGACCAAGCAGAAGACACCTCCTCTTCTCTTGACGGTCTCGTTGGCAGCCTCAGAGGCAGACACGGACGAGGAAGGGTACTCGGCACCGATACCGAAACCGGTGACACCACGCGAGATGATCAACATCCAGAACATTCCGTCAACGGTCTTACCGTGAGATGCAGCACACATGATGGTGCCGACAATCAAGAAGCAGGTGGCGATGACGATGGACTGCTTTCTGTTAAGCAAGTCGGACGCGAAGCCAATGGCCACCTGACCGAAGATGGTACCGACCAAGGAGGCGTTGGAGACTGACGTCTTCAAGTCGGCCGTGTACTCCTTGGGGTACTGCTTGGCGAACACGGTGTTCAACATGGACATGACGTTGTTCTGGTAGCCATCAGAGATCAAAGCGAAACCAGCACAGACGATGGTCAAGATGTCAGCAAGTCTCTTGGTCTTGGACAAACGGTCCTTTCTGTCCTCATTATAGACGAAGTGCTTCTGGTCAGCGGGGCCGTCCGAGAGCGAGTCAACAGACTCAGCGACGGTGGTCTCGGGCTGCTTCTTGGAGTCCTTAATATCCTGGGAGGCAGACATTTGTGGGTGAGTAGAGATGCAAAGGAGAGGTAGATCTACAATGGAAATAACTCCTTTATATACGTGATAAGACGGCGGATAAAGTACCTAACAATGCATCGGGTAAGATGCGCCCAAGGCCGACAGCGGTAGCGTGAGAAACGTGCTCCGCAGAAAATTTTGCACCTGCAAGAGCCTACCGCTATTAATGCTGCAAACTGTAGCTGCTTGACAGCTCCCCACGTGCAGCTGCAGGAGAATAATATGCCGGCTACACATATTTTTTGCACTGTTGGTTCTTGGCCACGGGTGACAGCTTTGACAGCTTTGACAGTTTTGACAGCCTTGCCTTTACAGCACAAGTCCGCGTGACTACTGAAACGAACTAGGGGCCATGCGGGGTCCTAGTTGAGGCTAGTGCTCGGACGGCATGGGTGGGGTCTGATTTGGTGCCTCATTGTCGCAGGGCCCGCACGAGAAAATAGCCCCGAAAGGGAAACCTAAGCCGCAATGTGCGGCGCTCGCCCCGTGCGCGTTCGATTACCCTGAATGGCATGGGGATCCGCGGCCACGCAAGTCAAGCCGCTTTCGAGATCGCTTCTGGAAATGCCGGTGGGCTATGACAGCTTTGTCTAGCAGAACAGGCCAACCTTTAAAGCGATCCCTGCTCCCGGGAAACCAGTCTATAGCGGGGCAGTGCGGTGAAGTGCCCTGCCCGCGATAAGAATTACCCTAAATCAGGTCCCTTCCCTCCGCCCGGGAGGAGCTTAATCGGGTGACTGCAGCTAACCTGAGGGTGCGACCCTACAGAATCGTGCCAGGACTTCCGAACGACCGCAATTGGCCCAATCTGTAATTACATGCGACGTTTCTTGGTAGCACATACCCGGACCGCTGCCCCTCACGTGTCCTATAGAGCGTCAAGGGGGTTATAAGCCCGCGGGATTAGCGAGTCATAAATTACGCGAGACTTTTGTTACGCACGCTGCTATACCGTTTCCTTTTTAGGTTGTCGATCGGCCCGCCTTCACGGCGCGACATCGGCTCACTGGAATTCTCGTTGCTCCAACGGTCGAACGGCGGGCACGTTCTGGAAAATACTTAAGTCTGACCCCTGAAACGCCCTGTTCCTAAAGGTTGCTAAGTTTGACCGAATGCGACATTCAGGCAACCTCCATAGGGCTCTTACATGCGTGCCAAAAGCGTGAATCGATGGCTGCGGGTAGAAAACGATCGGCAAAATAATGCACTCAATATTTGGTAGCACACCAGGCTGCAACCGCCCGGTGTCCCTTCAGGGCCCACGTGTAGCTACTTATGCAGCTGCAAACGGCTGCGAAGCATTCAAGCACTGCTCAGGCGATGCTCCGCGCTTAAATAGATCCGTGAAAGTATCTTCCCCTGGCCGTCAGATCGGCTATGCGTCGCCAATGGGTGATAAACGCCTCACCACCACAAGTGACTATTTCGGCCTGGTGGGCCTAGTCTACCATTCGTGAAGCGTTAGTTGGGGACAGTCGCAGAGACCGGCACACAGACGATCACGTGACTACCAAACTGCCGGGCGCAAAAACTAGTTTCGCAGCTTACACTCACGTGACCGAACCCGTGCGGGGGCTGCAACTACACAGGGTGTACGGGTGCAACTATCCAGTCGTTACCCGGCAATTAGTCACTACGAAACCTGGAGTATATAACGGTCTATTTTTCACCCCACATCAGCGCTTCCACACCCTTCTTTACCTTTTCACCATGCCTATGTTAGCAGACCCATCGCAGAAGTATAAGGCTTTTGCTCCGCTCAACCTCCCAAACCGCCAGTGGCCGTCGAAGACCCTTCAAAAGGCCCCCAGATGGCTTTCTACGGATTTAAGAGATGGCAACCAGTCGCTTCCCGATCCCATGTCCGTTCCTGAAAAAAAGGAGTACTTCAAGAAGCTTGTGGAGTTGGGATTCAAGGAGATTGAGGTGGCCTTTCCCCTGGCTTCCCAGATAGATTTCGACTTCACGCGCTTCGCTATTGAGACGGCTCCTGCCGATGTCAGGATCCAGGTTTTGCTGCCTTGTCGCGAAGACCTTATAAAACGAACGGTGGAGTCCTTGAAAGGTGCCAAGCGTGCCACCATGCACATTTACCTCGCCACCAGTGATTGTTTCAGAAATGTGGTTTTCGGAATGACCAAAGAGCAGTCGCTCGAATTGGCTGTGAAATGCACCAAACTTGTTCGTCTGCTTACGAAAGACGACCCCCTGCAGTCCGCCACCGACTGGGCTTTTGAATTCTCCCCAGAGACCTTCTCCGACACTGATCCCGATTACGCTTTACAGGTTTGTGAGGCCGTGAAGGCTGCCTGGGAGCCATCGAAGGAACAGCCAATCATCTTCAACCTTCCAGCGACAGTGGAAATGGCCACTCCAAACATATACGCTGATCAGATTGAGTACTTCTCTACAAATATCAGCAATAGAGAAACCGTGTGCATTTCTCTCCATCCACACAACGACCGTGGCTGCGCCGTCGCCGCTGCGGAGTTGGGACAGATGGCCGGGGCTGACCGTATTGAAGGCTGTCTTTTTGGCAACGGTGAACGTACAGGTAACGTTGACTTGGTCACGTTGGCCCTCAATTTGTACACGCAGGGCGTTACTCCCAAATTGGACTTCAGCGACTTGGGCTCCGTAATTGACGTCGTTGAGCGCTGCAACAAGATACCTGTCCATGCTCGTACTCCTTACGGCGGGTCTCTTGTGGTGTGCGCCTTCCTGGGCCTGCACCAGGATGCCATCAAGAAGGGCTTCAATATTCACACTCAGAAGACCGCTGCTGCGAAGGGAAAGAGCGTGCATTGGCAGCTACCATACCTTCCGTTGGACCCAGAAGATATTGGAAGAACTTACGAGGCCATCATCCGTGTCAACTCTCAGTCCGGCAAGGGTGGCTCTGCCTGGGTTATTCTCCGGAACTTGGAGTTGGATTTGCCTAGAGGTTTGCAGGTCGCTTTCTCCAAGGTTGTTCAGGACCGTGCCGAGATTAAGGGCCAGGAATTGACCAACGAAGAGTTGTGCGACTTATTCAAGGACGAGTACTCCATTGCATATGAGGACGGCGATGGCAACAATGACTACTACCAGTTGGTAGACTACTCCATCTCCAACTCCAAGGACGGAATGAGAACGATTGACGTTGAGTTGAGTGTTGGTGGCGAGCCCAAAAAGCTCACGGGAACGGGTAACGGTCCGATCTCCGCTTTTGCCAATGCTGTCTCTCGGGACTTGAAGGTAAATATGGATGTCAAGCACTACCACGAGCACTCACTTGGAACCGACTCCAACGCCAGAGCCGCTACATACATCGAGGCCTCTTTGGACGGCGGCTCCACCAGATGGGGTGTGGGTATCCATGCGGACGTATCGCAGGCTTCTTTCATGTCGTTCATGTCGATTTTGAACGGCATCCACAGAAAGTAGACCTCCATTTAACGAATAAACATGCTCCTCAAGAGCTCACCTATATATTAAGAAACCACAAATCACCCTAGAAGCAGTAGGGTTCGCCAATAAGAATGGTGTGCGGTACTTGGGCCCCACACTAACACAACTTTTGCGGCCATTTAAATACAGGACTACAGTCATCAAAAAACAACCTCCACTCTTCTCATGACCCAAGAGACGAACAACGATATAGGCAATGTTGCGGATGCCTACAAGCAACTCGAGCAAGCAGAAAGACAGGCCACTGCTCTAGAGAAAATGCTCGACCAGCTTGATGCTAAGATGGACTCCATATTGAAGGAGGCAGAGAACATGCAGGAGGAGCCCTCCCCCATAGATCCCAGCTCGCTGCCTGCTATCATTGACGAAAGCACTCCGTCGGATATTGAGACCGACCACAAGTGAAGGAGATATCTACTCTAAACGACTACTGCATTTTAATGAATTTTGGGTGCTATTCGCATACATGGATTGTTCTATAATCGTATATCGAAGCGCCATCGGGTGGCTATATGAAACGAATGGTAATAGAGTGCCCATATGAAACATACAGCGCCATAAATTGCCTATATGTAACGAGCCGCCGTCCATAATTCCAGCCTCCGCTCCACGCTAAGAATGCGTCTGTAGCATCTCTAGCAATGCGCTCTTGGAGATGAACTCCTTTTCGTCAGTGTCCTCAAACGGATTGACGGGATAGCGCGGGTTGATAACTTGTAAATCGCCGTCGTGGATGTTCTCCGAGTTATTCAACTCAGGAATGCTGATTTTGGCCGGCCTTCTGCTCTCCAACCACCACTTATGGCTATCAGAGCTGGGCGTGGCAAGTGTGCTGTCATCAACATCGTCTATTAGGAACGAAATGTTGTTGTTGTTGATGAATATATCGTTGATGTCACCAATGCGTTTTTTGTAGCTGTCGTAAAGCTCCAACAAGAGGTTCTTCTTGATGGATTCATTGATGATGTTGACCGAAACGCTGAAAATCGCCAATACCGGTCTATGATCTGAAAAGACAATGCTTTCAGCAGAATCGTAGAGCAACTGCTTCACTATCTTGCTGCGTGACATATTGACAATGCGGTCAGTCCAGGCTGGGATACGCTGCTTCTCAGATGTGTCGTAAATGCTGGTTCCGTTGTCAAACTTATAGGTTGGAGGAAACTGGATTTCCATCTCATCAAAGAATGGGAAACTTTCTCCGTTTTTCATTTGGATGTTCAATTGATCAAACTCGAAGAGTTTTCCAAATTTCTTTTGTTCAATGAGTGGCTTGACCTGCTCGTTGGGAAGATCGATTCTGTAGTTGAAGTCACCAAGCCATATCACGGCATCGTGGTCTTTGATCCGTCTGTTCTTCGAGAACTTGATTCCTTTTGCAATAGTCTTGTAGTTGTGGTGTCTTTCATCAACATTGCTGAGACCAGCGGCCATGTGAGCAGAAACTAAACATATTTGAGTGTTCGCGTAGCTGAAACTGACAGCCACACCACCTTTGTTAGCACTAACACCGCCAAAGCCAGTCTTTTTGAACGCACTTTCCAACTTCGTGACATTCTGAACTTCCGACTCTTTGACGAAGAGCAAGAGAGCTATGCCTCCTATTTGACCACTCCAAAGTGAAACATATTTGAACTTCTCTGGATTGGCGTCGTCCAAAGCTGCTTTGATGCTTTTCTCCCAAAAGAGCCTATTGGAGTAATCTGTGTTGACCATTTGGCCAGCTTTCAACTCCACGATTTCTTGAAAACCAATGAAGACAAGATCGTAGCTCTTGTTTATGCTATGAACAGGAGGGAAAATCCAGTCCTTTATATGGTCCTCGACGCACAGGCCATTCACATTGAATGTGCTTGCAAAAACCCTGATGTCCTTGAATGAACTGAACTCTTTGAAGCGTGTGTTGAGTTCTTTTGAAACGTAATCATGAATGGGGTTATGTAGAGTCACACTGACTTGGTCTTGCAAACGACCTAAAAGCTTAAGCATTGCTGTTTCATTCGCCTTTGGATCAACAACTCCACTCAAATACTTTTTGGTGAAATGCGACTTCACTGACTGCTTTGTAGAAGAGGCACTGGAAGACTGCAACTTAGTTGAATACGACAAAAAGTTGACCGTGATTCTGGTTAAATTGTCGTCATTCTCGGCCCACAACTTTGCATGTTTGACAAATAAGTCGTGGTCGACCTGTACCCCGATGTCTCGGAAGGCAAGCTCAATGACCTCTTGGGCAATGATTTTGGAGATGTAGTTTGCCTTACTCAAGCTGTCAAAAGAGGTGATTCTGAAGACCCCTAGCTGTTTTCCTTTATAATCATGTTTCTTGATGTCATAGAACATGGCGCCGAAGTCGATAATGGGGTCCACTAGACGCGATACGATATCATGGGGACTTGAGGATGTGTAGCCGGATTTCCTCATGGAGGACGTGCTTATTGGTAAATCTGTGGATTGGAGCTTGGTCACCGCGTCCTTGTTGTAGAATTTCAAGTTTTCTTTGAAATTCTCATTGAGAAGCCCTTTATATGTCTTTGAGTCCTGCGAAAGCGCATTGATCAAATGGGTTTCACCAAACTGGTTCGTGATTTGCTCAAAGTGGCGGGAAAATGCGTGCTGGGATGCGTCAAAGGAGCGTGGGAATACTATCTTTTTGTTCGTCTTTGGGGTGAGGATCGTCTTTTTAGAGAAGTGGTTCTCGATCTCCCAGAAAATGGGCGCATTTCCCCTCACAATGACATAGGAAAAGCAGAAATTCTCGGTGTATATGATCACTTCGGTTTCAACAAAGTTGGAGACCGACCCATTGTCGTCACAGCCCCAATCGCCGAAAAGAGGGCCGCTTTTTGAACACAGCTGTTTTGATATAAGCGTGAGAAGAGCATCCTCGCCCTCTTTGATTAATGTGTTGACAGTCTGGGCGTAACCTCTCGCTATAATCGTCAAGAAACCGGTCTTGTCGAAAAGAAACTGCTCGTAAGGCGTGAGGCGATTTCTGAAGTCCATGAGCTCGCTTATCATGAAGGAATTCCACATGAAGCGTTTGAAGTAGGGGGTATCTGCGCTCAATTTGAAGTGGTGATGTGAGTCCATGGTACCTCTTTCTTGCATGTTTGAAGTGATGTCAAAGTCGTCAGAGTAGTAGAAGGCCCCCAGCGATAGGAGCTTCGTGACGGACGCAGCGGGGTACTCCGTAGTGATTCGTTCCTGCGTCATATCCTCCCTGCAATGAAAAAGATGGTCAAACTCATCGCTGTTCAAGCAGTAGAGATCGACGCCAGTCACCTGCTTGATTTTCTCGTGCACCGTAGGAGAAGCGACGGTGTTTGTGTGGGTGATAAACCCCAAGTAGATGTTGCTTTTCACATTGAGAAACCCTAGAAACCCGTGGAGCAGCTTGGACTTGGGAGTGATTTCTTTGTATTGCGAGAGGTCAATTAGGTCCAACCGGGAAAATTCAACAATCACTTTGCTCGAGAAGCTCTTAGCCGGGGTATCTGCGCTGCTAGAATGATTGTGGAGATGATGGTGCTGCTTCCGTGTGGGGTAGGGATGGCGGCAAATAAGGGCGTATGTCCCTTGGGCCACCACAAACGTCCGCGGATACTCGTTAAGGTATAGCCGCATGGAAATGGGTGGAATTGGGACTGGCTCTGTTAGTAGCAGGCTATATGGGGGAGAGAGGACCTGCAGGTAGCCTATTCCGCAAGTGTCCATTTGGACGGGGCACGCCCTGGAAATACTAGGCCATAACCGGTGAAATGGCTGCAAATTTGAGGGTAACGGTAGCGAGAGGTGATGGCGGGCGGCTGTGGGAGTTGAGGGCTGCGAAGTGGCTCTGGGGGGTGTTCTGTGGATTCGTTGATTTTGTTGTGATTTTGGTCGGTCTTCAGGCGACTGTTTTAGGCATCAGGCTCTTTTAATGATCTCGGGTGGTTTCCTGAACACCCGTCCGGGACTGATAGGCGTCTATTCTGCTGGTAAAAGTAGAAGGTTATTAGGGAATCACTACCAATTATTTAGAATTCCTTGGCCTGCACGCTCACAAGCTCTGGTACAAGGTCAGTGCAAACCCACAAACTCTGGTACGTGGTAAATACCTGTTGAAGCCATACGTTTAGCTCAAAGACTTCACTCAATAGGAGTGCTTTCTATTTTGGCGGCAGATATTGTGGCCCTAGGCGTTTTCACACTATTCTGTCCCCTGGCTACTTCCTACGGTGTCTACCACCAAAGAAGTCCATTTCTCATAATAAGGACATGTGCCTGAATTACATTGCTCCAGCTATTCGACATATACTATCCGCCATCCAGATTTCCGTACTTCATCCAACCTCTTCTTATGGAAGAGGTGCCGAGAACGTGTCCTACCTTAGTCGCCGTTATGAAATCTTACCATCGACGATTAACTAATGTGAGCCAACCCTCCCCATTCCGTGATTCCAATTTAAGCCTCGAGGAACAAGGCTTGCAAAGAACGGCTTATGTTGGAATTCACCAATTCTATTTTCACAAGAGGGGATTTTGTGCAAAAAGCCGCTTAATACAAAAAGGTTGCGAAAAACGATTTACGAGATTGCTATTGTCTCCCTCAAAAAAACTGCCTTTCTTTGGCACACGTTTTAGGGTTGAAAAGCAGCTCTATTACAGCAGAGTCGATCTTGGTGATTTCATCACCGACTTTCATAGGCATAGTCAGTTCAAATCTTGCATTATCGATAGGCTTGAAACAAGTTGTAGACCGGTGGTTTCGCGTCAGTTGTCCAATGTAACCCCTAGTAGGCCTTTTTCGTCTTCTTCTGCAGAATGTGGCTCTCCGGGAACCAGCTGGGGTCCACGGAAGTCGATCTGGCAGAAATAACAACCTTCTTCTTGGTAGGAGCTGTGCCTGCGAAGTAGGGCTTACCCCAAATGGAGTACACAGCATACAAAAGACCTCCAAGGGTGGCAACCAAAATAGCCTCCAAAACGAGCAACTGAGGGTCGAAGAACGAAACCGGCACGTCACTGACGACAGCTAACTGGCCCCTGGCCTGCACCAACTTCAAGTCTTCCTGGAAAGCAATGAAAAGCTGGGGTGTCAAAAGATAGTTGTCCGGCACCAAGTCCAACGGGATCTTCTGGATGAACACCTCGCTGTCACCAGGAGCCAAGATGATGGGGCCGACAGACTGCGCCGACAAGTTGCTCTTGATCTCGTTGGTGGTGGGGCTTCTGAAGGCGCCTCCGAGGCCCACAATGGTGATTTTATCGTCCTCGTTGTTGGTGGCCGTGTACTCCAAAGAGATGGTCTCGCCATTATTGAATTCAGCAACGTCGGTGTGGGTGATGTCTGGGTATTCCGAAATGACATAGTTCACGGGGAAACGGAGCTCCTGGATCCCAGCATCAGGGGTGATATCCAAAGCGGATGCGGTAGCAATAGCGGCAGCAATTGCAGAAATAAGAGAGAATCTCATTGAATGGGTACAGTAGTTAGTGTGGTGCTGGCGGATCCAAAATTCACCGAACTGCGTAACACTCTATTATCACGTGACTTAGTATGGGGAGACTTGGTGGACGGAGTTCCTGCTTTTTGGGGCAAATGGCGGGCTGAAGGCAAATCATCTATGGAGAGGTTGCTACGGAAGGATTCTGCTTCAAATGGTCTATGAGAATGGGGTGAATTATGCTGCATTTGTGGACGAAGGCTCTTGAGTAAGGCGCACCTTAACAGTGCTACTTGGAAGCGCATTCTCTGGGTGACAAGGACAAATAGCCTGATTGGTGTTAAATAGCAAACGACCACAGTACGGTCACGTTGAAAGGCTTTGTTCTACGTGCAAAGGATGGTCTTAGTATTAGACGGTCTCTAGTATCACTATACGGTCTCCGGTCTCCTCTTGGGGTATTCTATCTTCCGTAGTCTAAGTCGCACTGAAAAACTTAACGTACGACTGGGCGCTAAAGTTCCATTTACAACTACCGCACTGGACTTGCCTCCACAACACCCCTTATGTATTCCATATCATACAGAAGGGCACAAAGCTCCCTTCTACGAAATCATGGTTCTTTACGGTACAAATCCCGCATCACAGAAAGCCTACTACCAGACCATCACCGTATACCATTTCAGAGGGCCACTGGCGCTTCTTTGAACGACCGTTCCAGCTCTGAAACTGGTCTGATATCACACCAAGCTTACTGCCGCATTTCACAGGTCAGAACCCTTCACAAGTCCCTTTTTTCCTGGAAGAACAGAGGCATATCGGATCCCACTCCTGCAGCACATTCCTCCATCAATGGCTACGACTCCCTAATAGACCCGCATCTCGACCCGTCGCTCATAGCTCGTGTCAACAACCCTCAGAGCAATGGTCTTGTAAGTCCACACTTCATAGAGTACTACCAGGACCAAACCTTCATGGAAGATCTCGACCATCTCTTACTGCAAAAGATTTCTTTCATCAGCAAAGCCGAGCCGGAGTCCACCGATGCAGACACTGAGATAGCAGAAGCTAGGATCGAAAGAGCGCTCCAAAAAAAGATGGCCAGATTGAAAAGCCGAAAAGACACTATCGACCAGTTCAAAAAACAGCGTGAAGTAGCCTTCACCACCTTTTTGAACAAAGAGAATAGCAAATGGCTTTTCGAACCAAAGAACAAAGTCAATTGGGGCGAATATGGCGAGGAGAATGTGTATCTGAGATCCAAAGTGAGCTCTTACGTCGAGACTGAGCATTTATTATCAGGCGGTCGTCTCTCTCATTCCAGGCCTGAAATCCAAAACACACTTCTTCTTCTTTCCAAATTATTTATCAACACCTTTCTCGTTGAGATAAACGTCCACAGTCTGCTTGGAGATGGTGGTATACAAGGCAAATTCAAGAACGACCCCTTTCTTGCCCAGGACCTAATCATACGCCGATTTGATAAGGACAAGAAACAGGAAATCTTGGCTATTCTCACTGAGCTTTACAGCGTGGAACGAGAGGGTGTGCCTAAAAGCCTACAGGAATTTATTTCTGGATTGAACCGAAAGGGTGTATCGGAAATAATCCAGCAGAGTCGTGTTAATGAGTCGTTCAGTTCATTGGCCGATTACAGGCTCAAGTTTTCCCACTATAAGTCATCCCAGCATCTCAACTATGATCGCTCGGATCTAACTAGACTCACCCAGAGTTACCAGCCGGTAAGGTTCCATAGCAGGGAAGTCAAGAATGACGAATTTGAGAGGAAATTTGACAGGGCCTTCGCCGATTATGAAAGCAGTAGTGACCCTTTCAAACACCTCGAGCTTCTTCTACAACTTGCCAGAATATTGGTCACTTCAAGGTCTTATACCCCGGATCACACCATTTTCAAAGTGTTGATGGAAAAGTTGGTCAGATGTGGCCTCTACACCTACCTGACATTGGTCTACGAAAGTCTCCCCGCTGGAAAATACGTTCAAAGTGTTTTAGGCAATGACCCCCGAGGCGAAAAACTACCAAAGCAGTCATTCCACTTTCAAAAAATCGTCGAGGAATGCCCTGGTATCATCTCTACATTATTGGAAAACGCTGTTCGCAGCAAAGACGAATACTCCTTCAGACAGATGCTCAAGTTTTTCAGGCTAAAGGACATTTCAGGGTACGAAAGCGGTCTTTCAAAGTCGGGATACAACGAGCTCCTTTCATTTTCCAAGCACAGAAAAGGTGCGGTTGCGCTTCTGACTGTTAGGTACGATACTAATGAGTCGCTCTGGATCCCCGCTGAATTTGTTTACCAGGCCATCAAAGGATGTATCCAACTAAACGAGTTTGGGTACATTGACCCTTTGGTGACGTTATTGATTCTTCAGTCAAAGGAAGTCAATGGAAAGCACGAGGTGGAATTGAATTTCGATAGGAACCCGCAGATTGGAACCGATTCCATATTCTATTCTCTGATGTTGGGTGCAAAGCAATTATCCCAGAAAATCTACACCAAGGAACTTATAATGCTCTCTTTAGAGGCAATCAGAAAGGACAAGGACTTCTCCAGATTGACGTATTTGGTCCCGCATTTGGATAGCTACGTCATTCGCAATTTGGAGACTAGTGGAGGTCATTTGCAAACTATCAGGAAGCACTTTCATAACAAAGTGGTGCGCAAAGTGTCGACGCAGAAAGAGGATGCTGAATTCACCGAGACAGACTGCCATCACCCGCTTGGCCTGGCTTTAATTGAGGCCATTTTCAAGACGTTGTTCCAGTTTATGGATAGAAGACAGGTGTACAGCGGACTTTTTCCTACGTTTGACGAGTTGCTAGACTTCAACAACACAGTCAGCGAACTTGTCGCTGAAAAAGAAGCAAAGAAGTACAAGTCGGATGCCGCAAGGGACGCGTTTGTTTTGTTAGACCGGCTAAGACCTGTCAAATAGTTGCATCTCTGTATATAGAATTTACGAAAGTCACGTGACCCAAGGGCCCATCTCAGGCCGAAAATTTTGGTACGGAGCAGCTCCAACTTTCAAGAAAGACGAGCCGTAGTATTGTCCCTTGGCCCAAGTGCTAGCTTTTTGTTACCTATCACGACCACTAGTCATACAAGCTGAAAATGAAGTTTTTGACTACCAACTTCGTCAAGTGTGCTGTGAAGAGCTGTGACTCTTCGCAAAACGCCTTTCCTTTGCAATACAGCGAGTGCCAGCTTGTTCAGGAAGAACTGGAATTCAACGCCGAATTCATATGCCACATCATCGAGCGTTTGGACTGGGACGCTGTGGTCAAGGTGGCCAGCGATCTCGGCAATAACGACATTCCCACAACCAAGCCTACGGACTTGGACCCCATAATGGAGGACGACCAGGCTGTTTTGCGCGACTTGCACAGCTTGTTGGTGCAGACCCAGATCATGGAGGGCAAGATGACATGCGCCAGCTGCGGACACATCTACCACATCAAAAACAGCATTCCCAACTTCCTCTTACCGCCCCATTTGTGCCAGTAAGTGGCCGGGCCTTCACACAATGTATAATAAACGTCATGACCATGTAAACATGCTGTCAGGAGGAGGGTTGGCCCTTTTTCTGATTTTTAGAAGACAGTGTAAATTTGGGGACGTTATCTGTTGTGGAGATTTTTGTCAAATAGCTGCGAAACTGCAAGAAAATGTTAACCATGCAAAACATCATTAAGTTGCGCTACTGTATATACTACCAAAATGCTGAGGTCTATCCCTTAATCACAGCCACTTGGTTATAGAGCTGGCGTTTAAGCTCGAACGGGTTCAAGAACTCCTTTTCACGATCGAACGCGAAATCCTCGTAGCATATGGGCACGGTCTCCGGCTCATCAGTGGGATCGTGGTATAACGAAACATATGGGTGTCTGAGCGCTTCAGCGACAGTAATGCGCTTAGTTGGGTCGAACGTGAGCATTTTCTTCATCAAGTCAAGCCCTAGGGGGTTGATAGAACGGCCATTGTAGCGGACCTTTCTGTTAATATGGTTGTTGAAGAAACCATCGATATCCACCTTATCGAAATAGTCGAGCGTCTCGATATAGGCACGAGCCCGAGACGACTTGATGCATTTGAGGTCGTCGCCCACGGGGGTCCCCAAGAATTCGAAAATGAGAAGAAGCTGGTGCCGGTAGTCCTTGCCAGGAAACAAAGGAGTGGAAATGAAAAGCTCTGCCAAGATGCACCCCACAGACCACATATCGATGGCAGTGGAGTAATGTGACAGCGTGAGCATAATTTCGGGGGCTCTGTACCACCGTGTGGCTACATACTCGGTGAGAGCCAGGATCTTGCTCAGGTCCCGGGGCCCCACATTGAGCCGTGCAAGGCCAAAGTCACAGATCTTCAAGTCGCAGTTTGCGTTGATTAGAATATTGGACGGCTTCAAGTCGCGGTGGATCACGTTGGCGCTGTGGATGAGCTTTAGTGCCCGCAAGATCTGGTACACAAAGTACTGAATATGGTCGTCTGCGAGGACCTGGGTATTGATGATCTTGTGCAAATCGCTCGGCATGAACTCCTGGATGATATACACCTCGTTGAAGGTGTCCATGCTCTGAGGTTTCTGCACATCGTAGAGGCGTATGATGTTCTCGTGGCCCCTGAAATGGTGGAGGAGCTTGATTTCGCGGAGGGTGCGAAGGCTGAAGAGCGGCTTGTCAAAGGGCTCGATTTTCTTGATGGCCACCTTGATGCCCGTGGGCTTGTGGATGGCCGAGCACACAATGCCGTAGGCTCCTTCCCCAAGCACTTCCTGGACCTGGAAGGACTGCGAGATGTTGAACACTATTCTGCGAGGACCGGGCATGCTGCAATACAGACCACTACGCTACGGCCTGAATGTACCTTCTCCAGGCCGGTATATATAGGCGCATTGTTAGCAATCGCAGCCGAAACATGAAACGTCCGGTTAAAATACGGAAGTGGGCCTTTGGCTATGGCGTAGGCGGGGACATTTCGCAGGGTGCGACCGGCCGCAGCCATCCGCATTGGGAAAAGTGGGAGTTTCAGAAATATTCTGAAACACGGCCACATTAACCCAACCGCACTAAAACTGCCGATGAGATGGCGACTGCCTATTATGGCCCGTTTGGGAACGTTAACCGTAATACCCATATTCCACGTGTGGTCGGTGGCCCATTGTAGAGACGGTCGGTGTTCTATCGGCGAAGTCAGCTAAGGGGCCGAAAGGGGCTTTCGATGCTGCACCCTGCTGCAGCCCCTTACTCAACGGCAGGCGTAGCCCCGGTGATGGCCGGTTATTTTATCAGTAGTCGCCTTCTAAATATGATCTGATAAATGGTAGATGATAAAGAACCACGGAAAAAAAACTTGCAGAAATTGGCAACTTGTCCGAGTGGTTAAGGAGAAAGATTAGAAATCTTTTGGGCTTTGCCCGCGCAGGTTCGAGTCCTGCAGTTGTCGCATTTTTTTTTTGCTCCCAATCACCTGGAAAGACTTATTCACCGCACTGACATCAGATCCATTTACACAAGAGAGCAGCTTCGTACAGTAGCTTCATCCATCCCGTATTGCTATGAACATAATATACATGGCGTCTGGCGCCTCAGCGGTAGAAATCGGGCCTGGCGGTGTTGACACCATACTCGCTCAACGCACTGCTCAAGTCGTCCATAGTCAACACAATCTTGCCCTGCTGGTTGCCGGCATTGCTGCTGGAATGCAGCAGCGGCTGCTGTGCGTCGCCATCCACGGCCCCGGACCCGCTGGCGCCGGTTATCAGCTGCTGGTTGGCGTACTGCTGTCCCTGCAAAAGCTGCTTGGCACGCACCTGCGGATTCAGTGAGTTGTACACCGATGACGAGTTGCGGATCCTCAGGTACTCGTAGGCGTCCTGGGCAATATCCAGAATGAACTTTTGCGTGGCAAGCGCGAGGAGACGCTTGATCTTGATGTCGGTGGTCTCGAAACCGTTTTTAGCCAAGTAGTAGTCGGTCACGGCATCAGGAATGATGGGAGCAAAGTCGCCATCCATGAGGTCCAAAACCTCGGCTAGTGTCTTGTCTTTGCGCGAGAGCTCGGGAAGATCTGTGATGGAAGGCGCCGGTTTTTCCTGTTGCTTTTCTTGCAGCGGTTCCTGCTGCGGTTCAGCACCGTCGTTGAATTGCATGTCTTCGTCCATGTCTTCCGGGAGCGGCTGTTCGGGGAGTGGCTGGCTCATGATGGAAAATACGACTCGTGAAGGTGTGGAAAGAGTCTTTCAGAAGTCGTAGAAAGAGTGTTCTGGAAACAGTAGTATGGGAGTTAGCAGTGGCTCTCTTGCCCTAAACCCAAATGTGCACTTTATCAGTGTCAAGAAGCTTTCTGAAAGCGTTATATAAGCGTTCCGGAAGCTTTTTGTAAGCTTTCTTAACAACTTCTCCCTGTTTTGCGTCCGCTTTCTGGCCCTTCAGAAAACTATGGCAGTAGTAGACCGTTCTTTGAATGAATATATGCCTATTCAACAATAGCAAAAAGACACAATACGCCTTTATTTCAACGGTTATATCTATCCAAGACTCCAAGAATACCGTCAACAGCGTAGCAGCAAACGACACTCACTTCTAAGCTCTAATAGATTAACTCAATAAGCACTTTCTGGCTAACTATTGAGGCCCCAGGCCCACCAGCGCGGGTCTGCATATAAACTCGACCTTTTATCCCGGTGAGTGCACGACCATATAACCCCATGCCCCGGAATCCATACGAACTGACGACTTTTGGCAATTCGCTCCTGTTGCGAGTGGACGGGGCCATTGGCGCGATGTCGCTCCTGCCCAATGGGCGGGATGCGGTTCTTGCGGGGCGAAGGGGGCTCTTCATCATTGATTTAGACGATCCTTTTACTACTCCCAGATGGCTACACCATATCACGCTGTGGGAAGTGGCGGACGTGCAGTGGCTGCCGCACCACCATGTGAAGCTGCTGTGGTGTATTTCCACGTCCAACCAAAAAGCGCTCTTGTGGGACCTTGCCAGGCCCTCGAAGAACGCCATACTGAATGTTCTTCATAAGCACACTCGGGCCATCACAGATATCAACTTCCATCCTCTGGACCCTGAGGTTCTCGCCACGTGTTCGGTTGACACGTTCATTTTGAGCTGGGACATGCGGTCGCCGCGAAGGCCCGTGGCCCAGTGGGCGGAATGGCGTGCTGGTGCCACGCAGGTCAAGTGGAACCACCATAATCCATACGAGGTGGCCAGTACCCACGACAGCAGTCTCTACGTGTGGGACACGCGGAAAGGCGCGCTTCCGCTCGTCCGTGTCGATAAGGCCCATGGCGGCAAGATCAACGGCCTCGACTTCAGCGGCGGAACGGGGGCGGTGGTAACGTGCCTGAACGACCGCCAGGTCCGGTTGTGGGACCTTGGAACTTCTGAGGGCGGGCCAGTTCAGCCGCGAGTGGTTCTCAAAACAGACTTTCCGGTGGCCAGGGCCCGTCCTCTTCCCTTTGGACGCGACAAGGCCGTGGGAATCATGCCTCTTAGAGGAGGAGACGACTCCATCCACATTGTCAATTACGAGGGCGCTCTCCACCGCGCAGCCGAGTCGGGAACTACCCAGTTTGTGGATGCAGATCCCGTGCACTCCTTCAAGGGCCATAACGGTGCCATCAAGGACTTTTTATGGCGCACTCGTCACGAGGCATACGCCGGACAGGATTCCACCCGGCCCTGGCGCGACTACCAGCTTGTCACGTGGCTGTCTCAGGACTACGACTTGAAGCTCTGGGCCTACGACGACGATTTTTACCGTGAGGTCAACTACAACCCTTCGCATCAGAGAATTCTCGACGAGTTTTCCCCCGATACCGACTCAGACAGGCCAATTTCGCCGGCTCTTCGGCCCTGTCGCTATCAAACATACTGTACTGAGCCCACGATGGCGGTAGCGGACCTTAAGGCGGAGAAAAATGGCGATTTGCTTCTGCTGCTCGCCCGTTATCAGCTAGCACAGAACCATAGGGGCCACACTACGGCGGAACTCAATCACCTAGACTGGATTCTGGGTGTGAGATTAGGTCCCGCCAGCAACCGTGGCGAGCCTCTTGATGATGGGCCGTCTAATCTCGGCGAGGAGGTGAGTATAGTGGGCCACAAGTTCCCAAAAATTCGCTTTGAGAAGATCTCTGTTTCTACTGGCCATTTGGTGATGAGCTTGCGTGGCCCCAAACCGGTGGTAGAGACGACAGAAGCTCCCGAGAAGGAAAAGGAGGAGTCTGGAGAGGCGAAAGGGACCACCTCCACTGCCAAGAACGCTACCAGTGGGCCCAAAAGCGGGACGAATGCCCCAAAAGCGGGCCCGGCAGAATCTCCGGCGGGAAACGAGCAGCTGCCACCGACAACAGCAGCTCAGACAACGAATCCCAGCAATGTAGCTGCAAATGGTCCCAATACCAATACGGCCAATACGAACATTCCCAATACGAATATTCCCAATACGAACATTCCCAATACGAATATTCCCACTACGAATATACCCAACGCCAGCAGCACAGCCACTAACCTTCCTACCGCCAACACAGCCACTTCCAACAATGCCAGCACAGCTCCCGCACATAAAGAAAGTGTCAGCACTGAAGCGGCGGTTGAAGAAGAGCCAAGTCTCGTTTTCATTCGTCTCCTGGTACGTTTTCCACACAACTATCCTTATTTGGAAACCACAGAAGGGGCCAAAAAGGCCCAGGACCAAAAGACACTGGTCAAGTTCTCCATAGAGGAAACACACGAACTCACAGCTGCAGTCAAAGCAGAGATGCTTCGCAACTTGAATGCCATAGCGCATTTCTACACGAATAAGTACCGCAAGTTCTGTCTTGAGCCGTGTCTTCGGTACTTAATGGGCGATAAAATCGATCTTGACGACACAACTATGGTCAAGAACAACAACGAGAACGAAGAAGATGATGTCTACGTACAGGAAGTGGGTAACGAAGGTTGGGCCGACGATCTCATTCGCCAGCAGCCGGGATTTGCGCCCTCGCTGGACGATGGCATCCACGAGGATCTCTACGAAGATGACGAAGACGACGATGCAGACCTTATTCCTATCAACGATGACATGAACCACAGCTCAGAACTACAACCGGGCCCCATAGGGCCAGTTCCCGCCAATAACGGTCCCGAGAAGTCATTTTTCGATTCTACTCCAGTGCCCAAAGGCTGTGGAGCCATGTGGCTGCACACGGGCCAATTGGTGTGTTTTTTCATACCCAAAGAAAGTTCTCAGGACGTTCCACAGGGTCCCAGTGTCCTTCGGTTTTCTGGGGGAGGATTTGGGTTGAAGCCAGGACCGCATCATAGACTGAGTCCTTCTGAAGCGTCTCTGATTGGTCTGTATGTGAGCGGGTCAGCTTCGGACGATTCCGAAAGTGGATCTGGGTCAGAATCGGATGCCAACTCCGACGACAGTTTTGCCAACGACTGGGACGATATGCTCCAAGACGACGTCTTTTCACGAGTACGTATTCCGGGCCTATTCAAGACCTCATTAGGACTTGGAGGTCACCATGTCTCTTCCAGCAATAACCGTTCTCTGGCGAATAGAATGCCTTCCCAAGCATCCAACTATAAGTCGTCCAACGCCGAAGATAGGAAGAAACGAAGGCCGGTGACTCACAACGTGGTAACGATCTACGATTTCCGCCATTTGGTGCCGGACAAGTACGAGTTGGCGTGTGAGTATAGGCTTCTAGGGGACTCTCCGGACCGCCTAGCGCGGTACAATTCTCAGGTAGCTCAACGCCACGGACTTGTGGATATCAGTAACGTGTGGAGCGTTCTAGAGATGATCTTAGTCAAAGATACGTTAGACGACAGTGAAACGCCGTCGGCGGCGTCTTCTGGTCGTTTTTTCTGGGGAAGACATCCATATGGCCATTCATGGTTTATTCTGGAGGTTTTTGCCTACTTTGAGGCACGAGAAAACGTTCAGATGTTAGCCATGATGGCATGTATTCTCTTTGAGAACACGGCCCTTTTGAACCACTCACCGGCTGTGCCCATCCACACGCCTTACCAGGCACTTCCACCGCCGCTGTCGGTGGTAGTAAGGGAACTGCGGCCATCTTATGCCCGCTACGACTCCAACACTTCCAAGCTGACACCACGAGGGACGGAAACCCGGCTTTCCAACGCTTCGATGGCCCACAATTTCCCTTCGTACGGAGCTCAATATGCTCGTTCTGTCACGTCGTCGCTTGACGCCGCCAGCGCCCGTGGCTCGCCAGACCGTTTTGGATTGAAGAAGTTGGGAAACCACGAAGCCGTTGCCCAGCAAAACGAAGGACCGGCACAGCGTAACAAAGGCATCAAAAAACTGCGTCCCGTTTTACAGCGAAAGCCGCCGCCAGCTCTGTTGGCGAGAACTCGTCCCCGGGCCCCTCCCACGGTCTCCATCGATATGAAAAACGAGGAAACCCTCGACCTCTACGAAGGCGTCTATTCACTGGCATTGCTTTCATCGCAGCCAGACGCCAAAATCCGCGCCTACAGAGAACATTACGCCGATATGCTCTATTCCTGGGGCCTTATGGTGGCACGCATCAAGGTGCTTAAATTCAACTACCCCGATGCTGGAATGCACCATTTTGACGTCCACAGAACCGCAATCGGACTGCGGAAACACGAGCTCCCTTCCTTGACATATAACCACATTGTGCCGGCCACGCCCATCGCCACAGCCCGGTACAACGCCTGGAACTCGCAAAGTCGCACCGCTAGAAACTGCAGCTTGTGTACTTTGGAGGTGACCAAACGGGTGGTGGTGTGCACCAAATGCGAGCACGTATTGCACGTCGACTGTGCCTCTGATTGGTGGGAGGCCAGCGACGAGTGCCCCAGCGGATGCGGGTGCCGGTGCCTGGAGGACTGCTTCTAGCATCACCAAAAAACGTGCATTTACCAATACACACTGTCGATACACGTATCACCAATTATGTACCTTAAGGCTGGCGGGTGTTGGTGATCTGGTGCTTCAACTTGGCGTCCCACTCGTCTGCCAACCGGTCCATGTAGGCCACCGCGTCCTCGGCGCCCGTGGCATCGATCTCTTGCTTGTCCAAGTACTCTTTTCCCCACAAGTTGGAGGCAGAGTGGAGCTTGAGGTCCTGGCGCTGGCCCCCGAGCGCGCACGCGACAGGGGCGTTGGCGGCCGCGTAGCCGGAGATGTTGTGCACCTGCGAGCCCAACAAGCGGGCGAAGTAGAACATCAAGATCATGCCTGCGTAGGAGAAGACGTTCAAGAAGCGGTAAAACGAGTGGCTGATGAACACGCCTGGGCCGACCAAGTACAGCTCCACATCGTCGTTGGCCTTCAACTGCCTGTAAGTTCCCGCGAAGACCAAGTCCATGAGCCTCTTGGAGCCCTCGTAGGACTCGGATGTTCTCAACAACTGGAAGTCGTCGAACGAGAACACGCCGGGCACCGCCAAATGCGACGAGATCCACACCACCTTGCCGCCGCGCAACAACGGCTTGATTCTTCGGAGGAGGTAGTAGGGCCCGAACACGTTGGCCTGGAAAACGAGCCCCAACCCGTCCGCAGACTTCACGCCCACCTTTTGCACCTTGAAGTCGCCGGCAGAGGCCGCGCGCACCGGGTCGCGCAAAACGTCCTTGGTGGCCTGAACGAAGTCTATGTGTGAGTAGACGCCCTGGGCCGCGTTGATGAAGAAGTAGTCGATTTTGGTGTACTTTTTGTTCAAGTCATAGTACGCCGATAACACCGATACCATGTCTGTGAAGTCCACGAGCAAGTAGTCGAACTCCAACCGGCCCAGCCGGCCGGGGTATGTTTCACGCACATGCTTCTTGATGGTGCTGATGACGTCCTGGACGCGCGGAAGAGTGCGGGAGGTCACGATGAGGGTGAGATCCGTGGTTTCTGGAATACCCGCTATCAACCTGTAGGCGATGTTCATCCCGAGGTTGGAGTTTGTGCCTGTGATGAGAGCCACCTCTTTTGCGTGCTGTGACATTGGGCGGACTAAAGTAGGGAGGGGGTCAATTAGAGTGGAAACTAGGTGGAAATAGCTGGAAACTAGTGAGGTGAAGAATATTTGGGTGGTAGATTTCGCGCTATACGGTTTCGTTTCGCGGTACGACGTCCGGCATATATTATACAAGCCCACCAGTGGAGATTCCCATGATGGTTTCAAGTTCTGCTGGAAGCCTACGATAGAATGATGTTCTGCTGGACGAGATGAGGACCAATGTTCGGGTGGACTCCAGAAGCCGGTGTTTTCGCTAATGTGGAAAGGCCATGGAGTTACTTGATGCAAAAAAAATGCGACAACTGCAGGACTCGAACCTGCGCGGGCAAAGCCCAAAAGATTTCTAATCTTTCTCCTTAACCACTCGGACAAGTTGCCCAATTTGGAGTTCTTTGATTCGGTGATTGACAGACCGTGCCGGGAGGTGATGGCGGCTTAGAAAGCTTATGAGTTTCTCGGGGAGGTGGCCCCCAGTAGAGCCATTGAAAAAGAGGATGAGTTTCCCCGCAGCTGCTGTTACATTCACGGCTTTTCTGAGAAAACGACTGGCACATACGGTGTGATTGCTTCAGTTGCAAACAGTATCATTCGATATTACCTAAGTACTATTCAAACCAGCGGAGCAGATGGGCCGCTTCCCGCCGCTTACTCCTCCGACACCTTCCTGAAGCGGAAAATCACGGGAAAGCCCTCGATGAGGTGCATTAAAGACCACAGAAGGGACTCCCGCAAAGGCACCCTGTACTTAATGGCTCTGGGCACAGTGAAAATAAGCGTTTCCGCAAGATGGACACCGTAGAGAATGGTGAAGATCGTGGCAAACCTCGGCTCCATCCACCCGTACGCCTTGCCCAAGAACTCAGGCACATACGGAAGCACCTGTCTCAACAACGGGTCGCTGGTGAAGACGGATCTCAAGAAGGTGGAGTCCCACGAGCCAATGGCCAAAACGGGAAACAAGAGATACGCCAAATACCCCGTGGGGCGATCGGGCAAAGCCACCTTTTTGACCTGCTTATGCGAGTAGCCCTGTTTTGCAGCCGCGTACTTGGCCATAGCCACCAACTTCTCCTTCACGTCACCGAGACTGCCAACAGAAAGGAGCTTGTCTTCAATGGCCGAGTCCCAATGGATAACCTGGGACTTCGTCTGTCCGCTAGTAAGAGAATAATTGATGGTCAAGGCCTTCTCATCCACGGCGCTGCTTCTGACGGAATTGGCCACAAACTGCTTGCGTGGAATGCCCCCATACACCACCAAGTAGTCGCCGAGGGCCAACTGGTGGTCCGCACTCAAGTGGCTGATGATTCTTGCCTTGTGGTCGCTCAGGTCGGCCATTTTGGGTGCAAAATTAGAGGTTTTCGCCTGTCAGTACCCGCAATTGGTAAGACGAAGTGGTATAACTGGGGGTCATTTTCGTTATTTCCGGCCGTTGAAGCCATGTGAAACGCGGAGAAGGTTTGGCTGGGTGTACGGGTGCGAATACCCGCCACGCACCGGCGGGAGAGAAAGCTGCGGCTAAATGCAGAAGGGCCAAATTTGCTGGACCAGAGCTTCCATTTGTGCCTGGGTGTAGTTGAAGTGCAAATTTCGGCCTTAGGTTTTTTCAGGAGGGTCTACAAATGAGTGGTGTGAACTCAGAAACTTGGCTGGCCTAGAAAAGACTGAGATCGTGAGCTGGAAATGCAGGTAATGATTCGTTTCAATGGAGTGAGTTTAAAGAAAAGAATGAAAAGGACAAAAGCTACGTAGCACCGTTTCATCGGGAAAGCTGAAGAGGGAACCCTCACAAATACCAGCATCTTGTTGGTTTCAGAATGTCTCAAATTGACCACAGAAACCAACAACAGTAAAATCAGTAAAATCAGTAAAAACAGTCGAAACAGTCGAAACAGTCTAACAACTATACACAATATAACCAACATATATAGCGTACCAGCACCAACAGCTTACTCAAAGCCTTCATTCTCCCGTCCTGTATCTCAAAAATGGCGTGTTAGGCAAAAGTGCTATTCTGATAAAGTCCTCTTCCAGCATCCCAAAAAGAGAGAAGTTCACTGGGCCGGGTTCTAGACACCGCCCATATGTTCCCCTTCTAGAACCAGTCCAAATCGGGGCAAAGTAGTATGTTATGAAAAACATTGCATTTCCTTTGCGATGCGCGCTCTGCTAAAGTTGGCTGCAAAAAATTCGGTGGATTTTTTAGCGATTTTGGCCCCAAATCCAATGGCATTGTACGCACTTTTAACATGCCCACCCATTTTGAGACCAATCTAGACCAATTTTTGGGATTCAGAATGCTGAAAATGCCCGTATCTGCGGGTTTTGGGGAGCTACAGCCGGGTATTAAAGACAGCATTGTGCGTTATAGCATTCAAGTGCCATTTTTAGACTATAAAAAGGACGGGATTCCCGCTGTTTTTGTTATCCAAGTTTTTACCACCTTTGAGTAGTAGCTGCTTTACAGTTCAACCTCCAAAGCCGAAACTTTTTGCAGTTACCCTCTTTACGGGTAACCTTACCAGCCGCACACTATTTTGCAGCCAAATTTAGCTGCAACCGTCCCAACCAGCTTTTGTGCCCAACCAACCATGTCGAGCACCCCCGACTACAGCAGTGAGTTTGCCGATGCCACTTTGGACCTAGACTGGGGAATGGACCAGGAGATGGACCAGGAGATGGGCACCGTGGACTTCACCAGCGTGACGCAGAACTTGCTCACGGACCAGCCTGGAAACACCGTCCAGTTTCTGGGGCCGCAGAACCACGAGAGCCAAGCAGGCCAGAATTTGATAGACGGCCAGGATGATATGCTGATGATGGACCAAAGCTATGCTGAAGTGAGCGGAAGCCTTGACGCTCTACCTATGATTTATGATGAGGAATTCCTCCGGTTTGCCAATATTGCGTTACCGGATTTTGCAGCCGTTGATGGCGCCCATCTTGGAAACGCACAAATGGCAATTGATTTCGACGCCAATTTCGAAAGCCAGGTTACCGGATTCACTGACAGCTTTCAGGGATTTCAGACGGTCCAGAGCCAGGTCCGGGAAGGAAGTCTGCGGATGTTAGAAGGTTCTAGCCCGCAGGGAGGACAGGGTGTCTTAGCTGGAAGCCAGCAGCAGATCTCTGGAGTCCAGCCCACAGCCCTGATAAGCCAGAGAGGCTCGCCGGCTAACTCTGTGGCCGGGCCACTGGGAAGCGTTTTTCCCCTGGCCAGGGACGCACTCACGCCCGAGCAAGATGCCCTTCGGTCGGAGGGGCTCAGGATCATGAGAGAAATGGCCGTCAATGAGCCCGAGGTGTTCTCAGACTTGATCACCGCCTTGTTCATGGAGCTGAGAGCAGCGGGTTCTCTTTCATCAGGCGGCCAGGGGTTCGGTATTTTGGGCATTCGCGAGTGTGTGGCCATCATCCGAGCGGCTGCAAATGCGCAAAGCCAGGACGCCACCCAGCAGCACATGGCATACACTGCCACTGTTGTGGAGGTCAGCGGTGGAAGAGGGGGATTGGTTCTAGTGCCGCAAGCACAAGGAGCCCCAGCAGCACCAGAAGTTGGCGTTTTGCGTCACCAGGAAACCGTCACCGAGGGTCAGGCTGCGGCTGCGTCCATGGCGGCTGGATCCGGCACTCTCGAGATCCTGGCGTCTGTTATCGAGCAGCTGGATCTGGAGACCAATCTTCTCTTTCAGCAGGTGCTCCAGATTCCCCATATCATGGCTCAGGAGGAGACGCAGCAAACTCAGCCCGAGGCCCAGCCAGCACCCACTCCAGTGACTCCGCCTAGACAGACCCTGGTAGCCCAGAATGCCGCTCCGCGAGCAAGAGGCCCTCTGGCCGCAAGAGGAACGCAGGGCTCGCCCAACAAGCCTCCACGCAGAACTTTCACCTACGGAGTGATGGGCCTCAACAGCGAGGTTGATACGCGTTACGCCAGAATGGCGCCGTCACAGCCGCCCAACGAGTACGAGTTCCGGGTCCTTGCAGGGCCCTTCTTGATCAACCGGCCCGTTCTGATTAACAGAACGAGGTACTCTAGGAAGAACTTGGACCTCGTTCTCATCCACGACGAGAACGTGAGGTACGAGAGAAACCCCTACTTTGACCGCTCCAGACCGTACCAGCAGGAGTGGACCCGTGTGGAGATGGACCCGGAGACGAACTTGCCGTTCAAAAGCACCAGGGCCGCCTTGTGCCCCTACTGCTCGGATCTCACGTTCCAGACCATCAAGAACTCGGCTTACGCCCAGCACATGGCCACCAACCACGGTATCTTGGCCAATGGCACCTTGATGCCGTTACCTTACGGCTACGGAGAGTATCCTCACGACGACGGCAAGTTCTCGTTCGACGCGCTGCTGAAACACCGCTTGAAGGCGGTTTTCTGCCCCAGCTGCCACAAGCTCATCCGGGTGAACTGCTGGACTACCCTGGCGTTTTTGGCGAACTACTTGCGCCATTACAAGTTGTGCGGCCACGCTGGCGTGGACATAGCCTCTGCAGTTTGCGTCGAACATCGGTGATTTCTTTTTGGGGTGGAAAAAAGTGGATAGGAAGAAGGGAGAAGGTTTAGGAAAGGCGTTTGGAAAGGCGTTTAGGAAAGGGTTTGATTTTTGGTTTGGTTTGGTTTTGGTGGATCCTCGGTATTTTGGGTTATGGTTTTTTTTTGCAGCTTTTAGCAGCTTTTTGTTTGTTTTCGAAAATTTTTATCTAGATGTTCCTATATAGGCCCGATAGTTAATCTATACTAATATGATCGTGCAGTAGCGGGTGAAGCAACACACCCTTCCGCTACCGGACCCTTCCGTAGCTTCATTCTCCCAGAAGCACAGCCCGTTTTATAACGACTGACCAACTCTAACCCAACGAGTCTCTTGCGAAGGCAAAACCTCTGAGCACGGTAGCTCAGCCACCATAAAACGACACATGCCAGGATGCATCCACAGTCCTGGTCCCGGCCGGGTCCCGGGCCCTTTGGAAACGGCTATAACCACGAGATCGCTGGCTGTCCTGCATGCACAAGTCGTCTGCATATAGGCAAATGATGCCATTTCCAATCTCCAAGCCGCAAAATCTGTAAGACTCTTTGACGGACCAAGATAGGACCCTGGATCTCTGACGGTTCACTTCTCAACACCTTCACATATTCTTGACGCCCCATGAACACAACCTCCAGAAAGGCCCTTCGCCACGAAAATAGCTTTCCCCACAAGAGTGCTAAAACACTAGGGCTGGTCACTCCGCTTTTAGACGATGGCGTTGCATACACCCAGTGACTAGCCGACTTCTCCAGCCTGGCTGTTTCTTCAGGGTACTCGCGGTTTCTCGTTCTAGACCTCCGGCCCTTGTACTCCGACCTAGAACTGTCATACTCAGCAGCAGTGGCAGCAGCAGTGGCGTGCTGCACATCCAATACGGCCATTTGCGCACTTTTGAACCAGTCTATGGCTGCGTCAGTGTGTACACAGCTTCAGTGGCTTCTAAATCCCAGCAGAACCGCGGCTGAGAACTTGGAGACGGTGAAGGACTATTTCTCCAACAAACTCAACGCGTTCTACCTCCTAGAACTCGAGAGCCGCCTCCAGTTTGACCCGGGAAACGTGGTTGATTTTTTTCTGCAGATTGGTGGCCTTGGAAAGGTGTATTTCCACGTTTTCCACGAGACGCCTGCCCCCAGTTTAAAGGTCCAGTGGGTCATGCAGGCGTTGTGCAACGACCAAGCTGCCAATAAGGATATCATAGAACGCATACAGGCCCAATGGGGCGCCATAAACCGCGACCCGCTACTATTGCGCAGGGTTCTTTTCCAGTATCTGCATCTGTGCCGTGGCGGGAAACTGCCCGACTTCTGAGCCTTGCTGGATGCAGCTCGTCAACTATCGTAGACTTCGAAGATTAATGAATGATGACAGCACTTTAACACCGTCGTAGTAGCTTTCGGCCTATGCGTCCTTCAAGAGGCCCCTCACCGTCTTAAGAAAGATGGTAAAGTCCTTATGTCTGTTGAAATCCGCCTGGAGCTCTTCCACAGCCGCTTCCGGCAACGGCGGGTGGGTCTCGCCCACGTTGTAGATTTCCGACCCCACGTCCAAGTCGCACCAGACCGCCCTCTCTGTTTTCACAGGGTCCACGTTGGAGAACACGAACCGGAGCACATTGGCCTGGACCGCATTTATACGCAACCCAAGGTACATTTCGTACCTCAACAACTCGGGGTAGTCGCGTTTGGTCTGCTCGTCGAGCCGCGTGTTGGAGTCGGAGATGTCTCTCTTGATGGTGGAGATTTCGGAGTTGAGCGCGTCCACCTCGCGCTGCAACGCGTCTTTGCGCTCGTTCAAAGACTGGTGTTTGGCCTGCAACTCGTCCACCTTCAACTGCTGGGTTTGGAGCTCCTCAAGCGTTCTTTTGACCACGTCCTTGGTCCTCAGACCCTTTGTTTTGAGGGCACTGATCTGGGCGCTGAGCTGCGCCTCTTGGCTTTCCAATTCGTGGATTCTGACCTGGTGGCGCTGCTTGTCGTCGAGAATCTGTGCCCTTTTGGATGTGACGGTGTTGTCGAACCGTACACTGAAGTCGTCCATTTGCTTCTGGAGCGCTTCGAAGTCGTCTAGCGGCGACCTGGTTTCCGCCATTTTGAAGGTAGAGGATCCGGGGGCAAAACGAGTGGAAAAAAACAATGACGGGCTTTTCAGGGGCCGAATCGCCGTTTATATAGCGATTTTCCCGTGTACAAGTCTGGCGGGAAGTTGTGTATTTGTTTTCGCGTCTGTATACTTTGGCGTATGTGCAGGAAAAATATTCAGAAGACACCTGGTACTTATCTATAGAGGACGGCAAAGCGGCACAAGGAAAGCGAATAGCGCCCCGGAAAGCCGACAAGGAGCCAATTGACGTGAATACAGACCATATCCTCTTTTTCAGCGGCTCAAAACGGCGATTCTCACCAAATCTACCACTCCCGAAGCTCCCCCATATAATCAGAATCTTATACTAGAACGCCCTCCAATGGCCAAAAAAGACCCTGAAAACGGCCCCAGGCCCTTGAAGCTCCTCACGCTCAATACGTGGGGCCTCAAATATGTTTCTGTTCACCGCCAGGCGCGACTCCGGGCCATAGCCAACCGCCTAGCAGACCCCTCGGAAATCGAAACCTACGACATAGTGGCGCTCCAGGAGGTGTGGTGCCAGGATGACTGGGACTACATAGACGCCACGTGCCGAGAACAGTATCCATACCGGCGGCAGTTCAAAAGCGGAATCGTTTCCGGGCCGGGGCTCGCTCTTCTTCTGAAGATTCCCATTGACGAGACCTTCTTGTACCGATTTCCCATCAATGGGCGGCCATCTGCTGTATTACGGGGCGACTGGTTTGTGGGAAAGAGCATAGCAGTCACCATTTTGCGCCCCCACCATCCAGACGCCCTGCCTATAGCGGTGCTCAATCTGCACATGCACGCTCCGTACGCCCAGACGGGAGACAGTGCCTATTCCACTCATCGCGCATGCCAGGCGTGGGATTTGGCTAAGGTGGTCAAAACGCTCAAAAGGGCCGGTTACGCGGTGGTCCAGGTCGGAGACCTCAACTCTAAGCCGGGGTCTCTTCCCTATAAGCTTTTCACGGTGGAGGGCGGCCTCCAGGATCTGTGGGACGTCCTCCATGGCGGGAATGCGGTGTCTGCCAACGCCATAGCGGTCATGGACCCTAAGGATCAGATTCTTCTTGGAGGAATAACATGCGACTCCACGCTTAACACCTGGAGGGCCAAAAGACAGCTCTGGGAAGCGTGTCGGTTGGATTATGCGTTGATAGACCCAAGGGTCATCCGGCCTGTAAAAGCCGAGGTCCGTTTCACCGAGCTCATGCTGCCGCCCTACAACTGCTCTTATTCGGACCACTTCGGCTTTTCGGTGGAGTTCGAGGTAGGCCCTCGTGTGGCCCTAGAAGAAGCCCACGTTTCAGCTTCCAGCGACAGACTCCAAATCTATAAGGAGCTCATGTCGGAGATCGAATACTACCGGGCCCACACCATTCCAGCACAGGCTACGTGGCGCAAATGGCACTTGATATTGGCGGTGTTATTCGTGACAGCGTTTCTCGTGTGGGTTCCAGTGGTGGGTTTGGGCGGATGGCGGTTGTTTTTGGCCATGTTGGCCACCGTGGTTGCTGGCGTGACTGGAGCTGTTAATGGTTTGATTTGGTATTGTGGTGTTCGTCTGGAGCTGCGGGCCCTTCTGGAGGTGATCATGGAGGTCAGCGACGTGCACGACTCGCTAGAGAACGAGTGAGAGGAGCAGGAAATGAGAGGGGGAGAGGGAAAAAGAGGTAGAGGGAGAAAAGGAGAGAGAAAGCGACAAAGAGAGTGAGAGGAGAAAAGGAGAGTATGTGTGCGTGTGGCATAACAGCAGCTAGCCAGAGATTTGAAAAGGAACCAGAGATTTGAAAAGGAACCAGAGATTTGAAAAGTTGGCCAACTGCAACGACCATCACTGGTCAACAGAAAGAAGATGCCGTTCAAACTAGCCTGGTGTCAGATGACTCACGAGAAGTGAAATGAGCAACTAACCGGCGCAAAGAGCATGTGGTTATTCAAATCAGTTTCTTGATGTCTAAAGAAGCTACTTAAGGGAGAAGAGATACAGTGAGGTGGACGAAGTGTCCAATACTGGCAATTTCAAAGAGTCATAACTGCAGCTCCTCTTTGCCAAATACCGGAAGTAGTCCAAAGGCTATTTTGTGGGCCGAGTGACTTACAAATACTCAACAATATACCACATCATTGCGCACTAGTGGATCAAACCAATAATAGCATCCTGGTATTTTGAAAGAGATGCCCTCTAGCACTCACAGAAAATCCTTCAGCCAGAAGTGACTCTCAAGCCACCCCATTGCAATGAGCGCCAGCTTAGGGCCGTATTCAATGAAGCTGAACACCATCGCATTCAAAATACACATCCAAACATCCAGCCAACCAGATGCTTAACACCGTCTAGACGGACTTAACGGTTCGCGTGGACCGCAAATCTGAGATTGTCACTTGCGCTCCGCGCACTCGATCTAGAACCAATCAGGCCGCCTCAGTCACACGGCTTATGCAACAACTGTAGATGAATCATCTCCGAGACGTCGGTACGGCAGAGTTTCCTCTTTGGGCCGCTCGGCTGAGCCCGCGAACAAGGACCTTGCATAAAGTTGCGAAACTGCCCCACGCCTCCCAATCTAATATTGGACCTTATATTGCAGCCATTACGGGTAACGCGGCCCAAAACGGCAATTGCGCCCAGGTCGTGCTAGAGAATCGGAATCGGAGTAGGACCCCTGGCCCAATGCGTGCTTGTGGCCGTAAATCAACCTTGTGGCGGCGGTATTGCCACACAGACCGTAAACGCAACCTAAAGCAGCCGTATCCAAGCGCCCCAGCCACCAACGACTTATAAAAACCCGCTTTTTTAAAGGCGCCAGATGGGTGCCTCTCTATTCCGCTGCCCAATCGGGAAAGGCTAAATGCAGGCACTCCTCGAATACGAGCACATCCTGCATACAACCCCGTATGAGTAATAGCAGCCGTATGTAGGCTAATGGCTTACAAATGGCCCTCAATGTCGGACTTTCAGGGCGAAAGACGGAGCTTGAGGCCCTTGTAGAGACGGCCACAGGTTCTGGGAGGGCCGAGAAGCTGGGGTGCGATTTTCGCAGTCAAAAACGGCCCCAATTCCACCGAAATCCCGGGCCTGAGACCCGCTGGCTATAGAAGCCCGTGGAGCCGTTTCGGGGCCCTTTCCAAATCCGGCGTTCGCACACGCCAGCGCATGCACGGCTGTAAGAAATACTGGCCGAGTTCGGGTATTGCCCCTCGCGATGAATCAGTCATAACTCGATTGCTAAGCACCGGGCGTAGAATGGGGCATATAAATAGGGCGTCTTGGGCATGGATTTGGATTTCTCATCTGTAGCATCATATTGCACTTGTCTTTTCGACCATCTCACTTACACTCTTCCATGTCTTCACAAAACGTCAAGAAGTCGGACGACAACGAGTCCACTTACTCTTTCCAAAGCTCAGTGGGTTCGCTAAAGTCGAAGACCGCGTCGTTGGCCAAAGCCATCTTGAGAAGAAATCTGACCCCCAGAGACGCTGCTGCTACTCTGAAGGACCCCTCTGCCAAGGCGCTAGAGGCTAAAAACCGCTCAGAGGCCAGAGCGACGTACTTTGCGTTGAAGTAAGAGAAACCGCGGTTTCTTGCCTCAATATGACCTCTTGTTATTCCCTTTGCTTCGTCACACGTCTTTGAGAGACGCCTTCAATTAATTATTCTATTGCAGGCTTCTTGCCTTGTCCAATGCATATTTCTTAGCATAGTGTAGAATTCCGTAGAATGCTCCACACAGCATTGTTGGGCGCGCTGTACATCTTCCTGACGCGAAAGGACAGCTCTAGGAAGAGAATGGTATCGCATCCTTGCCACCTTTCTAAGAAGCCTCTAGAACTTCGGCGGCACTGCGTTTGGTAGAGTCCAAAAGGCCGTTCCACTCGAAAACTTCAGCAATGCCTTTATCCAAGGCCACGGGCCTACAGCCGACATTTGCCGTGTTCGTGGGATGATGGCTGTGCTGTTGATGTGCTCCGTTGCTCCCGCCATTGTTCAGGGTTCGCACATACCAGCTTCGCAAGCTCTGTGAGTCACTGGCACGAGTTTCTGGGAGGTTACCACGTGAATTCGCAGAAAGCGGGCCCCGCATTAAGGGTGTTTTCCTAGCACTATTGCTTTGTCGCTTTCGAGCAGGGTTTTCTCTGGTGGCGTGGTGTGCTGGGCATTCTTTTCCCCAAGAAGCACCATCTTTTTAGCTCCCAGGCCCACGGGGCGGCTATAAGGCCCATATTGTTTCCAGATACTCCTGGGATCTTCGAGCTAGCTCCACAGGCTGTCGCATTGAGTCAGTCGCTCAAAAAGAATCATTGGGTTTGTTTCCTTCGTTCTGAGAGGAGAGACAGCTTTTGCCCTCCCTGGCGTAACAAGGATACCAAAAACGGAGACCATCAGGAGACAGAAGACCAGAATAGGTCTGGAAGCGGATTGTGGGCTCTGCGTGCGTCACCAGGGCGCTTCTCAGGCCCCGTCTCAGGCTGGCCCCTGTTAGTCACCATAGCAAGTCGACGACAAGCACCATAGCCAAGCTGGACGAGGGTTTTTCTCAGACGACCCATCTTCCTTCCCAAATGGCAAAAGACACTATCGCCCTCTTCAAAAAGCTGTTAAAGCCGTCCCGGACCTTCAATTTCCCTGGTCGAGGAGTCCATTAGGCAAACAACCACCGTTCATCGTGAAAATTGCAGAACACGCCAAAAAGTGGCCAAACAATAGCATCACCATATATGAGGCTTCCAAGATGCGTTTTGGACTTCTCGGGTCCTTTAAATCGAAGTCCCAGGCTCGTACACCTTCTTAGTAACGGGCCTATGGAGACACCAGAATGCTGAGCCTTTTGGCTGAATAAGGACAATATCAGCGCCCAATCAACCTGGAATGCTTTTATATGAGCACCTAATGGACAATTCGCCTCAAACCGGTTTAGCGGACATTTGAGCTGTCCCGGGGTGCCAATTTGGACCCCTGCAGTCGTGGAATGAAAGCAATAGTTGAGTCCCAGTCAGATTCTTTCCCTTCAAAACTGCCAGTAGAACCACCACAATACCTCTATCATTTCATCGCAGCTTGACCTTTAATCCCCTTAAAGCCTTTTTCAAGCGTGGGGCTCAGTAATGGCATCTCTTCGCATCCGTCAGAACACCTGCATATAGGCACATCCTGCATATACCCGCGAACGACGTATAACGTGGCAGGAAGATAAGAATATATAAAGCCAGTGAAACCCAGCTTTTTCTTGCTAAATGGTTCAGTTCTACGTTTTATTGCTCACGGCAGCTAGTGTTGCCAATGCAAACTTCTTCAACTTTTTTAACCAGCAACAGCACCAGCAGCAGCAGCAGCCAAAGCAGCCGCTTGATCACGAAAACGACGTTTTGAACTCCCAGTGTGGCAGATATGTGTGTCCTGACACGCTTATATGCGTAGATGGGCCGTCATCGTGTCCGTGCCCTTACCAGTCGTCGCAGTTGCGGTGTCTGTTGCCAGACGGGCGGTATATTTGTGTTTCCAAGCCCGCGGGGGATTTTGGAGACCGCTACGATGACCCAGACAAGAACTGGAAGGTGGATGCGCATGATGACAATGTGAGGGACTGTGGCTGGGTGCAGCGGGCGTGGAGCGGCGTTGTTTGAGAAAGGGGGAGGAATCTGGAAGGAGAAATGGGTGAGAAAGAAGGACAGAAGGGAGAAGGGAGAAGGGAGAAGGCAGAGACGAGGGAGAAACGGACGAGCAAGATGGAAGGGATGAAGTACGAATGGATGAAAGGAAATTACTAAAGAGACAAGAAGAGCAAAGAGAAGGGTCTGGAAACAAGGAAATATCGGAGATGACGATAGAAGGAGACGCTGCTGCCAAAGAAAGCGGCCAGAAGGACAGGAACAGGAAAATTCAGCGGCAAAGGTCAAGCCACAAGTTTCCAAAGCGACGGCCATGGAAAGGGCATCATTCCAGCAAAACCAAGCCATCAGACGTGTCTTTTCGCTATCGTCCGCAGAACAATCGATTACTCTGGATACCCAGCATTGGCGTTCGCTGAACTCTCAAATTGCGCCTTGATCAACACAAAAGACCGCTTCTCAGACCAAAGCTTCGTCTTATCGCCACAACAGCATCCCGTCGTATCTGCATGGAAGCCATGGTGTGTCACGTGACCAAACCCCTCAGTGGTCGGGCTTAAATAACGTCAGCCCTTTTGGCCCATGCCCCTTCAAAGCCATTCTGCTGCCCATGTGAAAGATACCAAGTACATAGCGGAGAAGCAGAACAGTTTTAGTGATGTGAATCACCGGGCCGTAACTGCTCTCCATCGGATAAGGTTTACGGATCTTATTTTAAGAAACATTTAAGGTTATCTAATCAGGTACCGGCGATCTGTGAATCTCATCCTCCCTTATCGCCGTTTATGGTCCACTCGGGCCAATAGCGCAGAAAGGATTAGCTAGTGCCCCTGCAACGCAGTTTGGTCATGGGAATGCGCTAGATGATCTAGTGGGGAAACTGCATAGATTACCAATCACAGCCTTGGGGCTTAGCCAAGACCGGGATATACGCAAGAACCGTAAGTAGACCCCGGGCTCTGAATGGCTGCAAGGCTTATGTGGGGTATATAAGAGGTGGGATGTGCTATTCGTTTTAAAGCTACCTCATTCAACATGTTCCCTGACGTGATAGAAATCAGCTCAGTCGACTACAAATTGGGCCACTGGCCCCCCACTACTCCCGAGACTTATAAGAAGGACGACTCTTATGTAGTGGAGGCCAGTAAGGCGCACCCCAACTATTGGCCACCACGTGTGGTTATTAGAAAGAAGGACGCATAGATCTGGGGAGAAAGAGTTAATATGCAAAATGACATGGCGAACGTTATCAAGAATGTCTTGGACGCTGGGGAGAGAAAGGAAAGAGGATAGAGTTTTTAGGTGGCAGCATGCAATGTGCGTGTAACAGATCAAGTTGGCCCTGGTGGCTGTTAATTTGAGGACTATTCGAGAATCTTTGTAGCGGTTTGGGAAGGAAGAGAGAAGAGAGAAGAGAGAAGAGAGTTTGTACATGCCCATTGAAGGAGATGGTATATCTAGAGGCAACAGAAACGGGAGCTTTTCACATTCATCCCGCTTTTCATCTTCATAGCGCTCTTGGTCTTCCGATCCATCAAGACTTCACTGAAAGATTCCTTCAGTGAACCTTCGGTGATAAAATGAAGCAGATATTACAACCAAGTTAGCAACAGATAGTGTTTTGCCGGCCGCTATAAGAACGGTCTATGGAATGCTCTACTCTAACGTGTGGGGTACGTCAGCAAATGGGCCATTTTTGGATGAAATGATCCCAGCCAGCACCAGCCATTGTCCTTTTGGTGGTTTTTAAAGCTAATGGTCCTGCTAGTGGGTTTTAAAGCTAATGGTGTGCTGGAGGTTTCCACAGCTAATGGTGTGCTGGAGCACACTTAGGAAAGATGGCCTAGTGGCCACATGGCGTCTGTCGGAGTCTGCCCAACAGTATGCAAACAGGGGAATTCCCTTCACGTTTCACTCCTTGGTCCATTGTAAGTTTTTGTTCTACAGTAGTCCGCCCAAAATCCAGCTGTTGTGATGCTCGCTGCGCCAGTATCAACAGGCGAATCAAACATAGTCACAAACGAAGATTTGAAGGTTTTTGTCTCCTTCGTTTCACACTTTCTCCCATTCTTTCCTCACAGAAATTGGTATGTCTCCTTGAAGGCACCAACCGCCAAAAGAAAAGAAGACTACATAAACTCAATATCTAGATTTTTAGCCTTGCTGGGCCTCTCGAGCAAAACGTACATGCTGCTGCCGAGTTGATATTGCAACAGTTAATAGGGTCACTTATGGAGGCTTTTCCAAATGGGACACTACTATGGTAATGTCCTAGTTAGCGAGTATTCCAAACCGTAGAGCAACTACCGTTGCTGTCTATTATACGAGCAGCGTAACGAGACGACCGAAGGGTCCATTCTTAGCCCATCGCTTCACTCCCAACGGTACAGCTCTCCTGCCGGTTGTAGCCCAACAGCCCCGCATGTGGGGGACGCTCGTTTGAATTAACCAAAATATCGAAAAGCCCCGTATTACGCCAACATCGCATCGCCATTGGCCATTTACGACCGTTAAGTCCCAGAGCGTTAGTGCCTGACTACCCCGCGTTTTCTCCACTGCGTACCGCCCATGGGGGCTCCCCCACGCCAACGGCTGCAACGTCCGATCCCCCACACTAGTTGCAGCCTAAATGCCCCCACGGGCGTGGGGGACACCCGCACAGTGTGGGGGGTGATACCTGCATACAGACCCCCACGTTGCGCGGGGGCGCCGGCCCAGCTAACTTCTCTTGATCGCATGGTCTTTTAGCAAGGCCTGATGCTACAGCAAGATCCCGCAGCCTAAGTGTGGGGCAAATCGGCTTTATATAAAGAGTGGAGTCTGCTCGTGTTGTAGCTTTCAGTGCTGTGGCTATCTTGACCTAGCTTCTGCAAACCTTCTGCAAACCTTCTTCATACTCCTCGCATCCATCCGGTCCGTGTTCCCATAGTGCTACACTACAAACGGATATCTTAGCGCTTGAGTAACTAGAGGCTTCAGATCCAACAAAGAAATGTCGGAAAAGTGCGAGACATCGTCTTCCTCCAAGGAAGGCTCTCTCTATGACGAGCGGCCCGTCAAGACCAAGACCAAGACCATCAGAAAAAGGGTCCTCGACGTGGTGTTGTTCAAGAAAATGTTCGAGAAGATCGAAGACAGACCCACGCCGCCCGCGGTGTACAATATGCGGGTGTATTTGACCGCCATAGCCGCTTCTGCTGCGGCTATCATCATCGGCTATGATGGAGGCTTCATAGGCGGAACCGTGGCCCTACCATCATTCAAGAAGGAGTTTGGTCTAGACAAGATGACCAAGGCGCATGCCGACTTTGTTGTCTCCAACGTGATCTCTGTGTTCCACGCCGGATGTTTCTTTGGGGCGCTTATCTCGTACCCTTTCTCCTACTACTGGGGAAGACGGTGGTCCTTGATCCTCGCGGCAGTTCTCATCACCATTGGGTCTGCTGTGATGTTGGCAGCGTCGCATGCCAACGGTTTGGGCCCCATTTACGCGGGAAGGGTTCTCGCAGGGTTGGCGGTGGGATTTTCCACGAACTTGACCCCAGTTTACCTCAGTGAAATCTCTCCCCCGGCCATCCGGGGCCGTGTGATCGCCTTATACGAAATAGGCTGGCGCGTGGGCGACTTGGTGGGTTTCTGGATAAACTACGGCATCGACTCGCATATCGCCTCGTCCAAGAAACAGTGGTTTATTCCTTTCGCCATCCAGCTTATCCCCAGTGGGCTCTTTTTGGTGGGGTCTCTCGTGATGAAGGAGAGCCCCAGATGGTTGTTCTCTGTGGGGAAGTACGACCAGGCGGTGTCGAACTTGACCTGGTTCAGAAACTTACCCGAGGACGACGAGTACATCGTCTACGAGGTCAACCAAGTCAAGGAGTCCATCGACCTGCAGAAGGCCAATGTTGGCACGGGTCTCTGGGATCCCTTCAGGGAGGTGTTTCTCTCCAAAGACCATAAAATCTTTTTCCGCTTGTGCTTGACATGCGGACTCTTCTTGTTCCAGAACTTCCTCGGCATCCAGTCCATCAACTACTACTCTCCCGTCATTTTCCAAAGCTTGGGTGTCAAGGGAACCAACGCATCTCTCTTTTCCACTGGCCTCTTCGGCGTGGTCAAGTTCGTGTGCACCTTCATATACATCTTGTTCATCGTGGACACTTTCGGAAGAAGAAAGGCTTTCATGTGCCTGTCGACCGTCTGTTCGCTCTGTTTCTGGTACATTGGTGCCTATTTGAAGGTCAACGACCCCACCAAGCCAGGCGTCCAGGCTGGTCCTGGAGGAACAGCTGCTATTGTCATGATGTACTTCTGGATAGCCTCTTTCATATTGGCGTGGTCAGGGGGCCCCTTCGTGTACGGAAGCGAGGTTTTTGACCAAAACATCCGGTCTTTCGTCCAGGCCATCAACGCGGCTGTGTCGTGGGTTCCCATCTTCATAATGTCGCGGTTCACCAACCAGATGATTGCTAAGATGCATTATGGAATCTACTTCTTTTTTGCAGCTTTGGCAGCCCTATCCGTTCCGTTCGTCTTTTTCTTCATTCCTGAGACAAAGGGAATAGCGTTGGAGGACATGGACAAGTTGTTTGACAGAAGGTTGCCTTCTCACAAGGCCCACGCGATTGTCTTGCAGCAGATCAGACAGGACGCATCCATCCAATTGAAAGAGCACAGCGGCTTGTATAAGTTGGACACCAACAAATCCAACGATATCGAGAACGTCGAAAACGTCGGTTTGTTCCGGGACGATAACAAAAAAGTGTAATGTCTTTAATAATGAACAGTCATGATTACAGTAAAACCGAGAACTTAAGCCTAACATGTACAATGTCCCAATTGGCAATATAAAGGTTCCCAAAATCTGCAAATGGCATGC
Source organism: Wilhelminamyces savonicus (assembly GCA_030570115.1). Taxonomy (NCBI): domain Eukaryota; kingdom Fungi; phylum Ascomycota; class Pichiomycetes; order Serinales; family Metschnikowiaceae; genus Wilhelminamyces; species Wilhelminamyces savonicus. The sequence goes on from JAJLUW010000015.1 coordinate 305,268, forward strand.
TACTAACAAATTGAATCCGGCACTGTGTGGAAAAACGCGGAATGCTTTATGTCTATGAGGTATCGGGAGCAGCGGGTGGAAGTGGTGGCTAGTATGGTAGCGGTTTTATCGATCACACTTATATTAGATCTGGGATATTGGAACACCAGGGGTGTTTCGGATATCGTTTCGTGCTCAATCTTTGTTGATGTGTCAATTAGATTGCCACATCTTATGTAGCACTTCCTGGTACCGTTTCACGATACCTCCCGTCTGCGGTGTCCTACCTGATTGGTAACATTCGAATTCAAACGTCAGGTTTGGAGGTCAAAGTCTGATCACTAAAAATGTCGGATTAGGCAACTTGTCCGAGCGGTTAAGGAGAAAGACTTGAAATCTTTTGGGCTATGCCCTCGCAGGTTCGAGTCCTGCAGTTGTCGATTTTTTTTTTTTCGCAACCAACCCACCGCTATCTAAACTTCAAATATAGTGTCAAACGAAAGCGTTTCGTACACCCAATTAATGTAAGCGTTTCGTACACTGAATTAATGTAATTAAGCACTACTACTATGGTACAGTATTATTACAGGTGTATATATGCTAGATCAACCCACTCAATGTCAATCTCTCTAAGAACGGCGACAAGTCGTCCCGTCTGATTTCAATGACAGAACTGTCAAAGCTGTCAATCCTGACCTTGGCACCTGACGTGGTGGTGACTTTCTGAAACGCCACACTGAAGGTGTTGAGCCGGGCGGTGAGAGTATCCTCGTCATCATATTCCTCGTCCTTGCCTTCTGCCTTATTTTGCTGTTTCATGAGCTTGGCCCTGGTGGATTTGTTCATTCCTCTGGGGTACTTTGGAGCGAGGCCAATGACCAAGTAGGTGTCACTTGCAACGTCTAAACAGGCCACCACAAGCGGTTTGAGAGACTTGACCCTGTTTTTGGAGGAACCAGAGTTCAAAAACTCCAACTCGGTGATATTCTCAAGTAGCCAGGTTCCTAGTTTTGCCAATATCAACGGGTTGTGAAAGATGTTAAGATCGGGAATAGACCCGTCGTTCAAGACACATAACCGGTACAACCGTAAGTTCTTGATAAGTTTGCGTTCCAACAACGACATGCCGGTCTTGAAAATGATCTGCTGTATCTGCTTGGCATGATCAAGGCCCTGTAAGAGCAAATCAAAGCCTTTAGCTTTTTTGAATGTAGTAGATGCCAACGCGCTCGTGGTTGAGCCAATTCCCTTGGTATTTCCTGGAGCCGACGTGCTGAGAGCATCCCAAGAAGACCAGAAATTGTTGACCCAAAGCTTTTCCTTGCGTGCTATACGGGCGTTTATTTCGTCTTCTTCTCCCTGGGAGTCATTTTCTTCCATTTCGTCATTTGCGGAGCCACTGCCACCAGAGCCGTCAAGCAAGCGTTTATCGCATTCTAGCAAAGCCGTGAGCGACTCCACACATTCGATAGCTGTCAACTGACCTGAGAAGCCAAACGTGCGAATGAAACCATCCCTAACAATGCCTTCGAGGCCATAGAGAGGTAAGTATTTGTTGAATATCAACGGCAATTGCTTCTTGATGTTGATATCCATGTAAAGCCATTTTTGCTGTGCGATCGACAAAGAAACGCCCATCTTGGCAAAGAGCTTATGCAACTTCTTCCTGCCGTCCTCAGTCCACAAGTTGAGCTTGGAATTGACATGCGAAGAATAGAAAAACGCGTCGTAAAGGGTCCAATGCCGCAACAAAAAGAGATGGTAGTCCTTCTCAATAGATAATGTGGTGGAGTCCGCGGTTTTATCGGATGCTGAGGCATCAGAGGGATGCAAACGAAACACCTCGTCCTTGAATAGTGGCTGGATCTTGTCGTAGACCTCGGGGTAATTGTTATCCAAAGACGAGGTGCCGATGATCGAGAGCCACAAGTTCTCGACATTGGTCTCACCTATGGACGAGAGCAATGCGTACATCGTAGCCGTGGTGGAGGTCATCACGGTGGTGCCCTGGTTGTAATAGGCGTCGATCTCGTCCTCGCAAGACGCCATTTCATGGCGGCGCTGTTTTTTGAGTTTGCGGAGCTGAATATCCTGTTTTCGGCGCTTTCGAGAAGCGGTTTCCTGGTCGTCATCCAGATGTATGACCAAGTCCTCTTCTTCATCGATGTGAACAATATCCGACTCAGATTCGTCGTCGTCTTCCGAGTCAGAATCGCCTTCTCCGTCACTCTCGTGGTCCACGAGCTTCTGGTACGCCTTCCTTTCGGCGCCCAAGGTGCCATCGATGAGCCCGTCGTCGAAACATACCACCATATGCGAGCCAAAGATATTGTCCAAATTCCAGGGCCTATGGCCGTCCATCACATACAACTTGCGTCTCAACCGCACCAGATCCTTCTGGAGATCGTTTTCCAAGTCCCCGTCGGCGCCGGACGAGTTTGCAGCCGCGTGTGCGCCGTCGACCACGAACTCGTCCACGTTTATGTCGAAAAACGCCTCCAAATCAAGCATGGCGCCACAACCCACGAGAATGACGTTGGAAATGTCGGGGTCAACATTCGCATAGTGATTTTTCAAGTCCGTGTATCCCACCACGGGGATCAACTGGTACTGCACCAAGTTCTTCCGCAAGATGGACGAGAGGATCTTGCCTGTGCAAATGGCATCTATATTTAGGCACAGAACGAAGATAATGAGCTTGCACGTGGAGTGGGATAAGGACGTGCGCTTTATGTCGTGAAACACCTGCGCATACTGTGCTGGAGACACATACATGGCGGTTTTGGTGGTGTTAAAGAACGTGTTGCAGAAGTAAAACGCGTACAATTTACGCGTTGACGCTGGCTGCACACTACGAATATGAGAACTGCGAAAATATGGGCGGTGGGCCCTGAGGGCGCTACGGAGAAAAGGAAGGTTCTATGATCATTTGGGGGATAGCAGGCCCTTGGCGCTGTGGAGGAAAGTGTGACAGCAGGAAACAGCCCGAAACGGTCGTAAAATGGCTGACCGAAATGGGCGACCAAATGGCCCGAAACGGTCGCTCGTAGTATAGTCGACCACATCGGGCGACCGAATGGCCCGAAACGGCCACACGTAGCACACACACAACCACATCGGGCGACCAAATGGCCGTGTCGGTGATGACGCCCATTTGCGTCCGCTTCAGGCACATTTTCCGCCTAATTGGGACTTATTAGTTTCTGTGGTGAAATACTGTTCTCCACAATATATCCCCCAATATCACGTCAAATCACCTTGGCCAATGAACGTCTCCGGTACGACTGTTTCCTCATCCTGGCTTGATTCTGGGCCCGATCTCCTTAAATTCGTTCATTTCACCAACACCTACGTATTGCTCGTAAATACACTCTGAGTACCAACTGCACCCAGTAGAGGCCCACGTCTGAAACCTGCGTGCTTTGTAGCACTTTTGAAGCCAATACAGCCATTACCAAAGCGGTTCTGCCCCTCAACACTCCATTTTCAGTATGCACTTGTTCTTCTTAACGTCCAGGGGCCGTTCTCACACGAACGAATAGCTTCCGCAGCTCCTTCTGGCCATCACATTGACATCCCAGTTGATCACCCCACCATCCTCGCCACCAATGAATAACTGGCTGCCGTACCAGTCCACGCCCGCCAACTCCATCTCTCCGTGAACGTGCTTCAGAGCCAGCTGGTACGAATCCTGGCAGTAGAAACTGGCAAAAGGCGCGTTTTCAGTGCTCGGGCTCGTAGCCGGTGTTTGGGCCACATTGGAAATATCTGTGGGGGCATAAGAGATGGACTGGCGACCGCCAAGACTTGGACACTCCAGAGATCCCCGGGCAGCCGTTTCAGACTTCCATTGCGGGTAGTTGAGTCTTGGAGGTGGAAGGTACGAAAAGGAGTTCACGCCATCTGGAGGGGCCTGATAGGTGTAGTTTTTGAATAACTTAGGGTTGTCGTTGGTCAAGTAGTCGTAATCGTAAACCAACGGAGCCGAGAATTGAATATCGTCAGATTCGTCGCTGTAAATGCGCAAGCGCGGATGGTGGAGGATATCGGCGTGGTCCTCCGCAGTCTTCAGTGTGTTTGCCGTGCCCCTATAGCTCTTTTTCATAGTCCGAGGCTCTGAGTCATCGGCGCCTGCGCCGCTCGACTGGTGCATCTTTTGTGTGGCCTTCTGGTGATGGCTTTTGCTTTCCGCAAACTGGTCCAATGCGTGTGGAAAGACCGCTACTTGGTGATCGCTCGATTCGTGCAAAGTGCGCATATCCACCAAATGCACGCGGCCCACATGTTCCAGAACCACTAATAGGTCACACATCTGCGATGGCAGGAAACGGCAGCAGCGGAACGCGCCGGTCTGGTGGCCCGGGCGGGTCGATTTGATCTCGAAAAGAGGCCTATCGTCCACGATGTTCCGTACGTCGTAAAGCACACACGCGCCATCCTCAAACGCAGTGGCGAATATGTTGCCGCCCGAATGGTAAGAGATGCCGAATCCAGGGTTGTGACCTGTTCTAATAGTGCGTACGTTAGCGGAGGCAGCCTTCGGGTCTAGAAGAAAAATCAGCGACAGGTCGCCTGTGACCGCAAGCAAGCCAGCAGCAGCACTGTTATCGGGGGCCCTGCACACGTTGTTGAGGGAAGTGCTGGTCTCGCACGTGAGTTTGGAAACCACCTCAGAACGACCCTCGGCCATTTCCACCACGTATAAATGCAGGTCGTTGTTACACACGAAAGCATTAAATTGGTTTTCAGACGGTGTATGCATGTGGACAGCGTTATTGATCATCTCTCCCAAGCGGAAAGTAAGCGGCTGTTCCAACGCCGGCAGCGCAAACAGAAAGAGGCCCTTCAGAGGCTTATTCGGCCGTCCTGCGGCGTGAGGAGCCGCCAAAAGCGGCACGTCCATGGCCAACATTCGTGACAGCAGCGTTACCACGCCGCCAGCGGCAATGTAGCCTCCGTTCTGGTGGAAACACCTTGGAGAGTAGTCCAAGGTGGCTGTGGAGAACAGCATTCCCAGGTCCACATCCACGCCCCTCACAGCGTCGTCGCGCGTATGGTAAAGAACCCCAGAGTTCAGGTCAACCTGCACAAGGTCCCGAAGCTGCCAGTGCGAGATGCTGGGGCCCACGCCCCAAAGATAGCTGGGGAAAGGCTGGAGGTATTTGAGCGCATGATAGTAGTTCTGGAAACACCGGTAATAGTGCTTGTTGTTGTGGGAATGCGAAAAGTCACGAGGCCGGGCCGGCGTCTTGGCGGGCCGCGGAGAAGCGCCACTTTCGATGGTCATTTTGGTGGTGCTATATCGGAATCGGTGGATCTAAGGCCCTTTTATCCGTGGCCCTGAAAGGTGGGGTCATTTGGGTTGCGAGCATGGGCTGTGTGCAGGCGGGCAAACACCCGTACACCAGCGGAGTTGGGGCTGATTTGGGGGTCCTGTTTTCCGGTGAAATGGCCGAAAACGCCATGGGTGTGAGCGGCCGGTGCTCTGCGGCGAACGTGAGCCTTTGGGGGCGCTACAGCCACAAGCGGGTGTTTTCGTGCGCCTTTCTTGAAGCACCATTTTGGGTGTTAGTGCACCCAAACACCAGATACACTGCGCGGCGATAAGCCAGGATTGGCCATCTATTGGTCCATTCAGCCTTACCACGCCACTGCTCGCTTCTTTCTTGACCACCTACAGCAATTTTCCTCTCTTTAGTGCTTTCCTCTCGGTCTGTTTCCCTCAGCTACGTCTTTCACCTCACACACACTTCCGCTTCCGCTTCCTCGGGCCACGGCCTTATCTTCCCGATCTCCCAATACCATTCTCTTTCTGCTTCTCTTGGCTGCTTTGACTCCTTCCACGGCTGCAAAAGCGGATTCTCGCCCCAGACGCCTCAGCACACGAGCCTTTGGTCTAGTCTGGAGAACACCAACGCTGCTAACCGGTGAAAATTTGCATCCCCGTCGTTGCTTCGGCCTGCATAGTGTCTTCATTTGGTCCGGGCCTTATCGAAATACGCCACGCGCATTTTGCAGCCGCGGGAATACACTTTTACGTTTGTGGATAAGGATGAGTTCGTAATAAGATGGATCATGGAAATAGAGACACAACTGGCAAGCGCTGCCTTACCCAAAAGGTCGCAGTGGCAGGTAGACGCTAAGACACGGGAAAACGCTCGCTGTCCGCGTAGTGCTATAAATTGGCCAAAAGAAGCGTGGGCCTGGAGGACCCATAGACGCATACCGTGTGGGTGACTATCGGGGACTTGATGATAGACAGAGACGAAGTGCTCCACAAACGCCCGCCAAAAATGGCTGCAACTCTGTGGATGGGTCCTGCAGATAAATCACTGGACTCCTGCATATACCTCTCCATTATAACGTCCATCGGTGCAAACCACACTTTTCACAATCCATGCGGGATGGCGTGAAAGTAGATAGACCATAGAGGCGTTGTAATGTGCAGAAAGATGCCTTTTTGCGTCTTTTTTCACGTTTAGTAAAGGAAAGTCCCCAGGTTCTGAGACATCGAGACATGTTTGCCAACATAGACGCTCAGAAAACAACTCGCATGGCCAAAACGTAGACGTCAACGTCTGAATTTGACAGTGATGTCTCCTTTTTCAAAGACTTCGGCAAATTTGGGGGTAATTACTGCAAAGAAGATACAATTTTCGTCCCTTTCTCGTTTCCTTGGCCAGAAAATCGCCATTGGCAGGGTCTCATGCCGCCTGTATGTGATGATTGTGCTTATCACCAAAAGCGGAGCTTCTTTATCCAAAAAAAGCGGCAATTGTAGCATTTTAGCCATTTCCTCCACTAAAACCCGTCGTCTCCTAGCTTTTTCTCCAAGTCGGCAATAATGGCTGCAAGTTCGGCCTCGTTTTCCATTAGAGGGGCCAATTCGTCGAACCTCCTATTGCGTTTGGTCTCGTCTATCAATTTCTGCACCATGAACTTCTGCTCGTTCATCACCATGAGCTGTTCTCGTAGCTCGCGAACCTGGCGTTTGGTTAGTCGCGGCGCCGGTTCCACTGCTTCTTTTGACGTCTCCAGGCTTGCAGAAACTGCCGTCAAAGCCATGTTTTCATGCTCCTTAAGCGCAGTACTGGCGGCCTTATACGCAAGCAATTGGTCTTGCAAAAACGACACCATACTGCGGTGTATGTTGGCCACCAAACGGCCGTGGAGCCGACCTTCTACGACCGGAACAAGAGAGCCGTTATCCATATGCAAAAACGCCGTCTTGAACCGGTCCACCGCCGTTTCCAAGTCCTTCAAAACGCCCATCAATCTTGTTCGAAGCCGATTGGAAGTAGCAGGGTCTCCGCCCACCAGCAGCTCGTATTTTGGCATGAGGACACTGGCGTTTTTTTTGAGTGCCAACATCTCGTCATAGACCCCAAATATGGCGTCCAAGTGATTATTTGTCTGGCTCGTCTGGTCCTTCTTCCATCCGTGCAACAAGTCGTCTTTGCAGTCCACACAGCAACGCACGCAAAAACGGCTGGCGTCACGGTCACGTGGCGGAGTATCTACAAGCCTGTTCCAGTTAGCCACCACATTGGGCGCATAGTTGAGCCCCGGCAATTTCGAAAGAAGTCTGTCGAGAGGAACATTAACAGAACAGGCAGCGCTTTGCTGGCCGAAAGGATCTTCGCACACTATGCGGCCGCATAGGCGACAATGGTGTCTTCTGACAAGAAGCCCGAACCGGCTGAAGCACACTGCGCAATGCGAAACTGTGTTATCCGCCTGCCAGTTGTCGACACCGGCTATTTCGTGCTCCAATTGGTCCACCTTTTCTTTGGTTAAAGGGCCATCAGAGGCGCGAAAGAGGCCAAAAACCAGCCCACCAGACGCGGCGGTTGCGTTGGCTGCTTGAAGATAGAAAGACGCTCTCAAGTTCGCCACTCGAATGAGTCTTTTCTGAAGTTTTCCTCGGTATAGCTCCTTTTCTTCAAGGGCATGCTGGCGAAGAGCCGTAAATTGGTCTGTGAGGTCTTTGGAGTTGGGTACCGTGCCGTTTATGAGATCTGGTTTTCTCCAGTAGCAAGACGAGCAGCACCGGCCCCAGATACCCGCCGTTGAGGCCTCATATTCTGGCCCAGAAACACCGTTTTTGAGACGAACTTTGAATCGCGCATGGTCGTTGCAGAAGAGGTTTCCACACCTTCTGCAGTTGACAACCCCGTTCTTCACGTTGAGAACACGGCTGCACTCTTCTTGTGAGCACGAGGTCTGGGAGTTTGGCTGTTTCCAATGGGTCCTGGAAAGTGCCATTTGCGAGGGTTCCGGCAGTACCAGCGGTTCCGGTCGGGTCGAGGGGTTATCGGCGGCAGTCTCGCTTAAGCTGAAGCCGCGATTATTATCTAGAAGATCGATTTTGATGGACTTTCGTCTCAGAGGACTAACCAATTCCTGGGCGCCTTCAATGGAGGGTATTTTGCCCTTGATCCACGTTCGTATGTCCCCGCTGGAGGACTCCGGTGACAAAGGCTCATTGTTTAGTTTCAAAGTAACGTTCTCCAGGCGTCTGGTGGGGGTTGTGGCTCCGTGGGAGTCATCCAAATGCTGGTTTAATTGCAGTAGTGTGACCATATGTTCTTGACATATGGGACAAGATATGGCGGCCGAGACCGCGGTTTCAGACCCATTTGCATCCGTTTCAGCTGCGGATCCTGAAACAGTCACAGATGTGCCGTTCTTAGCGCCAGCGGCCGCATTAGAGCCAGACCTTTCTGGCGTAGGACTGGCATCGTTAGGAAAGATTCCGTGGGGCTTGGAAATTCCCGTGTCCGGCGACTTGAAGGGCAGCCCGAGAACACGGCGCAGCTTTCGTTCAGAAGCCATGGCTATAACATGGTCCTCCGAGGAAGAAGGTCTGAAGTCTAGAGGCAGAATGCAGTGTTGTGTGAATAGCCGGAAGTGGTCGTGCGCGCCTCATATTTTCACCGGTGTCCGACGACGGGCTCAGAGACAGGGCCGGTCAAAACGGCCGGTTTGGGGCCAAAAGGACGCCAAAGCGACGTTCCATGGGCAGCTGGGCCGGCAGGAAGGCACAAGCTGAAAGCGGCGGCAAAAACGGCCTTTTCCGGCATTCCCGGTGCTTTCCCTTTTCTCACTACACTGTCTCCACAAACACACGTCTATTGGTCTATTTAATCCAACTTCTGCACCAACGCCTCCAAAGCGGCACCGATGTCAAGGTTGGGGTCCTCCCAGTTGACAGAGCCAGACGACTTCGCCGCGGCGGGCTTGGGAAGCGTCTGAGCGTAAGCAGCCTTGGCCTGTCTGATCAACTTCTCCTCCTTCTTCCACGCGGCAGCAGCGTGGTTCTCGGAAGCAGCGCTCTCGAGGTTGTATCTGTGCACCGCGCCGTAGACGACGCCGGCGCCGAGCAAAGAGTATCTCAACACGTTGAATTGAACAGACATGGTATGGAGAAGAGAAGTGGAATGAGTAGGTTTTTTTTCATGGCCATGGCCGGTCCTGTGCAGGATACAGCCTCCCCCACGATCCCATGTATATCCGTACAGTTTGTTACTGGGCCGTTTTCGCCATGTTTGTTCTGTATGCCGCCAAAAGGGCGACCGTATTGCGGCCGCTAGCACGCAGTTTCGGCTCTTCTGCCCGTTGGGCCCGCAGCGACGGCCATAGCGACGGCCAATCACATGCCGCCGTCCAGACCCCCCTGGCCACGCCGTTGGCAGCGTCCCACAACTACGACGCGGCGCAGATGGCGTCTCTGCGGTACCAGGTGGCGGTGGCGTTCCAGCCGAAGTCGCGTGAGGTTTCCAACACGTTCCGCAAGCCCAGCGCGGCGGTTTCGTCGCCTTCTGGAGAGGACAACCTCTTCGTGTCGCAGGAGAAGGACGGCTACGTGGCCGTGGGCGTGGCCGATGGCGTGGGCGGCTGGTCAGAGGCCGGCTACGACTCGCTGGCCATTTCCAGAGAGTTGTGCTGGCACTCAAAGCAGGGTTTTGAGGCCTCGGCGCCAGGCTCCGTTCTGCCCAAGCAGCTCCTCTCCCTGCTGTTTGCAGCGGTCCAAAAACTGCCCAAGGTGGAAATCGGCGGCACCACCGCGTGCTTGGGAGTTCTCACGCCCGACCGAAAGCTCCACGTGGCCAACTTGGGCGACTCGTGGTGCGGCGTCTTCAGAGACTACGGCCTCGTACACGAGACAAAGTTCCAGACCCACAACTTCAACACGCCGTTTCAGTTGGCCAAGATCCCCGTGCAGATCCTCAAACAGGCCGAGGCCCAGGGCAAACGCTACATTATCGATCTGCCCGACAACGCCGACGAGTACGTGTGGGATCTCCGCCAAAACGACATCGTGGTGTTTGCTACCGATGGCGTCACAGATAACGTTGTCCCCGGCGACATGGAGATCTTTTTGCGCGACCACTTCAGCGCTGGCACGCCGGACTTGGCCGACGTGGCTTCAAAGTTCGTGCAGGAGGTGGTCAAGGTCTCGAAAGACGCCAACTTCCCCAGTGCCTTCGCCCAGGAACTCTCGCGGCTCACGGGACAGCGATACTTGGGAGGGAAAGAGGACGACATCACCGTGGTTATGGTCCAGGTGAAGTAAGGGAAGTAAGCTGGAAATCTTATGTGGGTGACGATGGCATGTGGGCTATTTCAACCGAACTATAGAGCAATAAACCCGTGGTTGGTCACTGGCCTGTCTTCCGCTGGAGAGGCGTTGGCTGTTTGAAGTTACTGGGCTGCTATCTTACTGTCGGCCTCTCCGGAGTGGAGCTTTTTCCAAAAGCCTCTTCCGTGTTGGTGTGAGCTATTGTTCTCCCCTCAAACGCCTACTTTCAAACAGCCGACCTGTGGCTCTCTGATAACACCGCGAACTGCCCCAATTTTCGACCATATAACGCCGACATTGGTCTTTAAAACGTCAAGTTCTGCATAATACTACATCAATGAGGCTTCGAGTGCGCCTTACATGCCTCGACTGCCAATACAATACCCACAAGTATCGAGAACGTCCATCTGAAACACTGTAGGAATTCCAGGGCTTTTGAACTGAAAGCGCACCCTTTGAAAACTGTAGCTATCATTAGGCAAGCCCTTTCCACGGCACGACATCTGGCAAGAGAGCTTTATGGACATAACTTCGGTTAGCAGAACACTTCCCTTAGTCGTCCATGTTCCGCACCAAGCTCATGATCCGTTCACGGTTGTTCTTCTGCTTCTCCTGCTCCCGCAAAACCGTCTCCACAAACTGACTATCACTTGGAAGACTCAACAGCTTCACCGTAGACTCCTTATTCAGGCGTGTAAGTAAGCCAAACGACACCCGATTGATTCCACTAGACGCATTTCTATCCGCCAACTTGGCTGGTAGCGGCACATTGAACTTGCTTCGGGCTCCCGAGGCACTGCGGCCCTGCGCCAACGACTCGCTCATCATCCGCTCAAACTCTCTATCCATGGAATCTTCAAATTTGCGCTCTTCGTAGTCAAGTTCGTCCGCCAGCAGAAGACTATCGTCGTCAGAGGAATCGCTATCAGTTTCGCCTTCTTTTTCACCCACTTTTCGGGAGTTTTTGGAAACCACACTGCCAGCATCGCTATCGTCATCTTCGCTTTCGCTGGAATCGTCCTCTTCCTCATCGTCAGAACCATCAGATTCAATTTCGATGGTCGTATCCTCGCTTCCCTCTTCTTCATCTTCTTCTTCGTCCTCTTCGTCCTCGTCATCTTCTTCCTCTTCAATAGCAGCATTTTTGTCAAATCCCTGTTGCTGAATTATCTCAGATAAACTCGCCACAGATGCCTTCAAATCTGCCGGTCTGTCAAGGCCCTTCTCATAAATCGAAGAGTACTTGTAATATGCGTCGCTTCTTTGAAATTCCACTTCAACGGGGAGAGGCTGTTTCTTGCAGTATCCATAGTACTCGAAGAAGGCCCAAAATACCGCGAATTTGTCCCTGCGAACCTTGTTTCGGGCCCGAATCCTCTTCAACTTGGAGCCTGATTTCTTGCTCTCCTTGGCCTTTTCCCCCAAGAGCGACTTGAGAGAATTAAGAAGAACACAGCATAGCTGGACCCGGAAATAGTTGTCTGGGGCATCAATGGCTATGGCATAATTCATGGGCAAAGGCTGGCTATTGGGATGTCCAAAGCAGAGAATCTTGTAGAGAATGTCTGTGACGAATTTGAAATCCAAAACCTGCGAATTGTGGAGTTCGGCGAGGTATTTCACTTGAGAAATACGACTGCGGTTCAACCGGTAATCGTTCAATTCCAAACCCCTCACCACTTTATCAACAACGGTATCAATAGCCATAATAAGAAGAGAGTTGTCTTTGGTGCTGGCGTATACCAACATTTCAGCCAAATATTTGAGATTGTCGTAGTTCACCTGTTCTGGAGCACTGAAGATCTCAAGTAGCACCTTTCGGGCCACCTTGCTGCTGGCCAAATCAACCTTACTCAAGAGGTTTTTCACGATGGGAAAAGTCTGCTCATTCAAGTCGTGCCGCACTATTCTGAACAAGAACTCTTCTTCCACAGTTAGCCGTTGTCTCGGTACCCTGGCGGCCTTTGTTGCTGGAGGATCAATTATGAGAAGCAAATTCTTGATGGCCAACTTGTCATTGACTTGGAGCTTGTCGTTCTTCAGCTTCTGCTTGAGTAACTCGATCATTTCGATGGTTAAGTCCCTATAATCAGCCTCGTTTAGGAGAAAAAGCCCCACGCGCTCGTATAGCACGGAGAGAATATCGATGTTGTTGGAATCCGCAATATCCATAGTAAGTCTTCTTATCTTATGAAAGATTACGTGGGTCGGAATCATCTTAAATTTGACAAACTCGATGAAGAAGAAAATATTCTTGAAGTTGATTTTATCGTGGTGGATCTGCGACCGGAAGCCCTTATCCAAGTACTCCACCAAGTCTTTGATGACATCGTGAAGATCAGCCAGGTGGATCTTGAGAAAACGCGTGTAAAACTTGAGACTGTCGATGTTGGAAATCTCCATGAAGAACTTGTAAATTCTGTTTTTGGTAGCCTTGTTGTTCAACTGCATCTGACAGAACTCCACCGCCAAAAGATCGGTTTCCTTCTCGTTTGTCACCTTTTCGAGCCGGGCTAGGAAGTCGTTAATGCGCTCTCCAGAAGAGAGGTCTTCAGCGGGCTTTTTCTCGGCTTCTGGGCCAATAAGATCGCCCAAGGTAGGAACCTTAGTATAGAAGTTCTTCTCCTTTATGTCTTCCCAGAACTTCAAGTCCTCATCGGCATTTTTGACCAATTCCACCACAGACGCATTCTGGTCGTCTTCGTCGTCTGCCGTGTCCAATTGGGGCATTTGCAAGTCCAAAATGGAGCACAAGTACTCGGAGTTTGTCTTGAACTTCTCGAAGAGACGTGTGGTCTCATTGAGAGCGATCTCTACCTCCTCGAGAATGCGACCCGTGCGAATGGCAGCTTTGGCGTTGCGTTTTTCCAATTGGAGCTTTTTTCGGTGGAGGTCGGTGACTATTTGGAAGACAGCCTTTGTGTAGATGCGAAATATATGTTGTAGAGTGTTTTTGACGGAGTCTTCAAGCAATGAAGACTTGCCCAAAATGATGTGGTGGAACCTTTTGAGAACAACCTGGACCACAACAAGAGTGGCGCCCAGTTTGATATCGTAGTTGAGAACGTCTTTTAGCACGTAGACCACCACCAGCTCATCGGCCACTTTGGAAAGCCTCCGAGCTGCCAGGTCGGGTATCAAGTCCCGCGGACAATCCTTGACGGTCCGGAATACTCCCACCACGCAAAGTTCCGCCACCAAACGCACCAAATTTTTCAGTTTCAGGGCCCAGACCAGGTCATCTTTGTCGGAATCGTCGTCCGTGGGCCTGCCACTGGGAATGACCACCGCACTGAGCACATTGGCTAGCAAAAAGGGCGTAAATTGTGTTGAAAACCTTTGGTGGAGGGCACTTACGACCTCTACCGCAGGCATAACATCGTCGCCTTTGGCCACTCTGAGTAGAGCCTCGCTGCAGGCCGAGACGATCTCCGTAAGGTACTTTTCCAAAGAGAGCGTTTCGATATCTCTGAGAATGGCGTGGTTGTCAGAAAGACCGGTTCTCACCTTCTTGATGAAGGCGGTATTCTTCTTTAGCGAAGAGTCCAACTTTGCAGCCAGAAAATACGACGGGTCCCTGTTCCATGCTTCCACATTGGCCAATAGTAGCGCTTGTCGCTTTTCGTCTAGCTGGGCTGTCATTTCTGGCGTAAAGGAAAAGATGCGTCGCAAAAAATGCAAAATGCCAAATGCGAAGGGAAGCGAAACGCCAAAGGGCCGATAAAAACGAGACGAAAATCAGACTGTAGGGTAAACGAGAATGCGTAGACAGGTTGCACTGGAGAATGGGAGATATGGCTGTTTATTGTCCACGCTCTCTATGGTCGGTCTACAGCGGGAGTCCTCAGTATGTAAGATGGTTTTTCAGTAATTATGCATGATTTTCCCAATAAGTGAGAATAGTTTTCGCAGGAGGATACGGTTTGCTTAGGGAGAAAATTGGTTTTCCAGTGAGAAAAAGTGCCTTTTTTAGTGAGAGAGAAGGGTTTTCTCAGTAATGAAGAATGGTTTTTAGTGAGAAATGTTAATTTTCTCAGTAATGGAGAATGGTTTTCTCAGTACAGAGCCTGCTTTTCACAGTAAAACAAACAGGTTTCTCAGTATAAGACAGCTTTTCTCAGTATAGGACAGCTTTTCTCAGTATAAGACAGCTTTTCTGTGAGATAAAATCTCTTAAGACCATAGAACACCCTCTCAAACCCTATAGCCGCTCCTTTCCCTCTTCTCAGCGTATAATATCTCGTTCTCCCTTCCACTACACTCCATTTCTTCTCCCCTCGTCTCTATACTATATACACTGGCTATTTACATCACACCACCGGGTGTGTTCTGCGCACTCTGTGGAAAACACGGCCCTTTCCCAACCCGTAGTCCGCTCTCACACCATTGGTGCTTCTGTCAAAGTGCTGTCTCCAAATATGCGCGCCCACGGCCACCAACTTATGCTGATCGACGAACGCCCTGATTTCGAACTTCTCCGCCTCCACGGGCCCCACGGTGACCTGGCCCTCCTGGCGGAACAACCACACCACGGCGCGCTGGTTCTGGGCGTTTTTCTCCGGCAAAACAGGCACATACTCGCGGAATACGGCTTCCTCAACGGCAAACCTATCGCCAGCATTTAACTGCGCCTGCGACACGTTGCTGAGCCCGTAGTGCAAGGTGGTGCTGAAAGAGTTGGTCTCCAAGTCCGGGGTGTCGGGATTGACCACCAAAAGCGTGTACAACTGGTTCTCGGGCACAGACTCAAATTCCTGGATCTGAAACACAGGCGGCTGTGACACAGCAAACGCCGGCAAAATGGTGCCAGGCTCCACCCATCCAGCGAACTGCGCCTCGGTGTTGTGTGGGAACTTGACTTTCAAGTCGGTTTTCGGCACCAACGTGGCCAAAGTATCAGGAATGGCCTTCATCTGCTCCAATCTCTGCATCAACACCAATAAGCCGTACAGCTCCCATTTTTCTTTCAAAAAGTGCCGGTACACTGGTTGCGATGCGTCCACGCTCTCCAAGTTGTATTTGACGTTATACAACACTTCCGGGTTCTGCTTCTCGGCGTCTATCTGTAACTGGTCCTTGATCTTTTGGTCCTTCTCGGCGTCCATTTTGGCATAAATGGCCGCACTTTCCGACTCCAAAAGCGAATAAGCCTGCTTGAACACCGAATCGATGTTCTCCGGCGAATGGTACGCCATTTTGGCTTCTTTGAGCCCAATCAGATGGGGTCCTTTAGAGGGGTCTATTCCTTCAAAAATGTCGCTTTTTGCATCATTTTGCACCAATTTGAGGGTTTCGGGCCGTTTAGAGAAGTCACTCCACACGCCCCGGGCCCGTACGGACGAGGAAAACGGTCTCACGAGGCTTTTGGTGGCACGGTGCATGGTTTGGAGAAGTGAAAAATTTGGCCGAAAATGAGAATTCTTTTAGTGCGCAGTGGTCTGTACAGGCATGACGGGAGGAAAAGAGAAACACCAGCAAAGGCCGAAAAGTGGCGTGTTTTGGGAGTTCTAAAGGCCTTATCCTGTTTCTTTTGAAGGTCCTGGAAATCTGGCCTTTTTCTACGGTCTTCTGCGCTTTCTGTGGCCTGAAATCGGTTCCTTATGTTGGCATACAAAATGGCCCCAAAAGCCGTAAAAAACAGTATGCTGCGAAACCCACATTCTGAGCTCAGTATGCTGCGAAAACCACCATCTGAGCTCAGTATGCTGCAGAAGAAGCATTGGCAGGTCGAGCAGCGGCTCTTCGGCTCCTTGCGCCTCAAATGGTATGCTGTTGGCATTCAGGAGCTGGTTTTCCCCCAACTTCCTTTTTCACAGCATACCAGGAACCCAGAATCCACATATTGAGCCCCCAGCGTCCGCAAAAAAAGAGAGCACACCACTAACGTCCAATGCACATTCGTCTTGTCCTCGCTATTTTAAAGGCATCCACCACGGCCGCAGTGGCGGTCTTTCCTGTCTTCTTCGCCAACTACACCGTAAACAACGACTTAACCCTCAACCTCGGCAATGAGACGGTAGGCGTTCCTGTTCCCGAGACGGTTCTAGGACTAGCAATCGGTGGAGCCGAAGTGAACGACAGAAGCGGAAAGTTCCAGCGTGAGGCAGACCCTAGGTTTCCCCACAATAAGGTTTACCACCTCAAGTCCAAAAAAGACCTCGACAAACACCCCCATTTGATGGACGACAAGAACAACGTGATTCACTTCGAAGACTCCCGTTCGTCCGTATACTTTGACTCTGAGGAAGATACTTGGTTCGACTACCAGCTTGACGAGCCGCTCACCGAACCTGTTCAGCTCCAGGCGTTTCCCTTTATGATTCCCGTTAGCGCCTGTCTAGACAGCAGACACGGGTCCGGAGGCAGCATCAGTCGTGGGTTCAGCGTGGGCCTCGACATCAAAAATGCGCTCACGGGCTCTTCCACCTTCTCGTTTATGATAAATGTGACGTCGGTGGCCATAGGCGCCAACTTGGGCATAAGCGTGGGGCCGTCCTTCAGTTACCTGGGGTCCATGCTGTGCACCATTCCCAAGGGCCACATTGGCCAGATGATGATCCAGCCGTTTTATGTTGAGGTTCCACGGAGTCTGAGACGCAAGTTCTTCTATCGAAAGCTCCGGGGCTGGCTCCAGGGCCCCGACGTGGAGTCGTTCCAGTCCTTTAAGCAGATAGCCGTCCACAAGCCCCATCACGTGTGCATGGTGGACACGGACCCCAGCAAGTTGCTGTGTAACCGGGTTGTCGTTTAGGGTGGATCTGGAAAAACGACGTTGGGCGCCGTTGCAGCCAATAAAGGTCCCTGGCCATTTTGCAGCCATAATACTGGCAACTCCCGCTTCGGCTATAGGAAACTACACCCGTGCACCAGATATCGTAAATCCACAATCAACACCCGTGCACCAGACCTCGTACTTCGGTTCAGCAGGCGGCCGCCCGATGACTCATGCGATAGTGGGCCCAAAGAAGAAGTCCGGAGGCCGCGGCTGTAGCGGCCTTATCGTTACGATGTGCAATCCATAACCGTGCTATTAATACAGTATATACATATGAAGTAAACCAGGCCCACAGGGCCGTCCGGGGCGGGGAAATCGTTGGTGGGTGATAGTGATGCTGTGCATGGATGGTCGCTGCCAAGTTGTGGTGTTGTGCAGGTAGTTGTGCTGGTGGTTGTGCTAATGTTTGTGTGAATAGTAATGTGGGGGGGCAGTTTGGTGGGGAAGAAACAGGACGGGCGAACGGTGGGTCAATAGGAAATGGCACGCTCGACCGCTAGGCCAGCGTTTGTCTTGCAAGCAGCGACAATCGTATCAGTAGGCTGTTCTCTGCTTCTTTCCTTCTTACCTTCCTTCTTCCTTTCCCTTTCTTTAATTCTCTCCTTTCTCGTCCCTCCCCTCACTCCACATAGCTCGGGTTCAACGGAAGTACACTGAACGGAACAAACTGGGTCTTGCTGCCCAAATCCATTTGCGGAAAAAGACCCGGTACCACCGGGTTCTGGCCTTCTGCGCCCGCGCATCCGTCCATGGCCCCATCGCAGCAGTTGCCGTCGTTGTCGTTGTCGTTATCGTCGTCGTCAGACGCATCGTCGTAGTAGTCCAAGTCGATGTCGTCGTCGGGCTCGAAAGAAAGCTCCAAAGGGTGTAAAAAGCCCTCTGAGAGCCGTGGTACCGTCCCCAGAGCCCCTGTTATCGCCCCACACTGGGTGTGGACGCACTTGGGGCTGGCGCCTCCATCACTGCCATTCCCTGGTCTCTGTGGCGTGGGGGTGTGCGCCCTTCTCGTGCACCGTGCACACCTGCACTCGTCTATATGTGACTCTTTTCGACTGCTGCAACACACAGCTAGCTCGCACGAACAGTCCAGCCGGTAGTACGAGCTGCTGGTGTCGTTATCGTCGTGCTTTTCGATGTCCACCACACTATCGTGAAACGACGCAGACTGCATCTGGTTCAAAAACTCATGGTACAGCTCTACTGGGTTGTAGCGCATGCTCGCGGCTTCAGCAGCAGACGCGGACACGGCTGAAATCCTTTGCGGACATCTCCTTCTTATATACCTATACCGGCCTGGATTGTGTGGACGTGCGCCTACCGTATGGCGCCGTTTGAAACCGACGATCGGCGATACGCCGCACTGGGGAACGGATTTTCCACCCAGGCGGATCCGGGCGGCCGACGGCCGCTGCATTGGGCGATATCAAAGCCTGGGCCAAGTGGGCGCTTTAGTGGGGTAGACAGCATCCGATAAGGCGATTTAGAGGTCCTGGTGCCGCTTTGGGCCCTCTTCTGCTTCGCAAACGGCACCGGCTCACGTTTGCCGTGCCTGCACACGGCCCCTGGCGGGCTGCATTTCCCAATCCGGCAACGCCGCAGCCTGCAAAAACGTGCTGGGCCCTGTGGGGCGCAGTTACGCCGGAAACGGACCCGAATGGGCCGTTCTGCTGTGAGGGCCACAAGAGAATTTCTTGGTCCAGGTACGAAATTTAGCGTGTTCTGCCTCAGAACTGGTTTCTGGGGTGTCGAAAACAGCTCATAATGCTCCCACCGCCGTTCAAATACGGCAATTGCAGCCTACAACCGGTGGTTCTAAGCATTTTCCACGTTTTTTTCAGCCTATTTCACTCTTGATGTATTTCTGGCGCCTTGGAAAGGCTCCCAAGTCTTTTTTGCGGCCGCAAATAGCCTTTTTGGCGGCATCCTCTGAAACTGACTCGGCAAACCCTGCAGTTTCGGCGACACCCGCCATCTTGGCAACGTCTCGGTGTTGGGCCCTTCGGCCCGAACTTCGAAATACGGTTCCGGTGTTTTCCGGTGACGAAAAGGGCATGTATCAACTGCGCTTAACAGTGAATTGCGAAAAGTACCACAGATTCCGAAAATACCTCTGCTTCATAATCTCCCTAGCTGGCCCTATACTGCAAATCGTAGTCCTGCTGCGATAACTTGCTTCCTGATACTTGCTTGTTACTGTCACCCTTGTTCGTGTCTTCTTGTCTCTTTTCCACGCTTTCTCTGCCCTGTAAATTCCGCTCCTCTCTGCACTGCGTCACGTGCCCCGAGTTTGCAGCCGTCGCAAATTCAGCCGGATGCCGTGTTTTGCTGCCCAAACGCCTTGAAAAGCCCCCACCAACTTATTATGGCACAATCTACTCCAATCTCGCGCATACGTCAATATGTAGTCCGTTTCACCATGGCCGTTGTCTTTTTAGTGTCACCTATTATTAGTGCACAGTAGCCCACGCGAGCATAAAGGACCGGCAAAAACCTCCAGAACGCCGAGGGGTTTGGAGCCCATTTACCGGACCGCCGGTTCCGCTATCGCAGTGCCGTGCCTGAGAACCCTGGCGGCTACGGAACCGGTGTCGGTGGTGAAAGACCGGTGGGTTTGTGTGCCGGACTAACCTTGACGTGTGTCAGTGTTTTAGGCTTCTGCCTGCGAGAGAAGGCGCAAAATAGATTATATAAGCTACTGTACACCTTGAATGAGCCGAACGCGGTCCATTGGAGCTCTTGATGCTTCGTCATTAGATATACGATGGATGGCGCAATCGAGGCGGCACTCCCTGGCGTGCCGTTTTTGCCGAACAAGGTGCCATAATCGACGGCAAGGGCCACATGTACTTGGCTTTGTTTGTTTCCGGAAGCTTGGACCGGAAAATAGCAGTTAGGCGTTTTTTGCGCTATGTCGCTGTGAGTTGCCGGGAAGAACGTATCACGTGAATTTGGCACGTGACACATAGAGTGATATCACGTGACTTATATGACCACAGTCGCTCCTTAGACACCACGCCATGGCGAGCAGCTTGCTGATACGGGCATGGGCCACAAAAGGGGCGTTTTAGTGGTATGTCTTGTTCCAAGACCCAAGTAATACAACTGGTCTGCATAAGTCATGACTCCTGTGAACACCACTGTTCCATACGCTCTTCCTCTTCCAAGCACCCCATTTTCTGCACCCTCCTATCTTCCTTTCTCATTCATTGCATTCCTAAACACTGGATACCGCTTTAGGCATTAGATATCGTTCTTGAACTTGTTGTTTCCAAAAACAGCAGGCGGAGTAGGCAATCCAAGCTGCTCGTTGATTTGTTGAGCACTTCCAGGCGCCGCTCCATGGGTCGTTGGCGACAACTCAATGACGCGGCTCTGCAACGCCAAAGTGTAGTCACGCAACTGTAAGTTCTCGGCCCGCAACTCCTCCACCGTCTGCTTCAACTGCGCGGCCTCCGCAGCCTGTTGCTCCAAGTCCTTGATGTACTTCTCCTTTCTCTGTCTGAATGCCTTCTGCGCGCTTCTGTTCTGAGCCGCCCGCTTGGTACTGCTGACATTTCTAGCAGCGTTTCTCAGCGATCCCGGGGGAGAAACAGCGCCCGCAGCCTCGCTTTCCGCAAGCTTCTTAGCGTCCTCTTCACTCAAATTATGGGCGGCAGCAACAGCAGCGGCGGCAGCCAATTGCTGAGAATGGCGCTGTTGATGGTGGTGCACGTGCTGCTGTGCCTCGGCCTGTTGGTGGGCTTGGAGCTCGGCAGCAGCCTGGGCCGCCCGAATGTGCTCTTCGTGGAGCTGGGGTTTCTTGTTTACCACCAGCCCAACGCCGCTGACGTCATCGAAGTCCGGGTCCTGCTCACGTGCGAAGGATGGATCGATTTGCTCCTCGCTGGAGGGGTCTTCTTTCCAGGCGTTGAAGGTTGAGTTCATTTTTGCAGCTTGCGAGATTAGTAAGGACTTATATAAGCCCCTGGTGAGTAACTTCATGTGGAATGAGGAGGTTTGTGCGGTACACGCTTTCCTGTATATAGATCGGTCGGCTGCAAACGCCGGCGCGGCGGCGATGGCAGAGGCGGGCAATTGCTGCATTCCTATTGGCCCGTTCCTGTGGAGCCCATCTACTGGCGGCTTCGTAGCCCTTTGTACAGCCCAATTGGCACATATTCTATTGACCCATATCTTTGGAAAGTCCTGCATATACGCCCGCGCCAACGGGAAAATTGGCGTATTCTCATTGGCTGCGAGAAGGGCTTTGCACCAGACCCCATGGGGGACCGAGGGCCGTGGAAGCCGTTTGGGACAGTTGTAGCGGCTATTAGTGCCGGGGTGTTGATTCTGGGGCAATTTCCAAGCAAAACCGCCGCGGTTGGCCCCATTTCAGTCCCTCCCTCTATGATCGGTAGGCGCACGTTCCCGGTGGTACGATGTCTCTTACTTTAAGAAAAAAACTCCACTAACAACTTCACCACCAGCAACTGCCAGCCATGTATGCCTCCAACGCAATCCGCACTGCCCTCAGAGCCAGAGTTCCTGTTAGGGCGGTTGCCAGACCAGTTTTTCCTGTTGCCCAGATGGCCAGGACACAGATGAGATTCTACTCCGGTCACCATGAGGAGACCTTCGAGGAGTTTACCGCCAGGTATGTTTAGCAGACATGAGGAGCGAAACGGAGCGAAAATGCAAGCGAAACTGCGCTAATTGTTTGCGTTGTTTCGTTGTGGTGTCGCCGGCTGCCCTTATGCCGCCATTGGCGTTTTGTTGGCAATTTCTCCACACATACTAACAAACAGATACGAGAACGAGTTCGAGGAGGCGTACGATCTCTTTGAGGTCCAGAGAGTGCTCAACAACTGTTTCTCGTACGATTTGGTTCCTGCTCCCGTTGTGATCGAGAAGGCGCTCCAGGCGTGCAGAAGAGTCAATGACTACCCCACGGCCGTCAGAACGTTCGAGGCGTTGAGACACAAGGTGGAGAACGAAACCCAATACAACGCGTACTTGGAGGAGTTGAAGGGTATCAGAGAGGAGTTGGGCATCGACTTGAAGGAGGAGTTGTACGGCGCTGACGCCTAGGCAGTGTGCTGTTGAGGCCGAGCCAAGCACAGGGCTGGTGTTGGCCCCGCATAGACATGCTGCGTGCATGCACCGCACTGGCCCGGTGAACACCGTTAGACTTTATAGCGTCATTGTATTCTGGGTTTGCAATCCGGAGAATTGAAAGAGATGTAGGGGAGTGTATGGCGGGAGGTCTTTGTAATAGACATCGATGATTGGAGGTTAAGGTGAGGTGTGATTTTCTGATGGTACAACAGGAGTGGCATATAAACGTGGTGTTATATAAGCGGCGTTAAACAAAGGGTATTATCTGAGTGGTATTCAATTGGTATCTATCAAATAGTATATCTGTTCTATCTCCCGATGACAGCGACTGGGTTTTCCAAAAATTTCGCACTATTTTGTCGCTAAATTTCTCACTATTTCCTCTACGTTTCTCACTATTTCTCACTATTTCCTCTTCGTTTCTCTCTATTTCTCTCTATTTCTCCATCGTTTCTCGCTATTTCTCACGCAAAGTTCTCACTAATTCCCACGCACAATTCTCTCCCACCACTAACATTTCCCCTACCATTTTCGCGACTTTTCGCTACTCCAATTCGAGCTTTTTACCTACCACTTCCAAACCCACCACAACCTCAAAATGGGCTACATCCCGCCTGCAGGAGACTCCTCTGGGCCCAATCCGCCCACCGGCTCTTCTTCCACCATAACCATCCCCAATCCCGCCACTTTCCTTCCCAAAAACCCCAGCATAGGCCTCAAAATATGGGGCCCTCTCGTTCCCGCCAGTGACAACAAAATGGCGCTTTTTCAGCTCACAGGCGTGCAGACGCTTTTGGGCGTGTGGATCCTCTACCGTGGAATGCAGCTCCGAAACCGCCGCCTTCTTCTGGTGGGACGTCCCGTCAATACCGAAACGAGAATAAGAAAATGGCTTCTGGTGGCAACAGGATCGACACTTGTTTTTCAGTCGGGGCTAGAAGTGTCCCGTATAATACTACCTTACGACCCATGGGTCGAGGAGCTGCGGTTCTACCGGCGCCAGGCGCTCAAAAATGGCGAAACCGTCAGCTGGTGGTTTGGCGCCTATAAATACTACACCCCCATGGGTTTCGACCAGTGGAACGCCAAAATGCAATTATGGTTGCAGAAGGCCGAGGCCGGACTTGTGTCTCTGTCACCCCGCCACTCGCATCTCGCGGCACTTCTTCTGAACAACAAGAACTATGCCCAGGTGTACCAAAGCTTGCGTGAAAGCAACCTCCAGAACTACAAAAAGACGCTAGCGGGCGACCTCGGCCAGGTGACCGAGCTCAACAAAGCCGAAAGGCTAGACGCCATCATGGAAGGCAAGTACAGACTCGCCTATAACGAAAACTACTATAAGCCTCATATCCAATTGGGCAATTATACTATGGAAGACGACGACGAATTCGAAATGGTGTGGCAGAATTTCGACCCTTGGGATGAGTTGAAAATGGAGACCGATTACGATATTCGTTTGTTGCCGCGGTGGCGCTGGCAGGAGGATGTGGAGGAGACTCCTGAAGAGCCTGTTCTGGCGTAAAATTTGCATAATGTGGAGAAACTTTGATCTGACGTTTGACAGTAATTGGCTCTCTGCGGCTATATGGTCTTCGCAGGCTATCGGCCAATACGAGGACAAAATGGCCGCTCAAAGTTAAACGTCGTTGTTCCGGTCTCGTTGAATATGATACGTTCGATGGCGAGCTACACTGCTATTTGTGGCTAAATTGGCTGCAAAGTCTAGCTTTGAAAAGCTGTTATGCCTCTAATGCGGGAGATGCCCTCTGATGAGCTTCCAAAGTGGTTTTGATGCTTGTGTTGATTATGACGTTCCAGTGGGTTTCGATGCTGTTTCTCTGGGCTGAACTATAATGCTACTCTCATACTTCCCTCCTCTTCAGGTTATGGCGAGTCCTCTTCCGGAAGACCCATCCACCTATTTATTCCTATTGTGAAATCTTCACACTAAGACACATTACGGCTGGCGGCACTGCCTCTGCTGTTCATTATCGTGCTTCTGTAGCGTTGTCTCTAGTTCACAATAAGTGTTCATCAAACATTTGTGGCACCGACTTATTGCCCCAAAGACTTTTTTGGCTTTCCTGTCACAGTGATGCCCTTCACGTGTCGCTTGGAACTTATAGACCCGTTATAGCCATATACCAATACGTTCCAACTACACTACTGCTAATGTCTATGCCTTTTGTCCGTATATACACGCTATTTCTGCTCCTTCTCTCCGTTCTCAATCAACTGGTCCGCCCACTTCAACTCCTTATTGTCACCCAGCTCCACCGCAGGCTGCTGGAACTTCTCCAAACGCTGTTTCCAAAGAAGCTCGGCGGGATCCTGATCCGGCTCCACCCACTCGAAGCCGTCGCCTCCGCTCATCCAGTAAGCCTGGAACTTCAACTCCTCCAAATTGGGCTTTCTTTCGAGTAGTCTCACCTTCTGGCCACTCCTATTAACACCCGCCTTGAGCGAATGGCCGCCCAGTTTCTCAGTGATGGACTCGTCCACGCGACACAACTCCTCCACAAGCTCTGGCGACGAGGTGATGCCGCTTCCGTTGAGAGTCATGTCCACCTCCAAGATCTTGGTGCAGAAGGCCATCTCGTCGGCATGTTTGAACCAATGAGTGTAGAATGTGCCCTTTTGCCAGGTAAGAAAGTCGCCACCAGACGAGACAAGCGTTCTGCCAAATCGAACAAGCGTTATGAATAAAGAGGAGTTCGCCAAATACGTCAAGATCATGATAGTAAGCGCGTTGAGGTGTTTCCAGGCGCCATCGACTATGCCCCATTCCACGAGCTCGTTGACGCCGTATTTGGTGAAAACGGTGACACCTGCAGCTGTGATGGCGAGTTTGACTACGCCAGAGCGCAACTGCGCCTGTTTGGCCAGAATGTAATTGGGATGGCCCACGGTCAAATCGGTGATTTTCAACGCATTGTTGAGGTCGCCGCTGTATAAGCTGTGGCGAAATGGCACCAAGGCAGACGCCTTATCTATGGTGGAATTTGGGTTTTTCTGGTAGTAAAGCTCGATTAGTCTTATGGTGGCGTTGACAGGGAGATTGAGGAGGAAAAGTTGTCTCAAAAGCGCCGGAGAAAGGGTGGTCTTTTCGTCCAGAAACACCGTTTCAAGCACCAGACGGAACTCTGGGGAGTCGTCCCAATAGCGGTCGCCAGCGGTATTGGCAGTCGACAAGTTCTGGCCCGCTTTGATAGCATCTACTATTAGGCGGGTGTCAGACCCATCGATATGCTGATTGATGGAGTTCTGGAGGCTCTGGAAGCTGTTGATGTGTAGAAAGGGGTTTTCGGACCTCAAGATTCGAGATATGCTCATGTTTCGGACACCCGAGGCCGAATAGCACCGGGAAACTGGGACTCTAAACATGACTATGGGTTTTAGTGAGAAAAAGAGAAAATGAATGTTCGCACAGATTGCAAAATGAGAAAGAGAATAGAGAAGAGAAGGAAGGGAAAGAGGAAGAGGAAGAGAAGAGGAAGGGAAGGTGTGTTTACATGTAATAGTTCGAGGTAGATATGGCATTTGGATTTTGAAACGGTGCTATTTGGAATTTATGAGACTATTGGAATGGCGCAAATGGCATTTGTGTGGTCCACAGTAAGGGAAAGAAATGGTGCGAACGTGAAAAGAATCAGAAGTTAGCGAGTGTGAAGAAAAGGTCTAAAATGGCAGAAATGGAAATGGATTTGTTATAAATTGATTCTTACAAAGAAAATGACCTAAATAGACGAAATAAGGCATATTTGATTGTCGCCGAATTGAAGAACGAGACAGAATTTAGAGATATGGCAGAAATGCTCGGCTTTGGCGGAATTCGCACCAAAATCGCAGGAAATGGTGAGCTGCTAAAATGCCATTTTTGAAATCCCTTCAAGTCTGCCAAGAAAGGGTTTTTCAATTCTCTCTCTTTATCTCTCTTTCTATCTCTCTGTCTCTCTGTCGCGTTTATTATCGTCTTATTGTACATGAAATCAAACCCATCTCCGAACACACAACCAACTAAAGCAAAAGAAGACCAGCGCACGCCAACCCGGCGCCGAGCATACCGTTGAGCCCGACCTGCGCGCCTCCGTTAGTAGAAGTCGGCTTTGCACTGGCCGTGGGCGAAGCAGCCGCCTGCTGAACGGTAGTACGCTCAGCCATGGTAGTCACAAACGTGATGTCGGGAATAGCCGTGTCCACAGGCGCGGGCGGTGCCACGAGCGTCAGACTACCCGGAACTCCTGCTGCCGCAGTAGGTATTCTGGTGGCCAAATAAGCCGCAAGCTGCGCGGCGTTCAAGGTGGCCGTATTGACGTCTGTGGCGCTGTGCGTGGCCAAGTAGTTGGCAAGCTGAATAGCGTTAAACGTGGCCGTGTTCACGTCGGAACTGCTGCTGGCAGGCAAAGCAGCACCGGCGGCTGGAGTAGTAACCTTGGTGCCAGTAGTAGGAGTAGT
Organism: Wilhelminamyces savonicus; assembly: GCA_030570115.1. Lineage (NCBI taxonomy): Eukaryota > Fungi > Ascomycota > Pichiomycetes > Serinales > Metschnikowiaceae > Wilhelminamyces > Wilhelminamyces savonicus. Next base: position 332,156 of record JAJLUW010000015.1, read on the forward strand.
TCCTGTAGTTCCGGTAGTGGCAGCTTTAGCAGCACCAGCCGCAGGCGTTGTGATGGCGGTGTTTGTAGGCGTAGTAACGGCGGTGTTTGTAGGCGTAGTGATGGCGGTATTTATAGGCGTAGTGACGGCCGCAGCTCCCGCTAAAGCCGTTGTTGTAGGTGCTACAGTGGCTGGAGTAGCCGCACCCGCAGCAGGCGTAGTATCGGTATCAGGTGCATTTGCAGCCGGAGCAGGAGCAGCGGCAGCTGGAGCAGCAGCAGCTGGGGCAGGAGCCGCTGGAGTGTCGTCAGCGACCGTTAAAGCGGCGATAGACGCCAAGGAAAGCAAAAAGAAGGTATTCTTCATTTGGGGACTAGGGTAGCAGAGAAGACCTGAAACTCACACAAACGACGGGTGTTAACTAGAAGGTGTTCTAGAAGGTGTTTGACAAGCAGATACAGCGAAAGTGGTCCTCTTACCTGAAACTGGTATACTCTGAGTAGTAATTAGTAAAAATAAACATGGGCGAAAAATTGATCTGTAAAACACCAAACAGGGGCTTCCCCAAGAACCACCCAAAATACCAAAACGCCCCTTCAGAAACCCGGTTCGCTTTCTACCGCCTTTGCAACTACACTCGCTGTGTTATGGCCCTCTACATGCCCTATTGGGGCTAAATCAGCCCCATGCAGCCTCCCTATAGACGCACTCCACATAAACGCCTTTATTCTGCGGCGTTCGAATTGCGAGCCTTCCCGCACTTCACGAGCCGCTATTTTGTTATACGAACCAGTCCGGGGCGGACTCTTCACCTATTGTTTCCCAGCCCTTTGGCCCTGGCCCAGGACCGATGCTTCTAACACTTGCAGATTGGCTGTACGGGTGTTTCACTCCTGCAGGTACGCGAATGTTTGATTGTGCAATACGCGACTGAATGCTGTAATTCCTGCAGATAATATTGGGTGGCCTATGGCAGGCGTAAGTATACAGAACTAAATGAGTAGTTGGAGGCTCTGCAAATCCGGCAGAGCGTATAGTACACGGTGAGGATGCATCTGTCCTTATCCTCCCCTTTCTTCCTTCGCGTCTTGTTTTTTCCTTCCGCTTCTTCTCCTCTTCTTCCTCCTACTGCTTTCTCTTTTTCTTGCGCTTCTCCATTCGAGGCCCACAATCAGGACAGTACCACACCTCGTCGTCCTTTGGCGGCGCCGTAATCCCCACACACGACCAGTGGAACCACTCGTACTTGCAGTCGTCATTATCGCACCCTATCATCTCACCAAAGGACACCCGCTGGCAGAAACAGTACAAGTTGTTGTCTGCGTCCTCGTTTCCGGGCCCGTGGTTGTTTCCCGGCATGTCTCCGTCGCCGTGGATATCGAGGGAGCCGTTGAGACCAACGCCTGAGCTTTTGATCGAGTCCATATGCAAGTCGTCGTCGGAATCGTCGGACCTGGGCCGTTTGTGCGGTCTGTTTCCGTTCATGTTTCTGAAGCTCATGAATTTCCGCTTGTAGCCGGTTCCCCCATTGGCGCCAGCGTTGCTAGCTGTTCTTCTCATCATGGACTCGGATCCAGGCGTAGAGGCTCCTCTAGGCGTGGTGGAGCCCGAAAGACCGTCGCTCAAGCCGCCAAAAGCACTATTGAGCGTGGACCCTCCGTCGAGGTCTAGAGGTCCGTCAAGCGCCGGTAGGAGCGCGTCGCGCTCCAACTTGGTGATATCGGTCTCGAAGTTGAACAAGTACTTGGATATGAGAAAAAGCGCCGTGTTGCTGAGCAAGATCTTCTCTTTCTGAAGGCGCTTGATCACCTCAAAGTCCTCCTCGATCTTGGAGATGATGATGGCCTCCTTGGGGTGTTTTGTGAGAGTTCCGTTGGCCCGGATGAACTTGTGGAGCTGATTGTCCCTAGTCTGGTACTTTTTGCGTGCATCCTGGAGCTGTGTGTCCTTGTTCTTGAGCTCCTGAAGAAGGTGTTTGACTTCTAGCGGGAGGTTCGACAAGTCCTGGGTGTACTTGTCGAGCACTGTGGTTGTGTCCATTATGAGATGAGCGTGTAGGGACGTTTTCTTGGGTAAGATGGCTGGTAGCCGCTGTGGCGAATGACTGTTGTTCTTGGGAGTATATAGTATGTAATATTTGTTAGGCGTTTTGTTAGTGCACTTTTGTTAATGGTCATTTTCCCATGCAGGTTCTGATGAGCACACTATCAGTGCCATTCGTATAGGCCCGTCAAAACCGGCACGAATTGGCAGAATGGCAGAGCCTCTTTTGGACCATATAGAGGCGCTCTCTTTGGAAACCACCAAAAAACAGAACCTCGAAACCGTGCTCAAAAACTCCCAAAATGACCGCCATTCAAAGAGCTTCTACGCCCTACTTACTAGAGACCCCGGGAAGTTCCTACAGATTCTTGTTGACCTTGGCATCCAGCGGGATTCGGTGAAGGTTCTTTCCAATGTGATAAATCACAACGTCGAGGAAAAGGGCCAGAAAGACGCCCTAATCTGCAAGATTCTCTCCACAATAAAGACGACTGTGAACAGCCTCACTGATCTAACGCCGATCTCCGGCTACTTGTCGCTATATGCCCTCATATCAACGGAGTACAATTACATCACGTTGAACCACGACCATCTCAATGTGTTTTTGAAGTTTTTGAACCCGGCTTTTCAAGTGCAAAATGCTCCCGAACTCTTCAAATCCGTCGTCAGCCACGTCTTGCTTATCATCTACAGAAACAACGAGGCCAATCCGGAAGAGACCAAGACCGAGGTCATTGACTACGTGGACGATTTGGTCGATTTTGGCTTCAATTCGACAATTGTCCACAATAAGGACTCCTACTCCAAATTCCTCAACTTGGCCAAAGTGCTAGAGGCCTTGTTTCCCATTTTCCCGGATGTTTGTATCGCCAAATACACCGAGGAAAAGCTCAAAAACCTCATCCTCGACTTTGGCCAGGCCTCCATAAAGCAGCTTGACTCCGGCACTCTGGACGAGTACAGCAACTTGGTCCTCAAGGAGATCATCGTGCTTATAAGCAGCTCTTGCACGAACGAACAATGCAGAACCCACAACTACCAAAACTACTTGACTTTCTTGAAACTCGGCGCCCAGAACAGGAAGTATACCGAGATCCGCATCCTCTCCACCTACGCCCTTATCAAGCTCTGGAGCTTTGTGCAGCTAGAAAAGGAGAACGACCAATCGATTACCATCGCCTTTTTGTTTGAGAACCTCATCGAAAACTTCAAGGACCCCAAAGACTCCTCCAGCGACCTCCAGGCGTGCACTGTGGAGGGTTTGGCGTATTTATCGCTTAATACGTCGGTTAGAAAGCGCTTCAGAGATGACGAGTCGTGCATCGAGAGAATAGTGCTGTGTTTGGATAAGGCAACCAAAGAAAAGGCGAGTCCCGATACTCCGCTTATTTACGCTTTGCTCTCCATAGTGGGCAATTTGGTTGCTTTGAAAGACGTCTACAATTCCAAGGAGGAAAAGACAAAGAAGTTCCTCAAGGAGTATGGCCAGCCCGGCGAACGCCATGCTGCGAAAGCAGAAGACTCCCAGGATGAAATCAGGCTTTTCAACAAGCATTTGCTCACAGAACATAAGATAGTGGGCACGATTTCCGAATTGAAGGTCTACAAATCCGAACAAAAGCGCAATGTCCTTGTCGATCAACTGATCAAAATCATATATATGATTTCTCAGACCCAGGAAAAGGCTGTTCGCCAGGAATTGGTTCTCCAGGGCTCCATCAACGTCTTGTTGAACTTCCTTATAAAGGGAAGCTCCATTAATAAAGAAGGCGAGACCAGACCTTTGGATGTTTCTGATGACGAGTTGGTGGAACTTAGAATCTTTGCGTTGAGGTCTCTTGCAAAACTCCTCATTTCTGTGAATCCTGAGTTGTCGTTCAAGAAGTACGACATAAAGACAGCCATTCCATTTTTGGTGGAGCTTTTGGGGCCCGATATAAGCAAATATGCTGGAAACTTAACATCCCAGACTGTCTCGGAAAGCTATCTTTATGACAAAGTCACCAATCTTGACAAGTACGAGGCGTTGCTTGCGTTGACGAATTTATCTGCCATTGAGTCCAAAGAAGGGTTGAAAAAGGTCATAATTGACAAGTCCTTCGGGAAGCACTTGGACAACTTTATTGTTGACTTCGACAATTTGGAGATCCAGAAAGCTGCGTGGGAGTTGGTCTCTAATTTGATTATGGAGCCCAGTCTCTTGGTGAAGTTTTTTAATCTCGAGCAGCCGGAAAATGCCAAACGCTTGGATTTATTGGTCAAATTGTTGAATGCCAACGATGAGTCTTTACAAGTCACAATTGCAGGTTTGTTGGCCAATGCAACGTCGGAGTTCGATATGATCACACAAATTCTCCTCGATTCCGAAGACGTTTTTCAGCGGCTTTTGACCACAATCACAGACATTTTGAGTGGCCAGTATGCCTCTTCTGCGTTGGTCACAAGAGTGGGCTACATCTTATACAATTTGGTCTTTTTGGCTTCAAACACAGAGAAGGAGTCTCTTTTCAGAACCAACTCAGACCTCAAGAAAGCCATAAGCCAGCTGATGAAGCTGCTGGATGATAGAGAGTCCGTGTCTGTGTTGGTGGAGGTTATAAAGGTGGCTCGGTTTCAATAATGGATGTCGCAGTACATGGAGGCCGTATAATACAGACGCTATATATGACAATGTGGCATTTTCGTCCTCAATTCAAAAGTGAAGCAATCTCTGCGCCAAGGTGTCGTCGGTATGCTCAACTTCCTTGACCGACTGTCTCAACTTGTTGGAGGACTTGTCGTTATCTAGTTTGACTCTAATAGCCCTATGCAAGTTGTTCAAGTAGTCCGGGTAGCTGGGGCCAATGCTGGACTCCACGGTACCCTTCAAGCTGTCTTCCACCAAACTTTCTTTGAAATCCATCAGGTTGTCGATGCCCTCTCTAATGATCTGGATAGAGGAGTTTCCGACCAATTTGGACGCCCCCACAATCTCGTTCTGGAAGTACTGGATCAAATTGCGTGCCTGCTGCGAGATGTGTGTGGGCAACTCTGGCAACTCATCCATTAATGGGTCGATATGGTCCACTGTCTCGATCTCCTCGCCAAACAAGTCCTTGAGAAGCAAGATGTTGGCCTCAGGGTGGATCCAAACATACACATTCTGGCCGTTGCACAACACATAAACGCCGTATTCCAACTTGTTTGCGGTCAACTCTTTGAACTGCGGTAATTTGATAAATTGATGTGGGTTTTCCGATTCCCCCACCATACAGTCTGTCTCATCCAAGCTATGCAACTCCACTAACGCCGGATACAAGTAGTATACCAAGCGTTCCACTGGCATTTTCAACAACAGAAACACGTCGGCAAGTCTGACATCAGCAGTCAACCGCGCTGAGTCTTTGATGGCCCTCGATTTGATGAACGATAGTATGTAGAGCGGCAAGTGCTTGAACAGGTCCGGGAACAAGAGCTGGTTGGTCAAAGCGCGATTGCGGTTGTGGCTGGTCTCGCTCAAAGCACGGTATTGGGTAAACACATCCACCAACTTCAGGTTGATGGAGTCCCGCAATTCTGACATGGGCTGCTTTCCCACAAACGACAAGGTATCCCGGACTAGAGTGGTGATAACGGCGTCTTCCTCCACGAAACTGAACACGTCTTGGAGCCTTTCGCTCACAGCAAGAACTAGGTTGATCACACGCACTTTCCTGATGCCCGCTGGGTCGGTATAAAGCAAAGCTGCCTGGAAATGGCAGTCGAATTTGGTATTCAACTTACCGTCATACTCGAACAAAACCGTGAACGTGTCGTCTTCGTTCAACACGGGGATAACCGGATCGTGCACTCCGGTAGCCACGGCCACACTGGCGCCCACCACAGTGCTTTCGGCCACATTAGCCGACGTTCCGTAGTATTGTGCCACCTGAAGGCCATTGGAGCATCTCATTTTCAATTGACCCTGGTATCCTGCGGTTTTCTTCACGGAATTGACGAAATGGGACGTGAAGTTGCGTCCGTCTCGCTCAAAATTAAAGTTGGGCCACCGGTGGACGGAGCCGCCCGTCACTGAAGCCAACCACCCAATATTAGACAAGTCCACCGCAGTATGAGAAACAACCAACACGTCCACACCCACATTCTGGGCCACAAGGTCCTTGGCAAGCAACTTGTAGTAGTCATTATCGGGGAGAAAGACCCTTTTTTCAAGCTCGGCGCTGGTGGTAGACGCAACTGCTCTGTTATCCTTGAATTTTAAGGCGCCAGGGCCCCATGAAGGCAATGCCGCCAAAACAGAGGTGATTTTACCTCCTCCCACTTTCTGAAGGCACATAGCGGCCGTTCTCAACGCCACAGCGAAACACGGTTCCGGCTCGGCAATATGGCTCAGACTCAACTGCTCCAAGTTGTTCAAGACGTCTTCAATAACCATTCTGCTGGCTTCGGGGTCCGCAAATAAACCCTCGTCAAAAGGTACAAACGGGTCGTCCAAATCTGCCAGCACCAGAAGCTGGGTGGCATCCAAAGAAGGCGATAAATTGTAGAAATGAAGGCGCTTGTCGAAAGTGATAATTGCAAATTTGGCGGTTCTTTTGGCGCCAGAATCGGCCTCGACATCGTCATACGCCTCAGGATCCTCCTCGTAGTTATACAAGGTGGCACGGATAGCATCCGCCACCACCGTGGGCAACAGCTGTTTGATGCTCAGTTCACTGATATCGATCAATAAAACGTGGTGTAGCGGCGCATTTTCCGATCCAGCCCCGCCCAAATTGTAGGTGCTGGGCACCGCAAAGTCATAGACGCCACGGTGCAACTCGGGCCGCAAGGCCCGGTCTATCCGCTGGCCGGTGCTGGGGTCCGTGAGGGACTCGTATTCAAAGGGAACAGAATTGTTAGGAAACTGACAGATGTTGCACGAAAAGCGGTTTCCGTGTGAGTGCTGCATGGAAGGGTTCATGTAAGTACGGCACCGGCGGCATCTGGGAGGCCCTGCGTCGTCTGGATCGCCAGACACACCGAGCTGCAGAACATCGGAAACCGGAACCTTATCCTCCGAGACCAATTGGGGTGCAAAGGGCCTGATGGTCACCGCGACAGGAAGTTTGGTGGCCTGCCTCAACTGCTCAGTCTCTGGAACGTTGTACATGGTGGCCCTGATGAACTTGGACGACGCCGTTCCCTGGTCCACTGCGTGGAACTGAGTGCCTGCAGGCGGTGGAACGACGTTCTGAAACGTGAGAAAAGACCGGTCGCCTGCGTACTCCTGATGTTGCCAATGACGGAGCGCCGGAAGAGAAAGGTCTTTGACGGAAACCTCGTTCACGGGCGCCGGCGTAGTCGGCTGAAAGGGCGAGCCAGGAACCGCCGCCAATGGCAGGCCCGCGGCGACATTTGCAGCCAAAGGAGAGCCTGCATAGGCGCTGGATGGCCCGCCGGGGCTGAACACCGCGTTTGGCGGCTGGAAGGGCGTGGTGGGCTGTGATTGGTACGCCATATCTGTGGGAGTATAGGGCCCCAAGCCCTGGGTGTGGTCCAAATGCGGCTGCGAGAGGAACTGGTGGGTAGGCGGCTGAAACTTAGACATCTCGTGCATAGGGTGAAGCCGAGGCGACGGCGGCTGACTTCCTACTGGCGAATTGAACTCCGTATGGTAGGCTCTGGCACTGCGCTTCTTCTTAGTCCTCCCAAGTGACAATCCCTGGAGATTGGCAGCAAGATCGGCGTGCTGCTGGCCCGGCAGACCGGGCTGTGAAGCCCAGGCTCCGCCTGGAGGCGGGGGCGGCTGGAAAGACATCGATTGGGGGTGCACAAAATGGGTGTTTTGTTGATCTGGCGTTCTGTATAGGAGGGTGAAAATTGGATCACGTGATTTACACCCGTACACCAGTTTACCCCAAGTGTTTTTGGGGGGTATCAAACTGGATGAAAGGGAGGACTTGGAAGCTGAAAGTTGGAGTGATGCCTTTTTAAAATCTTTTGTTGCGTACGCTGTCTCATTGAGGCTACCTTCGTAGTTCTTTGGCGGGCTATATGGGGTATCCGATGGGATGGAGACGTCCTGCATTTCACAGTTTTCGATCCATTTTACAGGATACGACTGTCTTTTTACAGGTTGCTATCGCGGGTGCTTAAATCCTGACTTGGAGAAGCCCGTGCGTTTGCAGCCTATTCGAAAGAGTTGCCTTTTCAAGCAAAGATCTCCTTTTCTCGCCAAGAATGTTTCAGCCTTCATCTGTGAAGGACAAGGAGATGTGCACTTAGTCTGCGGCTGTTTGTCCAAAAACGAATTTTCACAGTAGCCTTTTGTGATAATGGCATTAGTCGCGAACCCATTTCACAAACAATTCTGACCTAAGGCCTTCAAACCACTGCATAGCTAGAAATTTATCTGTTAATTTTCCATCATTTTCCTTTTGCAGGCAGTTTTCGTCCATTTCGAATCGTCATCCTTTGTTCGCTTTTCCACGACTAAATTCTCTGGCTTCCAGTTGAATGCATCCTTCTTGCACTATTCAGTCCACCCACAGCGTTTCTCTACAACCCTGTTTTTAAATGATTTGTATTGGGAGTTGACTACGGAAATAACCATTGAGTCTTTCTTATGGAGCCCTTTTCTTTCCAGAAGACGCTGATTTTTATGCCAAAGCATAGGTGCCCTATCATCCGCGCTTTTGCAGCCATTCGATTGTACTATGTTTGGCGCACGCGAACAATTTCTTCGCAGAGATAGCATGCCACATTTCAAGTATAAAGGGCCCGCTGTAGCTGCAGTTTTAAGACGTTTCAAAGCTTCTCTGTATTTGCCATTCTGCAATTTCTTCTCCAAGAATGGCCCTCAAACAAACCGCCGCAGCTAATATACCCCGAAATACTTCAAGCCCTACGCTTGGCACCAATGTACAGCAATATCGCCAGAATATTCCTACTGAGGTGCTCACATTTCCAGCAGAAGCTGCCAAATACTTTGCTTCAAGCAGTTCAGAATATCTAGAATCGGAACGGCAGCCATTCTTTCCAAAACCAGTTTCCAAACCTGCTACTTTGGTTGCATCGTCTCAAGCCTACGTCATAGACTACACTGAAGGCCGCACAAAATTCGTTCGAAAGGCGTGGTGGAGAGTTCCTCATGGACGAGCCCCTTTTCTATACACGGTAGAGACCAGTGGAATTGGGCACACCACACAGACTGAATTGAGCCTGTAATGCGCCTGGTGGTACCAGCCCAAAACATTGACTACTACACCCAGCTCAGGCAAGATTACTAACCAGAGTCCTGAAGGTGGCCCAAAACAACCAAAACATTAAAGCGGATCCATTGCCGAAGTGGATCATGTCCAAATTCAGGGTCTAGCTATCGTAAACTCGTCGGTGTTACGTAGACCAATACCGAACGTCTTTTTCTGAGAGTCCCGAGATACTTGGTAAGTCGTAACACACTCTTGTAGTAAAACGCACCGTCTTTTCATTTAGCTAGCTTCCGAATTAGCCACGTAATGCGCTGACATTGAGTGCACGCGTTAAGCTGCAAAATGTATGATGTCTAAACTGCATCACGTGACTTTAGTCACGTGAGTTGAGTACCTACCATACCCTTTCAGTCTGTTTGATCATTGATTTTCTCCGAATGCTGGTCGAGTATGCATTTCCCGCTGAAGTTCCTGCTGAAAGAAGTGATTTTCAATTTGACGTTGTTTCTGATTTTTCAGTAAAGATTTTGATAATTTCTCTATTTCCTAAGAAATCCTCAAAATTATTAAAAAGACAGAGTCTTTTCTTGAAATTCAGACTAAAATGGACATTGAACCTGAGACCCTCAAATCTTCGAGTTTTGTCACATTTTCATGAGAGTCATTTCTGTACGGTGAAATCTCCTATTGGTGGAACTTTGACGACGGGAAGACCAAAGGGGTCCATTGTTTTCACCGGGTACTCTGACTCTTGAACCGTTTACCAGAAGTCTGAAGAGTATGTTCTCCAAATTTCCTGGGTCATATCGCAGCTGAATGGTTCATCCTTTATCTAACTAGGAATTACTAAAAATCTCGTTAGTCGCAAATGGCCTGAGTTAATCAGGCGTTCATTCACACTGCTCCACCCGCACCGCGCCCTTAATAATCATTTTTTGCAGCCTTCCTATGGTCCACTTTCCTTCGGTAAACATTCAACTTGGAAACTTTCATCCGAAACCAGCATCTACTTCTTCATTCTCAATTCTTTTTAACTCTACCATAGGTTCTAACTACTTCTCTCACGCTTGATATCTCCAGAATATATCTCCGACTTTTCACCCACGGCATACGTGATGTCCTCTACCGTCAGGCCATCTTCGCGGTCTGTGCCCAAAAAGCGGCCGTTGGAGTCATGCTGGGTGTCCCATTTCTCGAGCTCGTCCTTCTTGACCTGCACGACCGTGTGTCCTCTCTCTCCGTTATCCAAGGTATAGTACAAGGTGCGGTGCTGGTAGTGACCGAAGTACGGCAAGATCTTGGCCCACACGTAGTAGTAGAGCACACAGAGACCCAAAATACCAATGGTCACAATTGCGTAGGTGGCATAGAAGAAGGAAACGTCCAGGCCCTTCAAAGATCCACCCTTAGGAGGCACCCACGCCATGGCAATGACAAAGACCTCGAAAAGCACCGTGATCACCAACACAGGTAGCGGCACCTTCCAGCCCTCGAAACCCAAACCGGCCTGTTTCCGTTGTCTTCTGACCAAAAAGAGGCCCACAACAAGCAATAACTTGAAGATGTAGCCAGAGTAGGAGCCTATGTCGACCACAAAGTTGTAGGCGTCTCCGGCTGGTGGAGCGAGCATCACAATAACATTGACCACCCAAGTGACAACCAACGCCAATACCGGCGTTCCGAACGGCTTGGTGGAAGTCCAGGCGGCAGGGTAAGGAAGAACGCCCTGTCTTCCGCATTCTCTAAGGGCTCTTGAGTGGCCCACAATGGCAGTTATGAGATGACCAAGAGCGGAGAGGGCGACAAGAACATCGAGCGCTTTTGTAGCCGACGGGGTTCCAAAAACGTTCTGGAAGTAGACAGAAGCAATGAGGGTTCCCGACTTCTTAAGGTCCGCAACACTGCCCACACCAGCGTAGAACGAGGTGATAAGCAAGATGTAGAGGATGAAGACGAACGTGATGACTGCGGGAATGAAGTAGCGGAACAAGTTCTTGGTCTTCGCCGGGTGCGACTCACCAGCAAGCATGAAGACGTACGAGGTACCTCCATAGGAGAACGAAACCTTGATAATGGCGTTGGAGATGGCGTTTCCATCGGTGGTGGTTCCCTCCCATGCGTTTTTAAACACTGCGGTGGGGTCAGGGACCCTAGTTCCACCGCCCAAAACGACAAAACCCAGGATAATGATGAAGAACACGAACACCACCTTAATGAAGCCCAAAAAGTTGGCAAACTTCAAGGTGTAGCGGGTGTTGAGAGCGGAAATGATACACACGAAAGTGAGGACTCCGGTTCCTAGACCACGCTGTCTCCAGGTGGTGTTTTCCACCCCAGCAGCACTCAAAATGTACAGCGCAAAAGCCACTGCCAGCGAGTTGGCAAACGACAAGATCACCAGGACCGCTGCATATGTGGTGGGCACCAAAAAGTCCGGCTTCGGGTACGCCTGCTCCAAATAGGCCACATCTCCCCCAGAACGCTTCTTGAAGTAGGTGAGAAACTCTATGTAGACGAACACCTCGAAAATGGCGATGATGAACCCCAGCACCCACAAGACATAGGTGGAGCCGACACTGCCCATGGACTTGATAATGGACCCTGGCGTGAGGAAAATGCCGGTTCCAATAATGCCCTGGATCACAGTGTAGAACGCCGTGGCTCTGTCGAGATTGTAGCCTAACGGGTTCTGGTTCTCCACAGGAGCCCCGATGGAGTTCTGCTCGTCTGAATCGTAGGTCTCCTTTTCCACTGCATCGGGATCATAGATGTACTGCTGCTGCTCGGCACCAAAGACGATGTTACTGGCGTAGCGGAGCACTTTCGACATGTTGGTGGTGAAGCCCAGGAGACCCAACGGCCACAGAAGCTTTTATAGCTATCTACGGCGGAAAAAATAGTGGCCTGTGCCACAGCGGAGCCCTGGACCCGGAGATTGCGGTAATCTGTGGCAACAGCAGCGGGTTTGGGGCGTTTGTCCATCTCTAAAGAAGAAACCTTAGGTGGAACGGGCCCTTTTCCAGTACTCGGGGTAAATGGCCCATTTTGCCTCTACAGGATACGAGATTGCTGCTGTTCACCCCAAAGGTGCTAAAGACCGCTACTCGGTACCTTATGTGACCGAAGCTGCTCTGTTACGTGAGATAATGGGCCCTGAAATGTCCACTGTGGAGCAGAGCCGTGATTGCGAAAATGTGGAACACTTGGCATGTGCACTCCGGTGCCACATCGCGCGTTATCAGCCAGTTGGCAACTCGGGTTTTTACGCCATGACGCCAAAAAGAAAGCTTCTCGAGAAATGTCGATTCTTTAGTTATCAGCGGGATGTCATTGGCCGGGCTGATGTGACTTCCGTTTTGGGCGGGCGGAAAGGCGTCTGGTCGCATGATCGGGGGAGGGGAGGAGTGTCGTTTCGTGTGGCTGCAAAGAAGAAATTTAGGTTCCGTAGAGGGGCAAGGTCGGGGACTCATGGGCCCATATTTGGAATGGAGGATCCTGGTTTGGTGTGGAGACCGGAATGTGAGAAACGGACCTAATGGCCTTCTTAGTGGAGATTGCTGTCTTTTTATTGAATGCGTGGTCTTAGCTCACCGTGGAATATCACCTACATTACAGCCAAAGGCCAACACTGTCCTTCTATCAGACAGCCGTAGTCCATAAACCGAAGATTTTAGAGACGATAATAGAATCGCCTCAGATCCCCTACCCATTTTGATGCATTTGGCCGCCCTAAAATCGTCAAAATGGGCCTGGAAGTGCCAAGTGCGGCGGTGGCTTGCTGAAAATGGCTGTGGAGACAAAAGGAATCCGCTTACGTCTCTTTGCGCATGATCATGCAATAGAAGGAAGTATTACGAGATTTAGTTGATTTCATGTGGAAGGGAAGCCGTTGAATGGTTTAGTGTGAAGAGAGAAAGAGAGTGGGTATCTTAAAGTGGACGCAAAAAGGCATTTTCACTAAAGGTGCGAGCCCTGTTTTATTGTGAATATCGTCTAAACTGGGCATTTTCTCGAAGTTGCAAAAGATTCGACGAGAAGGGGAATAAGAGATGCCCCATTTAATCTTGCAAACCTCATAACAAAGAAAAGTCCCCTATTGGCCCAGAATAACTGGTTAGTAAACCGTCGCCTTTTTACTCAAAATCAGTAATCCATAAAGAACATTTTTCAAGCGGAGTAATAACCAGCTAAGAAGCCGAAGAGAAGAAGCCGAAGAGAAGAAGCCGAAGAGAAGAAGCCGAAGAGAAGAAGACGAAGAAGAAGAAGAACAATGCACCCGTCATCCCACATTCTACCCGTCTTCACCCATTCACATCGGCAATCATATGAAAATGCTCTCTTCCTTGCCGTCCCCTCTCCCCCTTACTACTCTCCACCACCTCTCCTACTGCTATCCCTTTACCATTATTGATTAAATATTACCCTACTTATTGTGCGAGCTGGCAGCACTGCTGGTGTTGGCCTCAGGGCTCACGAACCCGTCGCCGCCCTCTACCGTTCCATCGATGGTCTGAACTTTGGCAGCGCCCTGCGATTTGATCTTTTCAAGACGCGCTTCCGTCAGACGGATGGGCTCCACAACATAGGGGTTGGAGTCAGTGCCAAATTCATCCTCGTGGTAGGTGAACTCGCCAATTTCAGCGTGGTCGGTTCCCAAAATCTCCTCGTCCTCGTGCAAACGGAGACGCAACTTGGGGATTCTGTCCATGATGAGCAACAAAATGGCAGTCACAACGAAACTCCACAAGCCCACCAGGCAAGTGCCAGCCAACTGGTAGCCCAACTGCTTGTAGTGGTGGTTCATCCAACCGCCGTTGATTTTCGCAGCGGGGTTAGCAGCCACCGATCCGTCCATAGCAGCAACGTAATCGGCTGCAAAAAGACCGGTCAAGATGGAACCGGTCATACCGCCGATTCCGTGAAGCGAGAACACGTCCATACCGTCGTCGATGCCCAACAATACCTTCAAGTCAACGGCGAAGTTGCACACGATGGCAGGAACAACTCCGAACACCACAGAAGTGTACACTGGAACAAAGCCCGCAGCAGGAGTAATACCCACCAAACCAGCAATCGCACCGGTACACAAGCCCACAGTGGACCATTTTCCGCCAGTGCGGAACCAGTCGACAAACATCCACGTCAAACCGCCGGAAGCAGCGGCAACGTTGGAGTTCATGCACGCATACCAGGAGCGAATGGAGGAGTTACCGGTAGAGCCACCGTTAAAGCCAAACCAGCCAAACCAAAGGAAAACCGTTCCCAAAACAATGTAGGTGACGGAGTGAGGCTTGTATTTGGGCACCTTTCCCTTGGTAACCGGGTCGTGGCGCTTTCCCAAGATAAGAGAGTAGGCAAGAGCAGCAAAGCCCAGGTTCTCGTGAACAGGGCCTCCGCCAGCAAAGTCGAGGGTGCCGAGCTTGAACAACCAGCCATTGGCACCCCAAGTCCAGTACGCAATGGGGCAGTACACCACGGTAAGCCAGATGAAGAGGAACACCATCATGGGTCCCAAACGCGCTCTTTCGCAGCCGGCTCCCACCATCAAAATGCCTGTCACAGCGGCAAACATGCCCTGGTAGTAGCACCAGAGGATGTCTGGGACAGTAGTCGTCACAGCGGGCGCGCCCAAGACCTTCATAAGCGCAAAGTTGCTGAGGTCTCCAAGGAAAGGAGAGGAGGATGTATGGGTGAACACAAGAGAGTATCCCCAGAAGAACCACTGGAACGTGGTGAGACACGCAGCCATTATGGAAGCCCAAAGAAGTGAAAGGGCGTGCTTTTTACGCGAGAGACCCGAATAGAAAAGTCCCACTCCGGGAATCATGATCCACACAAGCGCGCCAGCCGTGCCGATCCAGGCCATGTCGGCCGAACTGAATTGCTCATTGAGGTTGACGGTGAGATCATCGCCACCGGTGCCGGTGCCAGTGAAGTTGGACATCTTGAGGATGCAGAGGATGCGGAAATTACGGGGTCTTTATATACGGATGGGAGAGGCTGCAATATCGGCTGCAAACGGCCAATCAGCGGTCGCGGCTGTGAACAGAGATAAGCCATGTGCAGGAGGCTTTATTCCAATATGGCGCAACGGCCGCTTAGCGCCTCGTAAAGAACGCCGCCGCCGATGCTGGTTGGTCGGGGAGGTTCGTAATTCAAAACAGGAAAGCTCTGGGCATTCTGGCGCTCTGGGGGCTTTCCCAGGGGATTCTGCCGGTGTTTGTGCCGTCTTTCTAGGGCTATTCTCTGGAATTTGCGGCCAGTGAGAACACCAGCACATGCGGCTTTTACACCACCAATTGACCTTCTGCCACCTCTACTGCTTCTTCAGAGTTCCCGGTGTTGTTCTCACCACATGCTTCGCTTGCCCGGCCATTCGGCGTTGATAAGTGGCCCTGTGCCGAGGCAATTTAGATAAGCCCCGGTGCACGCACGCCCGCTGGCGATAGTCTCAAAACAGTCCAATCTGACATGCGAGATCTATTGAGCGGAAACGGGCCGGCACCGGCCTGAGATACGAGGACAGCCTTGCGGCAGTTCACAGGCCGAAATGGGTGGTTGAAGGGTGAGTGATTTTCTGTAAGAGTACAATGCCTGTGAGTGTTTTTGGTGTGAGGGCTTTTGGCGGCCACGAGGCAGGCGCAGCGGACAATAGGGTGTCGGCGCCGTTTGGTTGCAAAGGCCGAGGGCATTAAATGCCGTTTTCGGCTAATTTGGGGATATCTGCAGATGGCGACGGTATCAGATGTCTTTCCGTTCGTATTTGGATGAGTTTTAGGAGTTACTGCATTAGGCAGTCTTTTGGCAGTCTTCTTGGCCATCCTCTCCATCATTTTTCATTTAGTGAAACTTTCGACAGTTAAGTCCGTTTGAAAGCCCCAGGCCCTTATAGTATTGTAACTTCTTTTCAGCCACGAATTGTCTTCTATCCGATCTTCTACTAAAGACTGGCAGGCTTCTCATATTCTTGCTTTTCGAGTTAAGCCCTTTGCCAACTGAAGCCTCCAGGGCCTAGAGCCTTTTCTTCTAAAGCCTCCCCCTGACGGAACGCCATTATTAGTAATACTCTTTTCGTGTTTGAATGTGGTTTGTCAGCCAATTGCTGAAGAAGATCCATTGGGGTGGACCCTAGGTGAGTGTTAAGAAGGCAGAAATGGTGGAAATGGCAGATGACAGCAATGGCAAAAACAACACAATTTCCAGAGAGAAGCGGTCCTTACAGAAAAGGCTTAATTAACAATATCCTCTACGTCGGCGGATGTTTTGCCAGAAACCCTGAGGTCCTTCCTCTTAGGGAAAAAATTGCAGTCGCAAGCCAGAGAAAGGCCTCTGACGTAGAAATCCCCTTATAGTCCTGGTGCCGAAGATACCCCATTGAGCTCAAAACACCGATTTGGATGTAATCCGCGACAGCGATGGTAATTCTGCAAATCTGGATTTTTAACCCTTTTCACATTTCCGTATACCGTCAGGGCGACTCGGTAAGAAAGAGATATCTCGCCAGAATGTGCAAAATCATCGAAAAAGACACATGGACGGATGCATGCCATAATTGAGGAAAGCGACCAGCATGGCTGCAAAGACCGTTGAGCGATGTTTTTAGGGCCTGTTACTGGTTTATGGCGAGACAGCGAGATGCGTAGCCGTACTATGGCGGATGGGGATGTTATTAGGCAGTATAAAAAGAGGTGGGCAATTGCTTTGTTGTTTGTCATCGGCCTGTTCTCATTACGCCCGATCTACTCTGTTTCTGCAATCACTCTGACTCTATGCTCTGTGGTGACTTACTAGTCTATAGAGATATAATATATCGGCATATGGAGTCACTGGGCCGATCCACTTTAACATGGCCCATTCCGTTCGGTACAAAGGCCCGAACTCGTAGAGACGTACTATATATAACCCCAAATGGACCCTTTCAGTAAATATAATGGCCCTCTACCTTACCACATTTTTTGGCCCTTCACTTAATACTTTTTTGCACCTTCACGCATTCCATTTTTGGGCCTCCGTGCTTCCTCTAATAAGCGCCCCACAAAATGACCCTAGAACACCGCCAATTCCGCCTCCATAATCCCAAACCCACCGGAAAAACCCGGAAATAACCACAAAATCCCGGATAATCCCCCCTACCCCCACAAACCACGGCTCTCCGCCCCGCCGCCCATAGCCCCGTTTGCGCTTTTCTCGGTTCCCCTTTTCCCCATACCAGTCGGCCCCGTCGCATTTTTGCGTGTCCCCACCACGGCACATTCGGCCATAAACATCCCACCAATTGCCACACACCGCCCCTCTAAACGACCATGGCTGAATCCTACGACTACGCCACGGCCATTCTCACGTCCAAGACGCCGCTGGAGGCCGCCAGAGTTCTCCCGGCCGCCCTCCTGGTGCTGCAGAGCTTGGTGGAGAAGGACCTCGTGGTGTTCTTCAGCGAGTACTCCAAGGCCCTCCAGAGACACAATCTGGACCTCCAGGCGCTCTTGAAACAAGGCCAGACGATATTTGCTCCCGACGCGCTGCATTTGCGTGGCGAGTACGGCAACTTGCCGCAGTTGTGGAACTGCTTCTTGACTAGCGTCCAGTTGGAAATACACAACAACGATTCCTTGTTCAAGCACTTGAAGGTCGACACGCTCCGCACTTTGAAGGACTTGGTGCACGACGACGTGCGGTATCTGGAGCTTATCATCAACTCGCATGAGTTGTCGGAAACCGCGGCTAACGTGGAGAAGGGCGCCCCCAGAGCGGAGTACGACTGGAACGCGAAGGCTCCGCACATCTTCTCCAACTTCGAGAACTTCAAGAAACACGAGAAGACCCTCTTGTTCGAGTTAATCCTCAACTACTTGAACGCCCAGGGAAATCACGTGGGCCGCAGCTTGAAGAACAACGAGAACTCCGTCAACTACTTGCTCAACAACTTCAAAATCGACATTGAGATGAAGAATTACTTGGCGTACATCTTGGAGACCGACTTCCCGGGCCCCAAGAACGCGCTGGCGCCCCAGGGCCATGCCCCGCCGCAGCAGAGACTGTCGGATGTGCACTCCCTTCATCTGAACGCTACCGCTACCACCGGCGGCCTGACGAAGCCCAAGAAGCCGTCCAAGCTCAAGTCGCGCGTGGGCTCCATTTTCGGTCGCAAGAAGAAGGATAAGAAGGACTTCCTGTCATCTTTGGGCAACAACACCATCCCTGAACTGGACTCCGCTACATCCTCTGCTCGTCCCAGCACTTCCAGAGTGGCCAGAACGCGTTCTAGAGACTCTTTGGGCAACACTTTGGCTGACAACAACGCCCTGTCGCGTTCTAGGGTCGAGGAACCCGTGACCGTGAACGTGCCCCCTCCGGCTCTTCCTCTGAAGCCTTCGACTTCCACCTCGCTTAAGTCGGGTGTTGTGGGTGCCGGAGTTGGTGCCGGAGTTGGCGCTGGCGCTGTTGTTGCCAGTGGTTTGGCCTCTGTTAATGCAGCACCGCTTTCTCCTCAGGAAAACGATCGTTCTCACAGTCTCCAGACACCGCAGGTCCCACAGGCTTCTCACGACGAGTCTCCTAACGTGGAGAAATACGATGACGATTCTTCCGATGATGATGAGCCCATCGACCCACAGGGGAACCGTCTCTCGATGTTGCAGAGGCACGATTTGGCCGAAGAGCCCCAGACCACCTACGCCTCTTTGGAGCCTCCTCCAGCCAAAAAACCGTCTACTGACGACGTCAATGCGGCTCGTTCTAGACAGAGCTCGGGCGGAAAGTACAGCTTTGAGGCCGGAGACGACGAAAAGCCCATTTCTGCCACCCCTAAAGAACAGCAGGGTAACGTTTTCGACGATAACGATGTTTTGCCAGACCCTAATCTTCAGGAATCCCCCGCCAATAATGGCGTGAAGAAGCCCATTTCTGAGCCTGTTGATGCGGCTGTTGTGGCTCTTCAAAGACCTCCCTCTTTGAAACTGGGTGCCGCTCCCCCACCTCCTCCCTCCCGTAAGGTGGTTCACCACCAGCCCACGAAACTGGTGGACGAACAGCCACGCTCCGAGGCTCCCAAGGGCCGCAGAAAGGAGGTGCAATCACAGATCTTTCACAACTTGCCCAATGCCCGCGAGTCGTTTATCCAGCCGGCTGGAGCCCATTTGGTTAGCCAGAATACCGGCAGCTCGTTGTTGAAGCTGAACGACTACTTCAAGCATTTTGATAGCTCCACCTTTGTGGAGAAGACTGGTTTGAACTCGTCCATCGCGGAGGTTATAAATGTGACTTTCAAAGATGGCGTTGCCTCGAAATCGCAGGTCATTGGCGAGGTGGCTTTCAACTACAGCCCAACCGAAAGCCACGAGTCGTTTGCGCCTATAGTGGTGAAGATTCCCACGCATTTCGATAAGGCCATTGTCAACGAGCAGTTCTTATCCAAGACCAGCGATGATACTTACCAATTGGACCCACGTTTTGTGGCGTCCAAGACTTTGGGAGGATTGAAGTACTTGCTTAGTTTGAACGATTCGCAGATTCCTGTGAAGATCCACCAACTCTGGAAGTTCGAGGACCACCAATCTAGTTTGATTTTGGTGGTGCGTTTGAACCCGACCTACGCTTCTGAGGTTGTGTTGAACAACTTGGTTCTTTCGGCCTCGTTGTCGCACTTGGTGGAAACAACCTCCGTCTCCTCAAGACCGGAGGGCTCCTTCAACAAGGATAAGAACAGAATCACATGGAGATACACCCAGCCATTGACGTTGACGGCTGCCAACCCTGAAGACAAGATCATTGCAAGATTCATTACCACCAGCAGAGGCTCGGAGCACGAGACTGGAGTGCAAGCCAAGTTCAGCATAAACGACCCTACGGTGCACTACACCCAGCTTTTGGATGGCAACAACCAGGACATCCCCAGTGTGCGGAACTTGGTGAGCGGAAATTACAGCTCGCACACTTAAAAGCGTCCCATATGACCGGTATGTTTCTGTTATAACCTAAAATTGTATTATTGTTAGAATGTTTGAGTGATGATTCGTTTTTACATTTCGCCAATACAAAAGACGTACATAAAGGGAGGCAGTTTGACAGACCTCACTAAAGAGAACGTCAATTTGGAGATTTTGTATTTTCCTCAATTTACGAACACAGTCTTCCATCGTAAAATTATACTTTTTGCAACCAATATCGGCTGCAACTGCCCCTACGTGTAAAAAGGCATTAAAATCAGTATTTGAAACAGTCTTTCCTCTATCTTGTCAAAGATGCTTCTTAAAGCAACTTGGCGTGCTTGATGTCGCGTCTCAATCTATGTACAGCAAATGCTAGGAGCAGAAGAACCACGAATACCGGAACCAAGACCCATTTTATGATGGCTGACAACACGTCTGAGGCGCCGGTCCCGTCACTGGGGCCCCTCTGGTACTGGTAGTTGATTTCCTTGTGGTTCAACATCAACAACTCCACCTTCTTTCCGATTTCGTCGAACGAGTATTGCTGCTCTCTGACTTCACCAATGAGTTTCTGATTGATTTTGGAGATGGTCTGGACAATCTCGGCGTTATGATTGGCAATAGTAGACTTGAATTCCGTGAAACTGTTCTGTAGACCCGCCAAAACCTGCTGCTGTTGCACCTGGATCTGCTTGAGGTCGCTGATGCTCTCTTCCAACAGACGAGCATTTGAAGACCGACTGAACAGATTAATCGCCTCCTCCAAACTTTGTAATTTGTCAGAAAGCGCCTCGAAAGCACCGTCGGAGGAGGCGCCATGGGTGGGTCCATTTTCCCTTTCGATCTGGTCCCGCAACACCTGCTGTCTCTGCTGCTTAATTCTCTCCATCAAAGAGACCTTGCCCAGGATAGGGTCTGCGGTTTGGCCGGGGTCTCCAGCAGTAACCGTTTTGTATTCGACCTTCAACTGGCCATCGACCATTAACCCGTGGTCGTCGATGGCATCAGCAGTGAGGTGCGACCAGACATTCAAGCCCAAAAGCTCGAAAAAGTCAGCGGTGGAAGGGTCAATGTTGGCAGTAACACCGAACTTGAAATCGTTGACGTCTTCGCCGAGGACGATGGCGTCGGTCTTGAAACACAAGTTGTTATCGACCTGGACCTTGAACCATTGTTTTGTCTTCAGGTACGAGACTCTGAGGGTAAAAGGGACCTGGGAGTCGAGATAATTGAACGCGCAGTCGCCAATGGAAGCCGAGAGCGAGTTGTGGGCCTTGTGGGAGCCGTCGCTTGCGTAAATGGCCAAGCCAGGCTGTTCGTTATTATTGACGAGGAATTGGAAGCCGTCAAACTGAGAGGGGCCGCCAAAATTGGCCGAGTCCCTGGAATGGTCCGAGTCCACCAACCAGAACGCCAAACCGTTGTTTTTGGCGGCGTCGTTGCTATTAGCCGCCGAACCAGAGTAGCGAAACACCGTCTCTATGGTCCATTCGTCACGAGTTCCCGCCAAATGAGGGATGGACCAGATTCCACCGGTGGATTTTGGGAATAGCAAGCGGCCCGTATCGAGCTGGACGTTCTGGACGGGCTGCCATGTGAGCAGAATGTCACTAAGAGAGTTCTTCTCTAGCAAATGGGGCAAAGAAAGATGGCCTGGCTCGACGTACGAATCGGACGAGGAGGCGCCCAAGTTGACGTTGGGAATGATAGCATTGGCCAACGATGCCCCGGAGAAGAGAAGAAAGAGGTGTCGGTAAAACATGGGGTAAAAGAAGGGGAAGAAGAGGGTGATCTGTTAGATCGGTGAGAATGGAAAAGGTGTGTGCAGGAGGAAGAAGAAGAGGTTCAAGAAGGGAAAGAAAGGAGTCAAAAGACCAAAAGGAGGTTTGGACGGAGAGGAGGGGAGAGGAGGGGAGAGGAGAGGCGATGGGAGTGAAGGAGGTTTGGGAGGAGATCCGAAGGGAGGAGATATGGTGGAGGGTGGGTTATAGTGGAGGCTGTTTATAGTGGAGGCTGTTTATAGTGAAGAGTGAGGGAGAGGAGGGAGGAGGACAAATGGGGCGAAAAGAGGAAAGCGAGGGAACTGAACGAAGAGAAGGTGTGGAAGGAAGAGATTGGAGAATGGAAAATGGGACATGGGGCGAAGAACGTGAACTAGAGGAGGTTTACAAATGGAAGGACTTAGCTAGTTCGAATGGTGAGTGTAGAAAAGTGAGAGGAAGTAATTGGACCACGACGATAGAGAGAAGCGAGAGAAGATGGGGAGAGGAAAGGAGAAGCAGAGGACGAGGCCAGAAGGACATGGAGGGGAGAGGCGGCGTAGAAGGCACATTTATATTGGCTTTTTGAAAATCAGTGGATGGTGCGAATACAGTTAGACGCTTCGAAATGGAGACTGGGCAATTTTGAATGAGTCGCAGGTATTTCGAGGAACTGAAGCTGAAGAGAATGGTCTGTTCATAGATACTCTTTTTCAGAATTCTGGATTTCACCAAAAGCCTGCTTTGGCAGCATAGTTGGAGATGGCTTCTACCGTGTACTGGAAACGGCCTTGGCTGGCGATTGACCAAGAGTAACAAATTGGGGAATGCCAAAAGCCGCGTTTTAGCATGAGAGCCTTTCAACGGCCAGAGGGAAGTATACGGAAAATAAAGCGACGGAGAATGCCTGTCAGAGTATTCACGAACTATGCTGCTGTCTAAGGGCTCTGAAGGTAGCTTAGATACCAGCCATTTCAAATTTGCTAGTGAAAGTGTCTCTCAGACAATTTACCGGGAAGAAACTTTAAAGTACGAGCAAGGAGGTGGAAATCAGCCAAAGCGACGCCCTGAAGAAAGTCCTAAAAAGAGCAGCTCACTAGGGATTTCTTGACCATATACCCTTCAAGTTAGAGGAAACTCTGAAGACGTATGTCCTGGAAAAACGAAAAAAGCTTAAAAACTGCACCGTAAGAAGCATGACATCGGCTTGAGGAAGTAATGGAGCTTGTAAGTACCTCGAGTTAGCATCAGCTTCAAAGATACCCCCATCCAACTACTTGAACAACGTATACCGTACATACCTCCAACATCCACTTTTCACCCACCCATTCGAAAATTCCCCGAAAGCCTTCTTATCGCCCCCAAACCAACTCCTTCATTACAGACTCCTGTTCGCTTTTCTGAACTTCCTAAATCAAGCAATCTCCAACCATCAAGCCCACCAGGGAATCGCTCGTTTACGGCTAGAACTGCCAACCGACGGACTTTGGTCGGCCCCAAATACGCTGCAATGCGGCTTACTGGACAACTTCTGCTACACCCCTAAAACCTCCAATAGGAATAAGTGTCCAGGCAACCTCGTGGACGGACTTAGAGGTTGCAGTTTCTTCATGGGCTTCTGACGCTTCCAGCTTATGTATCCATACCGCTGCAAATACAATATACGCTCTCGATCGGCGGGGGGAAGTTGCATGAGAGATGTCAGTATTGTCGCTTGTGGACCCGACGGCTGCAAAGAACCTTGACCGAACTGACTTCAGGGGCATGAATTCAATGTAAAAGTAAGTAAGAATCGCAGAATTGATGGTATAGACACCTTAGAAGCCCTGCGACAATCCCAGGACAGCACCTACAATGTCGCTTCTGAAGAAAACTGATCTTTCTAACTCTCTTGTGACGGCCGCCCGGAGCCTTCTTGCTTCTTGTTGAAAATGCATGGTTTTTGCCGCAGAATGCGCTTTTGCCGTTATTCGCCAAACGATTATTTTTCGCCGCTTCTGCACGATAATGCAAGGGTTATGGAGCCCAGACGGCCGTCTTACTCAATCGCACATCTTTGGCAGCTTGATTCACTTCTATACACCGTCTAGCGCTGCAAGCTTTTGCGCTGGACATTTCTGCGGGTGCGCCAAACGCCGCCCACGCGGCTGCGTCCGCCGAAGCTGACATACGGCAATTGTGGGAGCGGCTCTTCTGGCACATCTTCGTAACTGGCCGTTTCTGGCAGGACGAGCTCGGGCATAAGGACCTCGCAACTGGGGATTTCGGCGTCGCCCCGAACAAGAAGCACCTTATAGCCCTTTTGCACGTGACTTCGTATTGAAGCCGCTGTTTTGCCGTGAAACGGAAAGTAGAGGTTGAGGTAGCGCTTCTGGGTGTTAATGCTATGGATAGCACACAAGCCTCCGTAAATGACATTCTGTTTGTAATCCACGGCACGAGTATAGGCCGACAGGTCGAGGTAGAAAGGCACGTTTGGATCGTCGGTATGATGTAATTGGCCGGAGATGTTTTCTGAGTAATATGACTCCTCTATAAGGTATATGCCGGCGACTGAGGCATTGAGCATAAGGAAAAGGTCTTCTAGGGCGAAATCGGCGTCTGCATTGTGGTTTAGCACCGTGACGGCATTTACCCCCAGTACTGTGCCACTGGCATATGTTTCGTACGAGAGACGCAAAGGAGACCGCCGCAAAAGGTGACTGGAAAAGTCGAACTCAAGGTCGCGTGTTTGGTGGAAGTAGAGAAGTTTCTGAATCACCCGAAGTTGTGAGGCAGAAAAACGAGACGTTTTGTGTACGGCCGGAAGTATGCGGACGGCCCCGTATGTCAAGTCTTGTAGAATCTCCGTGGAATCTACATCTGTGTCGAATGCACCAGTCAAAAAGAGCACCATTTGAGGACGTATGAAAGCGGATATTTCGGCCAAAAGCTCTCTTCCAAAGCCCTTTATCCAGCCAGGCGTGTTCACCACTAGCGGGATGCCCTGGGGGCGCAAAACTGTCTCATAGTGGTCGAATAGGCTTCTAATGATGGCCACGTACTGGGTTGGCTGGTTTTGGGGCAGCGTGAAGCCGTAGAAATGCGAAAGGTCGTCCTTTTCAGCCTCTGACGGCACCCTGGCGCCGTAAATGGGCGTCTTTTGTATAGTAATAGACAAACTGAGCGGCAGCGAGAACTCGGTCTGGCCAGGGTCGATATCGAGGTATGCAGCCACGCCATTTTGGTCAATCAACAGATTGAGAAGAAGCTTGGAGAGCGTGCTCTTTCCGCTGTTCTTGTTACCTGCAACAAACGCCACTCCACACAGTTTTCCCAACTGAGAGCTCACGTATGCGATTTCCTGCTGCCACTTGGACGTCACGTTCATTCCACTGAGGTCGTTTTGCGCCTCCAACACAATATCAAACAGCCTATTCATGCTGTTGTCCTGGTGCATGTAGCCCCGAAAAGGCAGGTGGTACAGGCCCAAACGGTCCAACCCGGTCCATACGCTATGTAGACAAATTTCACACGTTGTGCTGACGGCTGCCAAAACAGGCAATGCCTGCGCAGACGGCGCAATTACGGTGTGGGGGCCCGAGGTACTGGATAGACAGTGCACGTTATTGACAGATATCGTGCCCTGCTCAACCAGGAGCCGAAACAGTCCATATACAAGCACATACTCGCCTTTTACAAGACGTAAACAGACGCTTCCGGCGGATTCCGAGAAGTTCGATCCGGTCTTTTTGAAGTTCGAGTGTTCAACCAGGCCATCGAGCACAGAAACCGTATGTGCAGGCACAGGGACCGATCTCGAGCGGCTGTTTTCGTCGTCTGAGGAGGCCTGCAGATAACTGGGCACGTCTTCGTCCTCAGCGCCGCCAGAGGGCCCGTAGAGGGCGGCGTAGGCGCTCATGGAGTAGTGAACATCATCGCCAAAAAGCGTGCGCCGGCGAAAAGGGCCCCCCAGTTCCGGGGAAGTCGTGCGTAGTCCGATGGGAGTGCGATCGATTTCCGGCCGCACCGAAACGGACCTGCTGAACCCGTCTGGAGGATTCGTTTGCGGGCGGAGTTCGGGCGGAGAGCAGTTCTGCAGTGGCAGCAAAAGCAGGCGATTTCGCTGCTGGTGCTTTTGGTGGGGACAGAAACAGTTTTTTGCAACCTTTGGATGGTCCTGCATAATACACATGGATGGGATACTGTCGGCTACGATTTTGGGCACACAATAGCGGCAAAAGAACGGCTGCAAAACAGCAAGTCAAAACTGGCGCTTTGGATACGGTGAGATGTTACATCTGGAAGCCTTTGGCGAGGTGTTCTTTGGCATGTGGTTTTTCCGGCCATTTTGGCTGTGTTAGTGGTACGATTTAGTCTTCTTTCCGTGTTTCAAATTAGCGCATTTCCAAACCCTATTTATGCTAATGGGAAGAATAGCCGCAGAGATGGCCCCATGACATATCCAGGAAAAGTCAAAAAGTAGTATCTCGTAACCCTAGGCTGTTTTCGGGGAGGTTTGCAACGTTGGTGGCCTTTAGCAGCCATAATTGAATGCAGTGGCTGTAAGTTACAAGTCCTTTTTCGCACCTAAAAGTGAAAAATGACGACAAAGTCTCATAATCGCCGAAAAGAAGTTTCATATTCCGCCCACTGCTTCCTCTCTTTATTTCCGTCCGACGGAAAAGGAAATGTACAGCAGCTTTGGAAAAGGATGCAGCTTTAGTAAGGCCATATGGACTTTTAGGGAAGTACAGAGCATGTGCTGTCTGCAGGATTACACAGCCAAAGTAAAGCTTTAGGGAGAATGGGGCCAGAAAATTGTTGCAGCCGCCGGGAGTAACCATAAGCTGGGCCGTAAGTTGCTTTCCTTTGTTCTACTAAAAAACAACCAGGTCTCGGGGCTTTGCACCCAATTTGGCAGTCTCCTGCTTTATTCGTTGGCTGCAAAAGTGCTGGGAAGAAGAGTCCTCGACTCCCACTCTTTCCATCAGGGACATCACCATTGAAAAGGTGCTTACTGGTACATTCTCAAAACTGCCGTGACCTCATTACTGGAGCCCTCATCAAAACGGTGGTTTCTTTCGACCTTTACCGATAGTCTCATTGGCCTCAAAGTGGTCTGGTGGTTTCAACGTCAAAAACGCCGGAGTGATCGTTCAACCGTTGCAAATTTTGACCACGCCAACGTATCTGATCAAAGCTATACCTTTCGACAACTCTGATGAGCTCTTCTTTGCTGCGACGGAACCGTGGGTGTTCTACCATAAGCATCGTTTCTACCAAATGGACCAATGAGGGGAGCATGACTTTTTGAATACCCTGGGCTTTCCATGGCCATGTTGAGATTGCCTGGCTTATTTAGCACCAATACTGGCCAGATTTGCTTGCAAAACGAGCTGCCAGCAAACCATGCTCCTCTTGAAGGTGACGTATAATGGTCCTGTTCCCACTCTCGCTGCTCCAAAATGAAAAGCCTGTCCACAAATTCCATTCTCCTGGGCACTCTGGAAATGCCACCAAACTTCTGTTTATCCTACAAATGCTACGGAAACGTCTGGGTACGGAAACTTCTGGGTCCTGGTGACTCCTTAACTGCTACCAATTCCTGTCATACTCCCTCTACTGGCAATGCAGAAGCTACCATCACCCCACAGTAGGCTGGTATTTTGACCACCATAACGCCTTTTGTGACCACTGCTCTATCCACAGTCACGGAGAATGAAACAATTCCTTCTATGGCTGCAAATTACGATTTCGGAACCACCAAGGGAGATGTGGTGCGCACAACCGACTCTAAAGGGAGTTAACCACCATAAGGTCTATTGAACTATCTTCTGCAATGACTGCAAAATCTTCTATCACGTTCTGCTCCGTAAACCAACTCCAGCGTAACCAAAAGCGCCCATACGTTGATTTCGGGTATGACCACAGGTTTGCCAACCACATTCTTTAATGGCCGAAGCTTCAAGCCGCTTTCCGGAGATGACTGTTGCCTCTCTGACCAATGGCTCCACTGGTGTAATTCCCATAGCCGTGACTAACCTTGGGGTCACCCGAGACCACTGGTTCTGGAAATGGTCCTGAAAACAATTTTGGAGTCTTTTGGAAGAGACTCCAGAAAATCCTCTGGAAGAGGCCATTGGAAGAGTCTTTGGAAGAGCCTTTGACAAAGCCTCTGGAACAACCTCTTTTAGAGGTTGAACCAACGAACCGCACTCTCTCAGCTCCACTGTAGAGGACATTTCTGCCACGCCTGTTCCCGGCAGCTTCTCCTATAAAGGACCTTGATCAGTCAGTGGAAACGCAATAACGGTGCTTCTGAAGGGTCTTCCTGCCTAGGGCCATATTCTCTGCATTAGCCTTCTTCTTGCTTCAGTAATTTTTCCTAGTGAAGGCGATCTTCTGGACCACCAATTCCTTATTCCTTAGGGGCGTTCTATTTCTCCTCCTCCTCACTTTATAGCTTGTTCCAGTCTTATGAAGCGCGATATACGTATATAGTATATCATGAACATATGCTTGAAACTTGGCAATCAGAAACCGTTGCAGCCATTAAGCGGACTACGCCACAACTCTCCGTTATACTGTTAGCCATTTTGGGTGGAACAGGCTCACCATTTTTGGAGCAAGCTCTACGGATTCTCCCTCCAGCAGGGGATTCGCAGGGTCCCTCTACAATTGACCAAAAAAACCCGGCCGGCTCATTTCACGGAATAACTATCGTAGCTCGCCTGAGCCCTATTGTGAACCAACAAACGGACGAATCTCGGAGATACTCACCTTTCAGAGGCACTTTTTAGCGAGTCCGAGAAAACAGGCCTGAGAAACCTAATTCCGCGCGCAGACCCTGCCGGAATAGGAGAGTGCCATTTTTGACTTCAAGGAATGCGAACCACAGTTGTTATAGCCAGTTGACGGCACGGGGTAGTTGTGCTTAAAGCTGAACCATATAATTGCCGTAATATCTGAACCCCGGTAATATCTGAACCCCGGTAATATCTGAACCCCGGGATTCAGGCGTCTATTTGAAATTAGCATCTGTGCCGCTGCCCACGTACTTACATAATCGCCCAAGTCGGTATGTCTGAGACACGGCCACTTCCGTTTCGAGCCACGAAACAGCCCCTTTGGCTCAGCCGTCCCTTTTGGGAACGACTTCCCCAAAAGTATCGTATCGCAGCTGGCTGGGCTGTGTCCACTCCTTCCCCTATTCCAGAACAGGAAACCTCACAGCTGCCGGGCCACCTCACCGAGGTATGCCTATCGCCGAAGGTTATTCCGTTGCAAAGGAGCTGACCGCAGCGATTACCACATATGTCACCTCTGCCACACAGGTTCATCTCCCTTAAGCCGATTTAAACCCTCCTGCAGGAAGTGATGCGTTTTTTGTGCAGGTGAGGGAATGACGCACGGCATCGCGAAAATACGACTTTAACCTTAGATCGCCACTGCACCCCATACTGGCGCAAATCTCTTCCACCGATACGGCTACGGCCAAAAAGGCGGCAGAGTGCGTTTCGTCGCTGACGTGCATATCAACAGACAGTTATTTTCGGAGAGTACGAAAGTTGGCCACGATGGAATCTTGCCAAGAGGGGCTTTTTGCCACGCGGATATTTTTTACGGCCGCATGCGTTCACCAGCATTGCCCGATTGGGCGTTTGGCTTGCCTAAGGTGACCAAGAGTGCCAATTATGGGGGAATTTTACCATGATGTGCGCCATGGCATTGGCCGAGAACTACCGTAATCGCGGGTACAATAGAATCATCGAAAATAAATCGTTTAAACAATAGATGCTGGCGGGCGACTGCGACTTCACTCGCCGTCGCTAATAGCCGCCGGCCGATCCCCAAACCTTATTTCTTGTCATACGATGGAGTGCTGTAGACTATGGTTCGAGTACCCAAAGAGCTGAGGAAATCTTCAGCGCTCCTGAGCCAGCGGCTGACCCGCGGTTGCCGGCGCGATCACATGCCATCTGCTCCGAAAGGGTTTGGCCAGCCAATGATCGGCCGTGATGCGCATCATAGGGTGCCGTACAGGAAGTATGCGCCATGCATGGCGCACGTGCCGGGCCTGAAATACGCTGCGTGAAGACTATTTTAGGGCTAGCCACCATAATGCAGCACAATATACTCGTAACTACTTCGTATAATACATCGTGCCCAGCATACTCTATTCTGGCGGCCCTGCTTTCGTGCTTAGCAGTGGATGCTGGGGTGGTGGACAGGGACCGTCGTGAGCCGTGGTATGCCTTTACGAGTCTGTCAAGATAGACACATGGCTTATCGCTGTCGGGTACCGTTGGTTTGCGGGGTCTGGCCGATGGCCCAGACAAGCGGGATATACGACTTCGCCTGCCTCGGCAGTCTTCGCGCCACACACGCCTTAATCGTATTTCCAGATGCGTACTCAGAGTTAGTGCATACTAAAAGAAACTTAAAAATCATGCAGGGCGCCAGTTAATAGCCCGGCTTCGGCATTTCTTACGCACCGAAGGATTATTTTCATGCATCTCAAGCATTAAGGCTGACGCAACGGAAATAAACCGAGACGATCGCCTTGGACCCAGGTGAATTTCATCTATAAGTAGTGAGCGGAACTGTGCATGTAGTCTGCAGCACTGGGTCATTGTTCGGCCGGCCTTATTGTTCGCGGCGTTTGTCAGACCACCAACACGTCGTATAATTACGACTGGTTGAGGCTTCTGCTTCGGACTAGTCTCAATAGAAGGAGGGAAGTGCGAGTTCGCTTGCGCCAGGATCGCCGACCTCGGTCCCTGGCGAATCCCAATAGGGTGTCACTTACTGGTCACCTCTTCGCGGTATTCCGTTATTTTCAACGCACCGGCGCGAAATAACCTCCAATAGGGAAACTTACGCAGCGGAGAATAGCCGTAGTGCGGTGCAGATATTTTTCGGTGCCGTGCAGCGTGCATGTCCCTGTGCAGGATTTCACAACCAATTTCTGCCGCCGAAGATGTGAGTTCTAAGACCAACCCATGGCCGGCACAGTTGCAGCAGGCGGCAGTACTTAAAGGTTGGTAATCCCACTGTCCCCGCAGTCCACGCTTCCTACATATTCCTTCATGCTTTTTGTACGGAGATTGGCAGTCCTCTGCCTAGCACTGTTTGTTGCAACGGTGTTCGGTGTTGAGATTTCATCTCCAACCGTGTCCAGAGGCACCGTCAACCTCTCCATTGGAGACATCACCATCGATAACGGCGCCTACTGGTCCATCATCAACAATGCTATTTCCACCTTCACGGGTAGTCTCACCAACAACGGTGGCTTCTACATCACCTCCACGAACAATCTTATCGGATTAACCATCGGGCTGGTGGGGTTCAACGTCGAGAACACCGGCACCTTGTCGTTCAACTCGTTGAACAGTTTGACCACACCCACGTACCTGATTAACGCTCTTAGTTTCGACAACTCCGGTACCCTTTTCTTCGGCGCCGACGGCTCCATTGGCGTGCCCGTTATGAGCATCGTATCACCTCTCTGGACCAACGAGGGCAGTATGACGTTCTGGCAGAACACCAGAGGAACGTCTATTGTGACGTTAGGAACGCCCGGCCTCTCCATCGCCAACAACGGCCAGATCTGTTTGCACAACGAGATCTACCAGCAGACCACGTCCATCACCGGAACCGGCTGCATCAACGTCGGCGTCAACAGTAACTTCTGGATCACCAACGCGCTCTTCCCCGTATCCACCTCCCAGACCATCTATCTTTCGACCCCGTCGTCATCCATGTTGGTCACGTCTGTGTCCACCGGCGAAACGTTCACGGTGGTCGGCTTCGGTAACAGTAACGTCATCGGATTGTCCACCCCCATCCTCACCTGGAATTACGACCCCAACGCCGGAGTGTTGTCCCTCTCGCCCAACGGCATCTTCTTCTTCAAGTTCACCATCGGAAAGAACTACATCAAGAACAACTTCCAAGTCGTCACCGCCAACTTCGGTGCCGGTGTGGCCTCCACCGTGATCCTCGGCGGCATCATCTACACCAGCCCCGTCCCCAACACGGCGGTCCCCAACTGTGCCTGTCCCGGCATTCCAGCCTCGCCGGGCGCTAACGACCCCAGCCCCACGGAGTTCACCTCCACCTTCACCACCACCTTCTCCAACGGCGTTGTTTCCACCGAGACCGACGACGTGGTCATCACCACCAACTCCAACGGCGTGTTGTACACGTCCACGTCCAAGATCACCCCTCCTTACACTGAGTACACCACCACGTTTACGACGGTGGATGCCAGCGGCAATCCGCTTACGGAGACGGGCGACGTTTTGATCACGACAAATTCCGCGGGCTCGCTTTTTACAACCACCCTGATCATTCTTCCTCCTTTCACGGAGTACACCACTACCATCACAACTGTTGATGCTAGCGGCTCTCCTACTACTGAGACGGCTGATGTCTTGATCACTACCAACTCTGCTGGTTCGTTGTTTACTACCACGCTGATCATTCCTCCTCCTTTCACGGAGTACACCACTACCATCACTACTGTTGATGCTTCTGGTTCTCCTACTACGGAAACTGCTGATGTCTTGATCACTACCAACTCTGCTGGTTCGTTGTTCACAACCACCCTGATCATCCCGCCTCCTTTCACGGAGTACACCACTACCATCACTACTGTTGATGCTAGCGGCTCTCCTACTACTGAGACGGCTGATGTCTTGATCACTACCAACTCTGCTGGTTCGTTGTTTACTACCACGCTGATCATTCCTCCTCCTTTCACGGAGTACACCACTACCATCACTACTGTTGATGCTTCTGGTTCTCCTACTAC